>BMAW01002432.1:730375-808003 GCA_019974015.1 Nephila pilipes | reverse complement strand
CATAATTATATATATAAATGCATAATTATATATATAAATGCATAATTGTATATATAAATGCATAATTATATATATAAATGCATAATTATATATATAAATGCATAATTATATATATAAATGCAATTCATTGACTTACTCAAATACATAGTAATTATATGGTTTCAAGGAGTTATTGCAGTTAAGGTCACTTTCACTTTAAGATGGATAATTCATAAAAAGCAAGCTGTTGATCAAATGCTCTATAGTTGCACATTTAACGCGAACATAATTGTCTTCCATTCTCAATTAAAATTCCCAAAAGCTATGTAGGAAACAAAAAGCTTCAAATTCAAAGTCATTAAATATTTACCATCACTTCCATTTAGCATGCTTATTTGCGAGAACTAACTATGATGATTTCCATGTAAAATATAAGAACGTCGAAAAAATTAGAGAGTAATTTTAAGTGGAAGTCTTAGGACACTTTTTTCATCTACTTCAAATAGACATTTTTAACATACCTTTTAAACAATTCCATTCGCTGACCATAAATAGAATAAAATTTCTAACATTTCAAAATGTTTATAAATAAATAAGAAAACAAACATAAAATTCAATGAATTTTGTTATTTGAATTGTTGATAAAGAAATAATTAGGTAATCTATACATGATATTGATGCTCAACCAGCTGAAAAAAACTCAAATTTAATGAAACCTTGATATTTTCAATAAGTATTGTGAGACATGTATTACTAGTTGCTATAATCTTTATTTTTGATAAATCCTCCTTATCCATCATAGAAATTCTTCTAATTCGCTTAGAAGAATCGTGTTTCTAGAGAGAGATATAACTGATTAATTACCCTGATTCATTCCCTAATTGATATGTCCAAGATGTATGAAGATAAATAGCATGAAATATTTTTTTGTTTTTGTATATCTGTTATAGATCTATAACACAATCTGTTTCAGATGTTCATAATAATAATTTTATAATATTTGTATAATCCAAAAGTAATAAAAATGCCTTAACAATAATTTAGAGAGTTATCTTTATCTAATATACCTGAACATATATATATATATAAATGTGTGTGTGTGTGTGTGTTCAGGTATATTAGATAAAAATAACTATGAAAATCAAACAAAAACTTACTTAAATAATCAAACTATCTGAAATTTGAAACCCTAAATATTCATAACCAGCTCTTTAAGAATCAAATAATTTAAAACAAAGCAAAGTAACAGAAAAGCCAAAATTTATAGAAAAATTGAGATAGTGTGATTATAAACTTCCTACACTTTGTAATGGAATAGTGTGTGTTTATTCTGGTAATTATATATCTAACCATCTCACTTCAATATGATGGTTAGTTCACACATTATTAAAAATATGGTAACAAACCGAAATTCAGAAATTCACCACCGTAAATATAAAAAAAGGTGAACATAGGAAACATGTTCAATCATTTAAGAATACGAGAGTATACTTAAATAATCAACTAAAATACTTTTAAACCAATTTAGATTTTTTAACTAAAAAAAGTTATCATAATTAAACCAATAATTATAACTCAAATATAAGCAAAATTAAACATAATGAAATACAAAACGCTTATTAATGGCACGTCATGCCAATTATAAAATGTGAAACCATTTAATCGTGACCAAATCCCAAGCACAATGAAATTTCTCTTACATAATCCAAAACATCTTGAAAATAAAGCATAATAAGTAACAAAGATTATCAAAATAAAACAATTACCAGCAGAGCAAACTTTTGAAAAATTATGACACAACGCAAACATGGGGGGGAGGGATATATGTATATATAAATTTCAAAATTGGTTTAAGACATTTTTCTTTCTTGATTGTTGGGTACCTATAAAACATTGTTTTACCAGATAATCTTTCAAAGGCCAAATTCAAAATTTAAAAAATCTTACATCTCATTTTTCTTATGTTTCTTTCTTTTTATTAGCTTTCTTTGTTTTTTATGCATTTATTTGTATTTATTCATGATTTGAACTTTATCTCTTGTTAATTTTTTGTGAGTTCAGTATTCATTAGGTCATTCTATTTCTTATTTGTTTTTATGAATAGTTTTTCTTTTTCTTTTGCTCTAAATTTAATGCAATTGAAAAATTTTCATTGTCTACACTGTTTCTATATTCTAAAAAATTACTTGTAATTTTATGTTAAGCTGTGTAAGTTTATTTTAAGGATGTAATTTTTAATTATTGTTACTTTTTCTGTTTTGAATTAAAATTATATATTGTACTTAATTTAATTTACGGCCTTTTATTTCATAATATTTTGTAAGTTTTAAATTAGGATAATATTTTTAACTATTGAATGATTTCGGTTTTTTTTTTCTTTGATTTTATTTTTTTACTATATTTTCAATTAATCATCTAATAATTGTCTGTTGTGTTATTATATGAAATGTATATGCCCCATCTTTTTATAATGTGAAGGCCTTCATGGAGATATACATTGTTAGCTTTCTCTACACTTATATATATATATATATCGAATTTTATTTAAATTTATTTATACCTTTTTCTTAGTATTTTGTATGTGAAACTTTTCTTCTAATTTAGATAAACAGAAGTGCAGAGAAAGCTGGCCAAGTCTAACGGCAGAAAAGAGTTTCACAGTGTTTTTAGATATTATCCTCCTAATTTTGCCTCTCGTATTGATGACTGTCACTTACTCGCTCATTATCAGAACACTCTGGCAAGCTATGGTGATATCATCAGAAGAATCTGAACCATCGAGTAAGAGATATTTCAATTTTTAATAGCTCATAATGTTTTTCTCATGCAAGTAATTCTAGATAATGTTGATTAACATAAGAAATTCTTCAAATGCTGACAAGTCCTCTCAAATATAGTAGTTTTTGTCATCTAAAGAATTATATTTACTCTGCAGTAAATTTGATATTTTTGTAAGATATCCTGTGTAAAGTACTATTTTCTCCGGTTTAAGTCTTCTAGAAATGCTGATATTATTAATTATTAAATAATATGTTTTACAACAGTAAGGCAGAATTGATCTTAATTCGGGTTCAGAAAACCATTTTTTTAAAGTTGTGAAACAAAGGAAATAATTTATTAATGTATGAAACCCTTATAACATCACTAGTTCTAGCATAAATCGTAAAGCAGGATATTAATAAAGGATACGGTTAAAACTCCATTCGAATTTTCAAATTATAAATCAGTGATAATAGGAAAAGTTATATTCCTCTGTTCCACTTAAAACAAACTAAGAAGAGAGCATGATTATACAGATCTTAATTTCTGCTCATATTTCTTTTCTTTTGAAGGCTAGAAAATTGATTTGATTTATGCTTTAAGCGTTATAAATTGAAATAACCACAATTAAAGTGTAAATATTAAACTCCTTCTTATCTAAAAAAAATTCATTTAAACAATAAACAGTATAAAAAAAATCAAATTACCCTATACAGTCAAGCCATTATATATCTAACTATAAAGTTCCTGTAAAAAAATTCGATAAATAAAAATTTCGATGTCAGTAAATACTTACAGAATTTTTTTTTTTTTTTTTTTATTTTAATTTTACTAAAAACAATTATGCACAGTTTATTTTTAGGTTTGATGAAAACTTAAGACTTTAAACTATCAACGCATTTTTTTTAAACAAATTATAAATATGTATTCATTTTGCAAATTTGTTGTCACTGCAGTAAAAATTGAATTAAATTTATACTTATTTTTGATCAAAACAGTTTTTAATGTCTTTTTTAATATAACTTTTTGCTGAAGTCGTTTCACAGTCATGTTCATGTTTCTTCAGAGAAGTAAAAATTTCAACAGAATCGAAAGGAATAAATCTCGGATCATGTCAGGCTGTTTGGAAGGCTTCGGTTACTTGTTTTCCTGGCCGTTTTTCAATAAATTTATCTTCGTTATCATCATCATTTTTGTGTTCATGTTGATCAAAGTAGTTATATAATATATCCTGATCAGTGGGCTAATCAGTTATAATTAAGTTATCGTGCATGCATAAAAATTACTTGGATTATATACATTTATTTAACTGCAATAGGTGAACGTAATAGCATTATGCGAAAATTTTTGTTCAACGTACGGAAATTATTTTTATTGTGAAGGTAAAAGGTTTCTGAAGAAAGTTGGAAATATAGTGATTTTCGATACACTAAAATTTGAAATATAGAATTTGGACTGTATTTTCAAGTATGTGAAAAAATTTTAATTGATTACATTTTTACTTTGTTACGACATCCGGGTATTTATTGTTTGGTGTGTTATCCTAAATGCTCTTCTAATTGTAAGATCTAAATTTAATCTTAAATTCAAGTACAGATTTAGTAAATAAAATAGTCAATTATATCGAAAATATAGTTTTGATTAATCCTCAGAGAAGTGGAAGTTCTCCATCGTTTCGTCTCTATCTACAAGTACTAATTACTTCTATAATTTATCAAAGAAAACACTTACCTGAATATGATGCGATTACCTCCTACAATTGCTCCGGCAGCGTGAACACTAATCTCACTAAATCCACTATACACGCCAGATTACTTCCGCTCACATCAGGCTATCACTCTTCTTATTTCCGTAACCTTAAAAATTCACTATTCTTATCGCAATCTTTTATTCGACTTGATTACCGTAAAATCTTGACCATAATACACCCTAGTGTATAATATGCATGCTTGACTTGGAACTAAATTTTCGGAAAAAAATTAAAATTCAAATATAATATGCACCCTTATATTTTAAATATTTTATTTAAAAATTGCACAAGTATTTCTTAACGCAATTGAAATTTTAATAAAAAGAAATCTAAAACGTCACATTCAATAGGGAAAAAAACTTCAACTTTAACACAAAACAAACAATACTGTCAAATTATCGGTCTTAATCACTTTCACTACAACGCAGATGAACTATTGTTGTTGCGTCTGAGTCATAATTATTGGTGCCTTCGTAATATGCGACAAGTATGAGTGTGAGACTTGTACTGTAAATTCCCGTTTGTGTAAAAGAACACCTGCGCGGCACTCGTGTTACAACAATCTCTTACAGCTGCAGCACGTTTGATGTGTTCGATGTTTAAAAACTTTGTTTTTAATTTTTACATGAGTATAATACGCACCCTCATTTTTACGGACCAAAATATGAAAAAAAAAAAGTGCGTATTATAGTCAAGATTTTACGGTATATCTGTTCACTCCAATTCTGAAATTATATAAATTATTATAAATACTGAGTAAACCAGTTTTAAGTTTCTTGAATTGAATAATAATAATAATTGTAAAAAGTACTTTTATTTTTCATTAGAATTTTCACAAATGAACGGCATCTAAATACATTTTTTAAATTATTTAAAACTGTATAAATTTTTCTCACATATTATAGAACTATACTAAACTTGAAAAATAACAAAACAAGTTCTCGGTTTTAAACTTTTATATATAAATATGACTAAAAATTGAAGGGAATAAAAATAAAAAAAAAGTGGCAAAGTTAAAAGTATTAAATTGAAGGCAATAAAAAAAATCTCTGCTTCCTCGATAACACTTCATATGAATTAACTGATTGTTTTATTTCTATAACACACTAAAAGCAACACGAGTACTATAAGCAATGGTCCTAGCAAGCTTAAACCATACTTATTAATAGATAACATAATATTTAATATAAATAACTTTCCATACCACGCGTCAATAGTTTGATTATGGCAGTTCCTTAAGCACTTATTTTCCTGTAAATAATCACCTAATAGATAATAAAATGAACATATATATGCTTTAAATGTTTTATCGAGGTAAATATATATATATATATATATATATATAATAAATATAATATAATAAACATTTCAAAAATTGAACATATTATTCTGTTCAGTTTTTCAACATTTAAATGTTGTACAATCAGAACCCTAATCTTTGAAAATGAAGCACTGTTTTCAATTTATGTAAGAAAACGATTTTTAACTATTTCAAGGATGTAACTTATGAGGAAAGTATGTTGTACCATAGAAATATATATTAAAATAAATGCTAAATGGCACATAGAAGGCAGATAAAACATATTGTTATCCATCTAAAACTATTCAATAGAAAATAATTGTGTTATGCTTGATAAATTTGAAAATTGATGGATAGCTCAATAATATTAATACAATCCCTCTCCATTGACTAGCGGTAGTCAGGTTTCATGGTTACTAAACCACGAGTTACAGTATTAATATTAAATGAGCGATAATATAAATTTTAACATTGATATGAATTTTTTGAGTAACGTTTACTCTCTTTTGCCATCAGATTTTATTATTACGGAAATCACTCATACGATAAAAACCTTTATAACTTTTAAAATACAATTAAAAAAATGTTTGAAAGTACAGCTAATCTCACTGACCATAAGATCTTGAAAATAATCTCTTACAGAAAAATTCCAAACTGGAACATTACACTTTCTGAGAAATGATGATTTATATCTAATACAAACATTCAAAACTAAAAAAGGTAAGCAAAAAGTATTAAAATGATCAACTCTTCCTTAGGTCTAAGCTTTCAAAGGATACGCCTCAAAGATAACATTTAAATCATATCTACTTAGAGGATTGGATTTCTTTCTTCTCTCCTTTGCGAAGAAAGTCACAAAGCACAAAAGCAAAGGGGACTTGCTACTTTTCGTCTCCTCCCCCTCTTGTCTCAGACATTCAGAGCCTGGACTTTCCCTCACTCATTTTGTTTTCTTTGTATCTTATTCTCGTTACTTTTCAGCCTCTTTACATGGCCTTGAATAACGATCCAGCTTTACGACCATCGCCTCGTTTTAAAATTATTTATCTTTTTAATGTTGGACAATTTTTAAAGTTCCCCCTGCTCGCTCCGATTTTTGTTTTCAGCTATTTCTTCGTTGCCGCGTTTCTTCCAACGTTAATGACAGATTCCCTTGTTCACTCTTTTTGACTCAGATCTCTGCTCGTCTATATTTGGATGCTTTTTATGATTTCTCCTTCATCTCTGTCTCACGTTAATTTCTTTTAGTTCCGGTTTCGTGAAAGATTCTTATTCTATCCCTGCTCTTCTTTTTTGCACGTTTTTGAGAGCACAAGAATCATTTGACTTATTTCTTTCTCCCTTTTCCAGTTTATCTCATTCGGAATATAAATTTGCTATAGCAATTTGAACTATTGCAATTCGGAGCTCCATAGCATGTTTATGCTACGGTATATAAAACAGAAAAGGGGGGGGGGAATATTACTCTCTTCTCTTAATAGGAAGTCCTGACGTCATCGAAAAAGATTGATCTGAATCACATAAAAAGGAGCCTTTGGTCAAAGTCAAGCGGACTCGCAATTTAATGCGTTCCGACTGTAGAATTTAATTACAAGTTTAGTGTCTTGAATTCTGAGATAAAAATTATTACATTTGTAAATAACATAAAGTTTTTTATCCTTAACTTTACATTTGTATATAAAAATAAGTAAAATTTATTAATTTTTTTAAAATGTTTAATTCTTAGTTTGGATTGAGTGAAAAAAAATCTTCACTCCTATTAGTATTCTTGCGAGAATTTTTCAAAAATATACTTTATCTTAACATTTATTTTTATCAATTCTAGACCTAAAATTGTATTTTTCAAGAATGCCCTATTTCCTAGTTATAAGTATCTAATATAATTTTTGTCAGTAAAATGTTAATTTAAAGAATTCCAATTTGAAACTGAGTCTCATTAGTATTCAGCCAGAAGAAAAGAATTAATTTTCTAAATATTTTGAAGAAAATTAAATCTGTTTCTTACTGTTTTTCGTATTGTGTTTAAGTTATTATGTTATTCAACAGATTAATGTGTGATTGTGCAGAGTAATTTTCTTAAGTATTGCATGTGTGAAATTAATCATCTATCCAATTCAAAAACATTTATCTTACCAATATCTTCTAAACAACATATACTTTTTCTTATCTGATATTATTGGTTGAAAACCTAATTGACATAAGCTACCAACATTTTTTGAACTTCACAGTAAGTGTTAAACTATCGATATAGATAAAATCGAAAGGAATGTAGACAAATGTAGGTAAGAAAAATTTTAGATATGTCAAAACTGCGAGTGATCGATTTTCCGATAAAATGGACAAGGTGTTATTAAGTTTCTGATGTTTACACAATCAATATTCAAATTACTAGAGTAAGGAACTGTGTACTACTTTTCAATTACACGTTTTCTAGTAATCCAAGTCATAATAGAAATATCTTCGTCTAATAAATTTCCCTTTTTAAAATAAAAGAAATCTGATTTTTCCGATAGTTGTTGGGTAAAAGGCTTATCTTTTTAATTCTGACTAACCATATAGGTTAAAATCCAGTATCGGGTGCCCCTTAGCGATTGTAACGAAAACTTGGCGACTTAGAAGAAAGATCGCCAAAGTAACGCTTCGTAAACAGTGACGTCACGAAGTCGTTGCAAATGAAGAGCTAACCAAAATTTAAGGTTACCGTAACCTAAATCGCCACATTTAAATCATTATCGCACCCAAAAGTCCTTCATGGCGAAGGGGCACCTGATACCCGTCTTGAACCAATATATCATATTTGAACTGATAATATCCGAAATAAATTTTTATACTTTAGAATAGAATGCTTATGATAAGCGATACACAAAAAATTTGTAATCCGGATAAGCCCGGAGGAAAATTTTGTATGCGAGTTATGTAATTAAAGTATGAGAGTGGTTCAAAAAGTACTCGTGTTAAAAATGGAAAATGAGGTATTATGAATGGGAAACGGGAACAGAGAGTAACTTAAGGTTGATTAACTTATGGATAATCTATTGACCATTTTTTTCCTTTTGTACGAAGCTCCCGAGTACGAATATATCCATCGCATCCGAAAAAACTTCACCCATACTTTTCAGGCTGATCAGATCGTCTTCGCTTTCGAGCAAATTCACCGGAAGCAATCCGTTGCTTTGATTATTACTTTGCTTCCGGTATATAACGATAAATCAAAGTCTCATCGATGGTGACAACTCGATGCAAAATGATGTCAACTCGTCGAGGCACCAAACAAATTTTGTTTTAGCAGCAAATGGCTATCAAATTAATATTAACTAATGAATCTAATTTAAAATTTGTTTTTATGTTGTTTAACACGCAAACTGATAACGCCAACTTTCCTTCAGAATGCCATCTGTCCTCAAACACAGATACTTTTTTTAACCACTTTCGTATTAAGTTTTTTTTTTAATTTAAATTAAATGAAATAAAAATATTTTTTTGCACAGACATTACAATAGCGTAATCTGAAAAAAAAAACATTAAAATCCTTTTCATTAAAAACCTATACTAAAAAGAATTTTTCACATAAAATTCCAAAATACCACCCAAAGTTATTTTGAAGATACTGTATTTAAATATTTACATGTTAAATAAAATATTCAATTCGAAGCAGCAGTTTTAAAGTAATCAAATAATTGAATGAGCTAATCAAATTAATTTCTCATTTTCATCACGTCATTAAATGTTAAAGGATTCTTTGCGTAAAAAAAAAGGAATATAAGTCCCTAAAGACTACAGATTAGATCGAAATCCTCGTCTGCTTCTTTGAACAAATTTAAATTTTAAAAAAACTGCGATACGGAATGATCGTTAACGCCAAAAAATATAAAAGTATCCTTAGAGTTGTAATGAACACTGATAATCAATATAGAGAACGTTTATTTTTACACAAAAAAATAAAAAAAAAATAGGTACTTAACACTTTTTATCACTCGTCAATTTTAAATAATGAGACTAAAAATAAAAAGGAAAAAAGCAATCAAATTAAACTCGTTTCATTACTATACCAGATGAAATAGGCTCTCAATCGTATCTGAAGATTTCAGTTAATATTTTTTTAATATAAAGAAAAAAAACTTAAAGTACAATTATTTTTTTATATTCTAGAATTTTGAACTATAAAAACTTTTGAATAAATTATAAATTAGAAAAATAACGCATAGATAAACAATAAGAAATTTTACAAGAACGCATATCAACACAATGTGTAGTATGTAGTGTTTTGAATCACACAATATCGTCGTAGAAGACATCCGGCTAAGCTCGTAATGATAAAGTGGTCAAGTAATTAGGTCGACATATGAGTTGCTTCCTCACTTCACCAACTTCCACTTAACGTTTCATGAAAATTATGAAATATAATTCTATCCAACGAGCAATAATCTTTTGTTCGGTAGAACAGTCTCAAGCAGACTCAGAATTCACCATTTTTCCACTCAAAAATTTCCGTCAACGAAACCCATGATGGTAACTATTGGCCTAATATGGCCCTATATAATATTTATTACATTTATTGTCTTATAGAAAACCTGTAATGGCTTTAAAATATAACAATGGAATCAAATTGAGGGGAGTGCGTGTGTGGAGAAATATATTATTTATCAAAAGAAGTTGCATTCGTATCATACTAAACTGTACTAATGATCAAATTAAAATAAACCTCCATTGTTTAAATAAGGAGTGATAAAGAAGGTAATACTAGAGCATGCAATGATTTTGATATGAACGCCAACACGAAGATCAAGTTCAGGCCATATCATATTTAATGTACAGCAACCCGACATTATCTATTCGATTGCTTTTAATTACAAGGAGTACCAGTAAGTAATAGTTTGGCTAATATCTGTTAACATTTTTATGAACATAATTATACTGATATCGATAATTTTACAATAGATTGATGAATTAATGATCTATTTGTTTTTAATTACCATAAACCTTCTGAAGATAAGCGAAATTTAACTTTTTATCCAATGTATTTAAATTAAAATAATAAAGTAAATATGATGCAAAATATTTAGACATGCAATTCAAAATTATAAATAATATAATTATTAATAATTTCTCTGAAAGGAGAGACAGAGTTTTAAAACTCATATTGATATTGTATTTTTCTGGAGTAGCTGTTCACATATTTTTATTCTTAGAAATATTATTATTAATTATATTAATAGAAATAATTATTTAGTTAGTTGCAATAAACTAAAAAATAATAAGAAGGGATTTGTGACTAGTTGCGTTAAAACATATCGACCTACTAATTTTATTCATAAACATTTAAAAACGATTAAGACTAAATAAAAAAAAGTAGATTTATATTTCTAGTGTCTACATTATACACATGTCTATATATAAGTGTATGTGTGTGTTAATATATATGTGGGTATAAAAAATTTCTATGTGTATATATTTATAATATTATAATATGCATGTATTTATAGGTCATTTCTTATTCCCATTTTCTATTAGTTTTTTTTTTTTTTCCTATTTTTAGTAATAGTATTCAAGGATAATGATTTTTTAACATAAATTTAGGGTTTGTTAAAAAAAATTATTTTAATTTTAAATATAGCTACCAGATGAAGACACATATTTTTAAAAATAGCTTGTTTTACGAATTTTAATAATCTTGTATTTGCTAAGTTTAATACACTTATTTATTTACTGCAAAAATTATTTAATTTAAAATTATTACAAGATACAGGTTTTTAGGTAATTTAAATTTGGTTGAATAAGTATTTTTAGTAAATATCTTTAGTTTTGAACAATCAATCAATAGGTTTGGTCATTATAAATAATGTAAAACCGTGCCATATTGGAATGAATAATGCACAACAAATTTGTTAGGAAGGATAACTTTTTTAATTTTAAGAAATATTTTATTTAGTGTGTACTTATAGGTATAGATTTTTTAATGTTTAATTACTTTGGTTTAAATGTATATCTGTTTCCTTTTCCTAACTCTGAATTTCTCTTCATTTGTAGAATTTTTATTGTGTTCTTGGTCTATACCGTTATTGATTTTTAATTACTGAAGTTGGGAAGGCTGGATCCATTCAATTAGTTTAAACATAATTTTCTCATTCCAAAGTGTGGGACAGTATTTAAATTACACTATCTCCATTTTTGTTTCTTGTTAATTTTCTTCTTTTCTCTACAGTTTTGATATGTTTTGCGTAGTTTTGTATTTAACTAAGCTGTAGCATTTAATTAATGATTTATATTTGTTTTGAATTAAAATTATTATGTATAATTTGCATTTCAATAAATTTATGGCTTTTTTCATTATAATTTTTTGCATATTTTTAATTTAAAAAAATATTTTTAATAAGATTGATTTGGTTATTATGATATTTTACTAATTTTTTTTCAATTATTTATGTAATATTTGTAGTTTTATAATTTTAATAAAAAATTTATTAGGTTTTATGTATTATAATTTGTAGTTTGATATGATTTTGTGAATAATTTAAAATTAAGTTTAATCAACATTGCTCTTTTACAATTATTCTTCATAGTAACTATGTTTCCTTTTCAGGGCATAAAATTCGCTACTGCTGGAATACATCACCTAATCTCAATCGAAACACTGCATCTTCTACCGCTTCAACCTTTACCTCTACCATAACATCTGCCACCTCGGGAACGATGTCTATGTCTGGAGCACCTGCCATTCGCAAAAACAACAGCGAGCGTGGAATTATTCAGAAAAAACGCATTATCCAGATGCTCTTCGTCGTCGTTTTGGAATTTTTTATTTGCTGGAGTCCGTTGTATGCTATTAACACTGTATCCCTGTTCGATCCTAACATTGTGTATACAAATATCGGATATAGTGGCATATCTTTCTTCCAGCTACTGGCTTACACTTCTTCATGTTGCAATCCAGTTACGTACTGTTTCATGAACAGTAGATTCAGAGAAAGTTTTTGCAAACTTTTTCCATGCGGTTGCCGAAAAAGAAGGTAAATTACATGTCGCTGAACAACAAAAATAAGATTCAAAAATTCACATAGCTAATTTGATTACTTTATTTAATTTATTAATTTCTGCGTATTCAATTTCGTCAAGGATACTTGCATATTTAAATGCGCCTGAATATTTCTTGGGCTCATGAAAGGAAACATCAGTGATTAAATTCTTGCATTAATTAAATTAGTCTTTAGTTAAGAAAACATTTTAAAGTGTGTGTTTCACAAATTTATTTCAAACAAAAAATTATCAAAAAATATAAGAACAATACATCTTTCAAACCACCATAACGAGACATTGTTTCAACGAATATAACACTTCCATCGTATCGTTTACTCTATTTTTTCTGCAATACGAGTAGCAGAAAAATGTATAAAATTTTTGCCGCGCTTTACATTCAAATGCATTTCAAATTATTTTACTTGAAACCATTTTCCTTTACATTTACTTTGTTAGTTCCCTTCGAATTGATTAACCAATTTTCTTCATGTTAGATAATACATACTAGAATTAAATTATTATTAAGTAAAATTAATATAAATTATTACTCGATATAAATTATTGGAAAGTTTCAAAACTTAAAGGAAGTCTTAAAACATTTAAAATGTGGAAAAACCGAAACTTTCATGATGTGTCCTTTACTCTTATTCACGAAAGCTATATCAAGAAACTTGTCATTCCGTACTCAATGACCTGAAATCGTTCAACCGTGTCATAAGTAAAAAATTAAATAAATTTTGGCTTACAATTTTCGGTGAAGAAGACTGATTTCTTTTTAAAACTGGCTGGTAAATTCCAGTAATTTCTTTTTGCGAGTTTGACATAGGACGTGTTCAATACATTCAAATGCTCTATGTTATCATAGGATACTGTTATTTTATTTCCATGAAAATGTGAGGAGAATTTTATTGTTGTAGTTATTTTTTTCTTATAGGCTTACATTTTTTCAAGAAGTTAACTTTTAAGACTTTTCAGAGTTAAATGGGCCAAGGTAAGAAAACAAATTCGCATATTCTTTCAGAGCTGGAATCAAAAATCATGTAGGAGGTAATTATATGTGTTTCACTGAAAAGTTTTCTTTCCTTTTGAATATTTTTAAATTTTTAAATAGCTGTATTCAATGCAAAATGATTTTACCAAGTTATTTTCATGAAACTTCAAACAAAAACTGTGATCAATATTCATTACGTCATTATCAGAATAAGCATTGCTTGGAGCTGCTGAAAAACTGAATAAAACTTCGATATCATTTGGGGGAGAAATGGAAATTAGAAAATTTCTAAATATAAAGGAAAAGAAATTTGAAGTTAGTAAATAATGTATGATTATAACGAAATCGACATTGAAATAATCGATAGTAGGAAAATTATCTAACAACTATAGCGTGCAAACAGTAATATGTGGTTTAATATTATTTTAAAAATTTAAGAAACAGATTAATTTATAGATCAGTACTTACTTACTCTATATGTTTCTTAATATGTTTCTCAGAAATTCAATGAAACATGTTTCTTAGAAATATGTACCAGCGATATTAATTGTAATGATATTTTTTGACTGATCTGCTTACGATTAACCTAAGAAAAATTTTCCATCAAGAAAAGCAGTTTTTCCAACTATTCTAAACGTATTCAATTATGTAAATTCTGTTAGTTCACACATTCTAACATACATAATGGAAATTTTACGTTATAAATTTGAAACAATTTTTCGACAGTTTTTAAGTAAGAATTTCTAATATTTTAATCATTCGTGCGAGATGTCAGCTCAATGCACTTTTATTATTTTGAAATCTGGAATTAACTGTAATCACCGCTTCCGAAAGCATTTAGTAAATTATTCCACAGCATATAACAAAAGTTAGTAAAATAATGAAAATAATGGCTTTCTTTTCTAACTTTATGGCTCTCAGATTGTACAATATTTAATCTACTTTTTTGGCTCTGCATTTTAGCTACTTTTTACATTACACTAGTACATAAAAAATGTTTCCCGTTATTTTTATGTAGAGATATCTATACAGGATAGGAACAAATCCTGTATAATTATACTATTTATCTAATTCTTTTGGAAAAATAGAATCCTGCAATTTTATGGTTACAAATATGGTTATGGAAGCTCGCTTCGACTCGTTGAAACTGATTTGTTGTTTAAACAAAAGATGAAAGATATTGATGAAAAGAATGTTCAATATACGATGTAGTATATATAATGTACAGAAGTTCCTTTTGATAATGAATATTGTACTTGGAAAATTAAAGATACTGTTTAGGAAGAAATGAAGATTATCAAAAATTATCTTCATGATTATACTTATAGATGATAAAGTGTGAATTTTGAATCAGAATCTGAATGTATAGATTGAGTGTTTCGGAATTGTGGTAAAAAACTTTATTATTTCAAATATATTAAGGATCTAATCGCAATATAATGATCACCCAAAGTAACGTATGAGTAAAATTTATTGTTCATATCAAAGTCATACAGCATTATATAATGTTTAGTATTGTAAGACATAATTACTGTTACTGAAACATGATGAAAACATAACTCGCATAAATAGCCAAGAGGTATTGTACGAGTAATAAAGATACAGATACCATGTATTCCAAACAGCAGATATATTAAAACTATTAAATTCACTCGAGTCAAAAAGCTTCATTAATTTGAGAGAAATTCGATATTTACTGTTTTATATTCCATTTATTCTAGAAAAGAACATAAAATGAGATATTTTTAAAAGGTATGATTACAAATATTATTTTATAGGTAGTTCAAATGAGTTAAGCTATCTGAAATTCAGTGTAGTTTTTACAATTTTCTCATAAACATCGAAGAGAGGAAAAGATTTATCAATCAATTGCCTTTCCTGCTTTGTTAGATAAATGGCGTACTCCAAGGGTATTTCCGAGAACAAAAATCTAATTAGTGTCGGAAAGATACAGCTTGGAAGTGGTATTATCAATCAAAAAAATATTTCATTAACAGGATTTCAGCCAATTGATGTTTTAGAAGTTCTCTTTGCGTTAGTAAATTCTTGAAACATCATTCTTTACAACCTCGCATACATAACGTCTTTTTTAAAGAAAATATTTTAACAAGACCATATTCTTTGTCAAAGTTCATTTATGAATAATTTCAAGAGCCAGCGCTAAAAATTTTCAGATATTTTATTGATTTTGTATATATAACTCACATTTAATAACAAAATACATAATATTTATTTCATATGATATGCTGTATAAATGAAACTTCTACTAAAATGTGTAGTAATAAAACTGCAACGCTATCTTCAAAATTTTGCATATTCATAGAAAAGACTTCTGATAATATGTATTCTTTCCCACATTATTCGGTGTCTGTCTGTGTTGTGAAAGTTTATTATTCTAGATATCAATAGGTAATCATAATGATGTGACTAGATCCTGATATGCATTATGTAGTATAGCATTGATTTTAGTTATGAATATTCAATGTATTCCGTAGTACAACAATTTTATTCATTTTCTGTGTGTCAGTGCTGAACCACATTTACAGTGTTTCAAAATAATGTTTAAATAATACATAACACAATAGCTTTGGTAATATTTAAGTAGCGTAGAAAATATAAACTACTTCATTTACTTTTATTCACACAACTTTTTCATCTTACGTCACGAATGTAATTTAAAACTGCACTGGAATATAACTATGTTTTAAAAACTATATATATATATATATATATATATATATATATATATATATATATATAAATTATTATTATAGAACACATACAGGTGTATACTTATATATATTGATTACCTGACCGCATTTTCTGTCTTAGAATAAATATTAAATGTTTTTTGGTGTTTCTAGGTGTACTTTTTTTCACGTAGAGTGATATATTGCAGTAATGACAAAAACAAAAAAAAGTCTTCAATTAAAGTTTTATAAATTTCTCTGTTAGTTTATTTTATTTTCATTTAATCGGGTTTTTTCTGAGTGAAATTCTGCCATAATAGAAAAAAAAAAGTTTTTTTTTCAGTTTTTTAGAAAAACTTTTTATTACACGATTACTAAAAATATTCCATTTAAACATCCGTGAATTAAGCTATCAAAATTATTACTCTAGGTTTCAATGATTTCAAATGTATAGTGTGTAAATTATCTAATTATCGCTCGTTGTCATAATAAAAAAAGGGTTGAATTCAAGATGAAAATTCAGGTATTTTAAATATTATGTATAAGTGTTTTACATAGTTTTCACCTTCCAAAGTAAAATATAAATATCTAATGCTTGCTATTTTAAAAGTAAAAAAGATATACACAGAATTAGTTGAAATGAAATTATATTGACCTAATAAAACACATGATTTAAATTAAAATAAAATCTTAAAAAATGATTTACCAAAGTAAAAACATTTTTTAGCATTTCAATTTTCAATGTTGTGTATAAGTTACTACAAATTTAGAGAATAATTTCTTTGAAAGAGGAATTAATTTTGATTAAAATAAAAAATAAGCAATTTATTGGTGTAATTCCACAAAACAATACTTTATATATATAAACTTCCTGGTCATTTCAATCACTTAAATTCGATTAAAACGATGAACTGATTTTTAAATTATTATTTCCTACTAACGTAATTTCAAATAAAAAGGATTTTTGAATTTCAGCATTATATTATAAACTCTTATAAAAATATGTATGGCTCATATATGGTTTATCTAAACACTGGTTACGTCAATTCTTCAAAGTATTTCAGAATAATTAGTAATGTAAAATATAACACCATATCGGTAAAAGCAACTATCGGATATAAAGCAGAACTTAATTTAGAAAATGTATGACATTTTGTTATTAATTTAATAAAATCTGTTTCCCAACTTCATTTACATACTAATTGTTACTATATTTACACTAATCGTCACACTCACTTGAGAAAATTTTAAGATTAAGATTCAAAGACATAAGTTTTAAAAAACTTAAAATCTGGTTTCGATACAAATTTTTAGTTGTTTAGAAAATGTGTATAGAAATTTTCAATATTCAAAAGTTTTGAATTTTATTTACATTTTTGGAGGTAATATAAAATACTTATAAAAACAACAAAATATAAAACACAACTTTAAGAAACTTTAAACTTTGTAAGAGAGAAATTGCTCTCTTTTTTAGTTTTTTGTAACTATGTCATAAGATCAATTTTAAAGCCCTTTTGCTTACTTAACGTTGAAGAAAATGTGTAAAAATATGGAAATGAAACAGTTTAATCTTGTAAATAAAATGAACGAGGAATATATAGCACTTATTAATTATAAGAAATATTTATTTGGGTTTTCTTTTTGAGAAAATCTCTTGGATGTTCAATTACAAATAGTTAGAACTCAAAAGAGTTATTCCACCCATAGCAGTAAAAAAATTACAATTTCTTCTTTCTTTAGAAGATTTTATTTCAATAATTTGTATTCTTACGTATTTCTATAATATTCAGTTCCTTGATTTCCTTTTATTTTGTGTATCATACTAACCAACAAAAATTATATCAACTTATATGGATATTGAAATGAAGGAAACAGGGAATTTAAAAAAATTACTTCACATTTAATGAGTTATTTTAAAATTTAGTTATTTAACATATTTTCATAAGTTTAACTTCTAGATTGTGTTATCCATGTGAATTTTAAAAATTATCTGGACAGCATGTTCAAATCTTGCATCAAGTGTTCGTTGAATTCAATGTTGTCATTATATATGTTCCCTCATAAGCTTTCATTGTGTACTTAAAACATTCGTTTTGTGTGTATATATGTTATTATGAATGAATAAAACAAAAATGGATTTCAATTGTTACCCAAAGGTCTATACCTTTCTCCCCCTGTGTAAATATACCTCTAAGTGTTTAATAAATATGTCTTTATTATTCAAAAAGAGTGATATTTATTGTTAACTAACGACTAAGAAGCACATTTTGCATTAAAAATGATTATTTTTCATCAAGAATCTTATAACGCAACTTTTATAGAAAGCATTTCATTGATCATTTAATATGTCGTACACACACTACTTTTAAAAATTGAGGAAAAAATCAGAAAATTTATGACTGTGAAATTTCTATTCTTTGGAATTTGATGAAATGAAGCAAAAATAGTCAATCAACGCTTCACGAATTAGGGGGAAACTAATGATTGTCTTTCTGTCTTGAAAACACACGTAAAAAAAAATAGTATCTGAATTCAACGAGTGATCAGCAGTATGGAGTGTGATCAACTCAAACGGATATATATACATGACAACTAAGTTTCCTGTTCAAAATGATCGTGTTTATTCATTCAGTTGACAACAAAGCCTATTGCATCGTCAAAGAAGTTCAAAGACTCTAAAGAGTAACTGAAGACAGGATAAGTGCAGTAATATGTCTCTCTAGAACATCCAAAACATTTTCAAACGAGTCCAAATCCAGAATTTTTAGAGAGAGATAATTTAGATTTTGATTGCTGAATATTCGTAATTCCCAATAAATAATTTGATGATTTCCACTTTGTCTGACTTCCTATTTGTTTCAATATTAACTAGTAATTATTTAGATATTGACAAGCGATGGAGCGATCTAGTGTAAGGAAATAACCCCGAGGTATTAAGCTACTCGTTAATTTAAATTAAACAACAAAACTTAATGAAGTATTAATTGGTGTATATAAACAAAGTATATAGATATTAAACAACAATTATATGCTCTCAAATTTTTCTAGTTGTAAATGTATTTTTAAAAATTTAATAGGATTATCATGAACCGTGCAATAATTGTAAAATTTCTTGATATTTTTCATTGTCAGGCTTTGTATTCCTAAAGTATTATAACGGTATATATAATTTATAAAAAACATTTATGTAAATAGATGTACTATTATTACTGTTACAGGGTGCAATTTATATAAATTGAAAAGGAACTGCATCACATTTATCATAAATATTACTTTGTAATTTGTTTCCTTTAATTTTTAACTCTACAACTAGAAATTCAGATTTTTTTTTTTTTATAATTGTTATTTGTCGGCATTAAATTTAAATATTTAGGTTAAAAATATTGATTGAGGAGAGGATCATCTTCATAATTAATATTACAAAAGAACACTAGGTCGCCTAAATACCAATAAATATGAAAATTGTTTCTAATACGATTTTGTTCATAGAAGTATAAGTAGAGATTAACTAATCTATTGCTAGCTGATCTTTGATCTGTTTATATTTTATACCGTTAAATTTAACAAAATTTCCTTTAATAACTTGTATAATTACATGTTAAATTTCTCATAAGCGATAACTCTGTATAAATTATTTTGCTTAAAAATTACTAAAAGTAATTTCAACAGATCTTCAATATCAACAAAATCTAAAAACATTTTCAAAATCAAAACTATATATTGAGAAAATATTTTTGTCTTCTATATGTGTTTAAAAGCGTCTCTTTACTATATTTAAAAATAGTTATATTATTTATGTTACTAATTGTTTCTTGTAAGATATATTGTAGTATTTTATCCATTTTTGTGGTGTTTATAATAAAACCATATGTTTAATATCAAAATTTAATAGAATTTTTATGCACTTTCAATGTTAAAAAGTATGATGATATTTAATACTGTTTATTTGAATACCTATTTTTATAAAAGGGGGGGGTTTTTTGTTGTTGTTTTTGTTTTTAACATCACACTCGGAAAAAAAAGAAAGCTATTGGCGATAACTTCGTAATTTTGAATCTTGATCAAGTGACTAAGACGACACTTGAGTTGACATCCCTTTCTCTAAACTTCCACACCACGTCGACGGGAAGACTTGGGACCTCGACCAGATTTAATGTGTATCGGCCCCATTCGAATGTTACGTTCTCGTTATTTTATTTGCTTAGCATTTTTTTAGGGAGTTGATCCCTTTTTTAATTGCATTTCAGAGTAATTTCTTTTTTTTTTTTTTTTTTTTTTTTTTTTTTTTTTTTTTTTTTTTTTTACATTTGTTTTATGTTTTTGCAATGAAAAACATTTTATTTTTGTTACACCTATTTTATATTCTAAAAAATTATTTGTAAGTTTTCTTTGCAATTTTAAAATACTTCTGTTGTTTCATTTCTTGTTTTATAATAATTTTAGTTAATCACCTCATTTATTTTGTTATATTACCGAAATATTATTTTTAAAAAAATATATCAAGAAATTAGGAAAATTTGAAAAAAAAATTGAAATTTTTTTTAAAACTTTACATTTTTTTGAAATACAAAAGTGGAGAATAATACATTGAATATAATAACAGGCTTCAGACAGAGTTATTCTAGAACCATCGACCAAATTATATATATATATAAAAGCTCTGCATTCAGAGTTTTTAAGCAAATGAGCCCAATTTACAGAACTTTCAGCTTCTTGAAAGCTTTTTTAAAATGTGAAGCTGTGCCGCATTGATTTGCAAATAACGATAACTTTAAAAATCAAAGAAAAAGAAGCATTATATCACAATCAGAGCAAAGAAATTTAATAAATTTACACTCAAACATCCGGGATTTACATTTTTTTTTTTTTTAATAATAAAAACACGTCTTAAACTTAGTCAAAAATACTTCAGTTTCTTTGCTTTATGCCGCCCCCCCCCCTCATTCTGAAATCAACAACAAAGATTTTCCTTACACATTCACGGATTAAATTATACCTAACGAGTTATTTATTTGCCTCTAACATTACATAACCCTACCTCAAAAATTATTTGTAGACTTAGATCGTTATTACTTTAAAGAATGTGAACTCTGCAGCTAATAAAATGTTTAAGAAAACTTTATTTGATCTCAAAAAAAAATTTATTAAAAAAAGCTAGTATTTAAAAATTTGGCGAAATACGTAAACAGCCTAAAAGTCCATGTTAAACAAATGAAATTTGTTACAAGATATCTTGAAGGGAGAATAATACTTCTCGAAATAAGACACTGGAACTTTTTTTTTCCCATTTCTAACCCCGTGGGTAGCTCATGTAAGGATAACCGCGGGTTCTTTTCAATCCACTTCTCACTTTCCACCTCACGTAGTCCTGGGCTTGAGAAGATCTTTTGATAAACGACTTACGTCTCAGTCCTTCTTTCATGCTCTGTTGACCTATCACGGAGTCAATAGACAATCCAACAGCATTCTCCGAAATAAAATTTCTCTCACTTACTAATGTAAGAGGCTTGATGGTAAAATAAACTATAACCTGAAATGCGTAAATATGAAACTAAAACATTTTTGATATTTGAAACATACTGTTTTTCATAAACTATCTAATTTTTACTTCTTAAACCTAATAAAACTATGAAAAGGTTCTTCATTCTTAAAGTGACTAGTTTAAATTACAGGTATAGATATGTGCAATAAAATGATCTGTTTCTAAGATACTAATTATAAATTTGCATCCACACAATTGCTAAAATTAATAAGAATAATGTGTATTATTCACGAAAGATTTTGTTCTTTCGTTTGGTATTACGAACTATTTAACCTTATAAGATAATAAAATGCTAATGTTTAAATATTGAACATAATCTTTCACAGTATAGATATTTCCGAAAAGAAAAAAACTAAGATGAAAAGATATATTATGTATATTTGTTAGACTGCATAAAAAAAAGTAATACAAGCTTGGTAATACAAATTAAATAATTATTTAACTGTGTAGAAATTATGGTCTTAAAAAGTCTTCAGATGCTGATATTTTTCTCTGGTAAAAACTGTTACACCAATGGCACTTTAGCATTAAAAAATGTAACTTATTTTAATCACATAAGTATAATACTTGCTCTAAAAATGAAGTTATTGAATTTAATAATTTACGATTGCTGTCTACATTATTTCTTACCGTTACGGGTGGAGGAGGAGGACTACAGTAGCTTATTTGATAGAATATTGAACTCAATAAGTTGAAGATTCAAATTTTGTACATCCATAGAATGTTGTGGAAGGACAAAACAGAGAGAAAGGAAAACAAATGAAACTCTTCATTATTACACATTATTTTTGTGAAATGTTTTAATATAGTTCAGTTATGAGAGCAGATCGAGGTTTTAAACTGATTTCCAAGTATAATCCACTTCATAATTTGTAATAAGAAAATTCTCTCATTTTCTTAATTACATTCAATTCCCAATTCATTTTTCCTGATAACGAGAGAATTTCGGAAAATTTCTACGTAGAAAGTGTGGATAAGATTTGATATCACTTTTCATAAATCTTTTTCCGATTTGTATGAAGCAAAACCGTTGCCATATTTATTTAGACTTGTGACTATGGTGAAAACAGTGTTCGAACTCGTGATCTGACTAAATAATCTCTGGCAACGAGCTCGATGCCAAAACTACTCAGCTACCACGACCATTAGCTGCACTTTTATATGGCATATAAGTTCATTGAACGTTTTTCGACTGCCTATTTCTGCCCAAAATAAAGTCCACTAATAACAGCCTGTACACCATGGAATTCATCAAATGACACAGTCGACACCTGAGTTGGTATCCCACTCTTCACATACGCACTACGCTAATGTAAGTATTTTGAGTAGCACTGACCGACGGATCTTCAGCAAAAACAATACTCGTACACATTATTCGAATGAAGAACATCACCGGACTTGAACTCGATACCAAGACCACTCCACTCCCGTGGTCACTATATACTTAGTGAAAGTTATTTCTTTATTTTTATTTTAATTAACATTGCATTAGAGTAATAAAATGTTCTCTGTTGGTGGTATATCAGATAACTTTTAATTCCATTTGGCTACCAAAGATATTTCGTTGATTGTTCTAATCGCTTCAGAATTACATGAATACTTCTGGCACAACTGATACAACAACAACCTAATTTTGAACTTGAGTAGGTGACAATTCAGTTTAATGGAGCAAGAGCCAAATCTGGTTATGCTGCATCAATAATCTGTTGAAATTTCTGAAATATTTTTTTAAAAATTCACATTAAGAAGAATATGACAAAATAACAAAAAAAATATCAAGATATAATAAATGAAATAAAAATAAATAATAATTAAATTAAATAATTTTAAATACGATATAAAAATCCAAATGAGTATAAAAACTCAAACAAATTGTGGTGAAGCTTTCCTTCACCCAATCACACAAGTGTAAAACAGATTAATAAAAAAAATTATAGGCGATGATGATCAAACACAGGACAAGCAATAAAAATGTGATGAACAGTGTTTAGGATGTAGCGGGAATGACACTCGGGAGCTCAATGAACAAAAATATGATCTTTATGAGTAAAAAGAGTATGTCCAATGCAAAGGCGAGTCAACCTGACATCCGCTCTTCGCATTGGAACAAAAATTAAAGTTCCAATTATAGACTTCATTAAATGTGGTTTGCTGTTATTTTAAACGATGATCAAGTGACGAGGAAGACATCCCACCCTACACTCAATATTACCTTGCCGAACGAAGTCTTGATGAACTTAGCAATCGAACCCGTAGTTCGACTTAAGCATCGAAGTCCTCTGATAAAGACGAAATCTTACTTCTTAAACTTTCATACTATACCATTTTAAAAGCTTACAGTCTAGTAGAACTCATCATGCACAAATTTCGACATTACACTTCTTCTTTCTTCCAGTTTTCAGCGGAATTGAGTCTTTCTCGAAATAACATGAAGCAAAACCATCACTGTTACACGGCCTTTACATGCAAAAAGGACAGAAATTAATTTTCATTTTCACATTTTGATTTAGTGTAGTTCATCCTGTCCGTAAGTTCATGGTCTATTCGAATGTACGAATATTTTTTATCTTTGTTAATTTTATTCATACCATTGAATGAATCATCTTCATTTCGATATGATTTACTTTAAATATTTCAATAATAACCCCGCATTTACGATGCTTATCTATTCTTATCGAAATCGATTGAATATGTATTATCTGTAAATTCAAGTGGAATCAATTTTATATATACATACGTGTGTATGTGTAATGATTCAACTTTAATATAATTTAATTTTCAAAGTTTTCCCAGGAGAGGGGGTGCCAGCTCAATTGCCATCCTCGTCACTTGACAATGGTTGAAAATTAGGAAATCCGTCACCAATAGCCCTCGTATTGCTTCTAGTGTGACGTGAATAAAAACTAAATTTTACTAAAATTAACTATTTCCATTATTTAACTCACAGTAAAAATATCATCCTTATTTTCTGATATGATTCTAATTTATAATTTAATTTATGCATCCCGTTTTCGCAAAATCTGCCAAATCAAACTTTCCCAGGGTCACAGACTTAAGGGATAATACCTACTAGGCTTTTCAACACCAGCAAAGTCCATCAAGATCCCTGTATCTAATACCACGTTATTACCACATGATCTAAGAAAATCCCTCCAAACAAATTTGAAGCAAGGTAAAATTTTCTTTCTTTCGTGCTGACCGTGATAGCTAGAGCACTGCTACTGATCTTGTCAAAATGTATGTAAAATGGCCTCTCTCATCAAAAGGAATAAAGAGACTTGATAAAAATACTTTGTCGTCTTATTATAGCCAGGAATTATAATGCCATTTTTATATTCGTAAATTAAATTTAATACTTTATACAGACATACATACATACACACACACACACACACACACACACACACATATATATATATATATATATATATATATATATATATATATATATATAACACAAAAGTACATTTCACAAACATACAATACTTTAAAAATATCCAAAAGTAAAACAAAACAATTAGCAGAAAAAAACTAAATATTGAAGAAAATCACTAATAATCAAATTAATATTCATACAAATCAAATGGAAATGTACTTAAATAATTAAACAATCCGAAATTTAAAACCCTGACACTCAAAAATTCAAAACAAATTATTACAGAACCAAACATTTTAAAATTAAGCAAAGCAATAGAAAAGTAAAATTTAAGAATATAGAAATAATGTGATTAATACTGTTCCATTCTTTGGAATGGAATAATGTGTATTTATACCGGTAATTACTGATCAAACCTTCATACATTAAAGAATTACATTATAAAAAACTCGGCAACAAAAAAATTGGCTAATTCAGAAATGCAACCACAGAAAATAAAAAGTAAACATAATAAACATTTTCAATTTCAGTACAAAATACCAATTTACACTTAAATAATTCTCTAAAATAATAAACCACCAATCAAAAACCTTAACTAAAAATATTAATATTAATTAAACCAAAAAATAATCACAAAGGTAAGCAATCTAAGACATGATGTAACATAAAATATTTACCAATGACACATATTCTTTAAGAAAATGTTGAAACTTTTTAAAGAAGACAAAATAAATAGTAGAGGGAAATTAATTTCCTAATCCGAAAAAAGAACTAGAACATTACTGCTAAAAAAATATCTACAATCATAGAAAACACAACACAATTTCATACGAACACCCCCCCCCCCGAGTATCTTATTTACTTCATGAAAGAATTCATGGCCAAAGTAAAAACTAAGTGATTGATTTTATAATAAATAATATTTATATATATGTATGAGATTTCGAAAGAAGCTTGTAGACTTTTCAGTATTTTTATTCGTTCATAATCTTATCAGGAAGCTGACAATGGTAAGTCCACTCAACAGTGCACAAACCAAGGCCAGATTAATTTAATTTGGGATTGGGTTGTATAGTTATTGTAATACTTGCTTATTCAGAATTCTTTGCTTTAGGTATTGATTTAAAGTTAACGCGTTTAAATATTTGTACCATGACCATAAAAGGAAATGAAATATTATAAAAATTTTAAGGTTGGGTGATCTTTGTTGAAAAAATAATAATTTTTAGCATCATATGCGACTATGTAAAGCAGGAGAATTCTGATCAAATGGAAAGTATAATTTTGGTTAAGCTATAAAATTCAATTAACCTTACATTCCCCTTTCCCTCCTCCCGCAATTTTAAGAGAGATTCACTGACGAGGATAGGTACTCTTACAAAAATATTCATCAATTAATCTCCATTGTGTATAAAATCAGCTCATATCGTTATATAACATCCCATAATATCATAGTAATAAGAATAAATTAATGGCAGTAATAATAAACAAAAAATAACAATAAATAAAATAACAATACTTCTAAGATATTAATAGACATTAATGGTGTAACAATCGTATTAAATCTAACTTCCTTCCAGGAAAGGAGAGCTATACGTTTCCTCCATTACTTTCATAATATTAAATAGTATATATTATTGCTAACATATCAGTGAGTTATTTGTAGTAATTAATGGAAAATATTACCGTATTATCAAAATTAAACAATAACAAAATTGACAAAAAATACATGATGATATGTAACTACTAATGGAGCAAATGTGTATCAAAAAAGTCTACTAAGGCGCCATCGTAGGCAAGTTCTAAAACTGTAACACAAAAATTTTAGCACAGAATAAAATACATTTTGAAGATATTAAAATATGAACACTAATATAATGAAATGATTAATAATATTGAAATGTTTAACAATCAATATAATATTCGATCAAACTGTAATTTAAATAGCATAAAATATTTCTGGTTCATCTATTTTACACATCTTGTAGGGTATCAAAGTATTATATTTGACTCCATAATTTTTCCAACAATATCATTACATTTTTAAACATGATTAAAAACGAACATAAAATCGCAGTATTCACGTTTTATTAAAAAAAATACCACTTAAAAACGTTCTTAATCTTTCAGAATAATTTTCTCCTTTTTTTTGTCTGAGAAAAAATTCTTCGATTTTTCCTATGAAATCGCAAATTCACTAATATAAATTGCATCATATTTTATTCCTTTCCAGCATATCTCTCTAAGAACTGTATGCGCCTAAATCACAGATGTTCAGGGATGTTAATATGAAGACAATAAGATACAAATTAAAACAAATCAAGTGTGTCCTCTTAATGATTCAAGACATCAACAAAACTCTTAATGAATGAATTCTCTCCTATCCACTGTATATTTTCCAAATTGAAAGAATGGTTTAAATTTAGATAAAAAAAAATTTCGGGAAAAAGTGATTCCAGATATGGCCATCATATCCAAACTCACAGTTTCAAAACAAAATAAGAATAAAATTAAGAAATAAAATTAAGTTGCTGTAAAATAAAACAACTAACAAAAAGGGGAAAATTCAGTGGTGGAAAAAGAATAAATAAAACGTAACTTTCTTCTTGTTTGTCTTTCTCGATTACAAAAATCAATATCATTTATGTTAGTAAATTAGGATCATCCCTCTAATGACTTAAATTTATACCTTTCCGCTCAAACATAGATTGGTAATTTTTCATTCAACCTTTTGTTTTCAATATACTTCTTACCAACGTTAAATACAAATAACTATTGTCAAATTTTAAATTCGTTTAACATATTAAAATAAAATAGTGAATTATATTAAAAGGGTGACAAAACTTTTCAGTTTCACAATATTAACAATATCACGCTTATCATAAAACGTACTTTAAAACTCATATCACATTAATCTTCTTCACCAAAAAGTCTTGGCAAGTAAAACTCAGTCACTTCTATGTTTCTTAATGGTTTTTATCCCTATTGATTTCCCTCTTCGTTTTTTTTAGGGTTTTTTGTTGAGGATAATTAAATTGAAAATTTTTAGATGGGTGAAAATACCTTAAACAGATTGAATGGACTAACTTTGTTTGCGATTTATTGAGTGTACAATGGGTCTATTAATTTCGAACAATACATCTAAACACTTTCTTAATACTGAATGGGGACCTGAATCAGGTGGATTTAATTTTCTCGTATTGGGGTAGTGAAATTCCTCTTACATGACAAAGCACCAACTTTGAAATATGATTCTTGAAATATTTTGTCATTTCTAGTTTTACTTATTTCATAACATTTCTAAGTTTTTTCAGTAGCTAATTTTCTTGCTTCTTCAACAAAAGGGTATTTCTTTTTTTTTTTTTTACTGAAACTTCAAAAGGTAAATCGCTAAAGATTTACCTTTTTTTCAAAAATTTTGTCCAAGGGACTTTATTTAAATTATTACTAATTTCACATTTTAAGCTGGTAATAATGATTTGATATACCCGTTTAACTTTTCCATTTGTTCGTGATCTGTGAGAACTGGTTAATGATTGAGTGACATTATTATGTCTTAAGAAATGTTTAAAACTTTTAAAGCGATAAAAACAGTATTTCTATCACTTAAAACTTTTTCAGATACATGATGTTAAAAAAAGTTCTTTTAAGAAATTAATACAAGTCTCTGTTGCTGCATTTTTTGCAGGGAAAGTCCAAATATATCTTATGACATGAGCAATAATAATATGTAAATATTTATTGACTGATTTATAGTAACTTAAACCATCTATACTATCTATCGACTAAAGCTCAAAGGGTTTTTCACGCAGAGGAAATGACTGCATCAATACATATTTTTTCTGATGTTAATTCTTGTTTATGTAATAATCTTCTCGGTGTTTAATATAGTTTATAAAATCATTAAGAACTTTAATCCATTTATATTATTGAGGTGATATAATTCTTAGCATAGAAGCAATACCTGAGTGACCAAATGCTTCATGAGTTTTTTTTTTTTTTTAATTTCATTCGCACAACTTTTGGTGCAATTATTCTAAATTAACCTTTTACCTCTTTTCACAACCAAAAAACCATCTCTTTTAAAACATTTAGGGACTGAAATAATTTCTAAATTTTGAAAATTGATTATTTCATTAATATATAATAAAGTTTCTGATTGTGTATTAATTAAATATGAGCAACAACAAAAAAATAAAACTCCTTGTCAATATATCAGCTTCAGTACTAGTACTTCCTTTCTCATATTTTATACCAAAATCATACATAAAGGCTTTTAAGGCCATCTGAAAAACCTATTTGAGGGATTTTTAGGCTTTTTAAGCCGAGGTAATGCAAAGTGGTGGGCATACACTGCGAAATGAGATCTGTGAAGTTAACAATGAAATTTATCTAAATGTCATTTACTGCTAAACATTCTAATTCAGTTATTGTATTATTGATTTTATAATTTCTCAGTCTCCTTAAGTGGAATGCAATGAGGTGCTGACTTCCGTCAGGTCTTTCTTGTTGTATAAAAGTTAAAAGTTGCTATGGCTTTCTTAGATACATCTACATTAACATGGAAAGGGTAATTTTTCATTAAATTAGACCAAATTAGGTCTTAAAACTAAGCTGTCCTTAAGTTTTTTAAAAGACTGTTGACATTCTGAGTTTAATCCAATTGTTGATCTTTTTAAGAGGATTATTTAGAGGTATTTTTATTTCTGTACATTGAGGAATGAATGTATGATAAACTTTAATACTACCAAGGAATTTTTGTAAAACTTTTATATTTCTAGGAGTCAAGAATTTCTTAATAATTTCTACATTATTATTATTGGGGCTGTATGATCCTTATTTTTTTAATAACCCAAGAAATCAATGGAGTCCTGCCTAAATTTACACTCTTAAAATTTTAATTTAATATTTTCAGTTTCATAAATTTTAAAAATATCTTCTAAATATTTAGCATGCTCTTCTACTGAGTCCGAAAATATAATAATATCATCAAAGTATTTTAAGATAAATTTTATTTGATATTTACTTAGAATTTTCCCAATAACTCTTTGGCATAATTGTGGAGTTTTTATATCCTAAGAGAAAGATATTAAATTAAGAAAGACTGATTGAAAAGATTGATTAAGTATTAATGCAGGTTTTTCACATTCATTATTATCTGATTCCATATACCAATATCCTAAACAGAGATCCGAAGTGGAGAAAATTTTGCATGGGTCAATTTATCTAAGACTTCATGATTTGGGATCCATTTTCAAAAGAGGAATACTTTTTTTAAAAAAAATTAAAATGTAGATGATATCTATGTTTCTGTTGAATTTTAGCATGCCGACCAACATTTTATTTTTTTTCCTGCAAAACTCTATAAGTTATAACAAAATCAATCCCTTAAGTTGATTAAAAAAACCTTGAGAATATTTTCATAATATTAATATTAACGCATTAATAAATAAGAAAAATAGTAGAAAATTGAAATTTTTCAAATTTTTTTTTAAAAATTTAAATTTTTCAAATTGTTTCAACAATGCGTTCAAATTTTCAAGTGTAATTATTTTCATGAACAAAAATACCGCATGGCAAGTTAAAATTAATTAATGTTTATTTATTTAAGCATTAATTTTTAAATGCTTAAATAAATAAACATTGTACAAGGATACTGAGTCCCCTTAATTTGGGTTTATGTCGCATGGCTATTTCAGTTCTTCCAAATTCTCATCTCTTACCTTAGGTTTTGAATAGAGGGTAACGCGTGAAATAGTTCCGGTTATAGCCATAAAAGGAAATAAAATAGGCTTGGAATTTTGAGGTTATGTAATCTTTTCTAAGAAAATATTAACTGTTAAACGTCAAATGCTAATATATAAGGCAAGAAAACAAAGATTAAATAGGAAATGGAATTTTGGTTGAGCTATGAAATTTAATTATCCTTACACACACACACACATATATATAAAAATTTATATATATATATATATATATATATATTTATTGTTTGGTTGATTCATTTTCTTCTTTTCTTGGTATGAAATGATGAAAAAAAATATAGTAAATAATGACTAAAATGTTTTTGTCATAAAAAAACAAGCCAAAATGACTTTATGGTAATTAAATTATTTTCATTAAATCATAACTCATTAGTAAAAATGATGAAGCTTACTTAAGATTGAAAAATAGTATTGATACCGTTGCTTTTAAAATATTTCACGCTCAAAATTATTGAATTAAGAATGATCTGAATAACAGAGATTTTATTCAAGAATTTTTATACCTGTGAATGACACCAGAAAAGGAAAATTTAGTTAATACTATTTAGAGCTTAAATAAATAATTCAAATATTTTGTCGTATGCAAATTCATTCATATTTTATTTAAATAAATTTAACTGATAGTTTAAATGAATCATTTTTCAAAACAGTATCAACTTATAAAAGATTTCATTCGTTCAATGATTTTATTCAATTAAATTTAACTGGATGTACTGATTTGTATTGTAAGTATTTATTTTGATCACCATTTATAGCTTATAAATTTTCAACTACCTTGAAAATTATATATATTTTTATGAGAAGAACGAACAAAATTGTGTTACTGAAATAGAATTCTAAAATGCATTTATAGAAACATATTTTTTGTTTAATAATCTAAATGAAAAATATTTAACAAAAACACTTTTTTTACTTTCATTCTCTTTCATTTATTTTCTACTATTTAGAAACGAATACATATTTAATGTGATGAAAAGATAATGAAATGCTTATGCAAAAATGTTTTATATTAATTAGGGAAATTGTGGTATCAATTATTTTTATAACAAATCCCATTTACTTAATTCATAAGATTATCTTTATATGTATAAATCCTAAAACCATATAGAAAATTTAAATTATATATATATATATATATACTCTCTGGTTAAGTAAAATATTGATAAACATACACATAAAAAATATACAGAGAATTTTATCAACTACTTATATTAAAAAAGTACCATTTTACAGATATGTATCGTGATTACTGTGCTCCTGCATTGAACAACAAACAAACCATGGCAGTCGTCACGTATCTATTTTCCATTTTCAAGAAGATGTACTAGAGACAGAACTAAAAATATTTAGATAGAAATAAAAGACGGGATAGAAAATAACTAGAGACTTTGAAAATACAACTAATGATATAGTGTTTTTTGAACATTTTTCTGTATCGTATTACCTGCCGGAAGTGATTAATTTATTCACAAGAAAGGTAATGTAATCGAATTACTCAGAGTGAGGTACAAAAATACAAAAATTGAAAAGAATATGCAATAGAAAATGCATATTCTTGCAAAGTTCCTGGATGCTTACAGTATTTGAACAGTAAAATTAAAGAAGAACTGTGAAAATTAAACGCAAAACCATTCATTTCACTCAAATATATAGTGAATCAATCATTATCTAACATATTTTATATTCCCTCTACTAAGTTGGGAAAAACAAGGATGTTTTACCCTTGTGAACCTTATTAAATAAATTAATGTTGAAATTCTCCATTTTATGTCATTGGAGACACTGTCACTGTATGAAAAAGTAGATTTTTCGATCATTTGCATTAAAAGTAACAGCATCAAGTTAAACATACACAAAATTGCGTAATGTTATCATACTGAGTGTTATTCAAATTATAATTGATGGTGCAAATAAACTATATTTTATTTCTACATTGTATATCTTATTAAATTAATACAAAGTAACTGGCTGAAAGAGAAAGGTAATGATTTTACCTTAACGTATCTTAATTCTTTAGAATGTTTGATAATTCGAAAAGCATCAGAATTTAAAATTTAATGTAGTTATAAAAAAAGTATATATTAAACTGAATTAGAGGGAGGGAGCACTTAAAAATTATGTTTAAAAATTAAAGCCATCAAAAATTTAAAAAATAAAATAGTACATTTTCATGAAGGCTAGTTATACTTCCCTCAGTACTTTTTTAAAAGCAAATTAAGTACCCAGAAACTGTTTAAACAAACTGTAATATTCATCAACTATATATTTAAGTTTCTGGTATGTAATAAATATAAAAAATTCAATGAAAATACCTAATCTTAGATTGAAAAATAGTGTACCTCTTTCCTGATTAGTTTACTTCAGGTTTTTTTTTTCCGCAGAATACTCGTAAATTCGTTGACTTGATTGCTGGAAAAATTTCAACTAGATAAAAGGGGAAGGTTGTTCGAAAAAGTAACTTTTTTTTCACACTAAAGCTTTCATAGAATACCCTCTCAAGAAGTGGGAGAAAAAAGCCATTCTTTGACAGAACAGAATTTCAAACACTTTTTAAATGAGACAAACTCCAAACTAATGATAATGTAGAAGTCTAGTTTGAACAACACAAGCAAAATGTCTGGTTTTAACTATCTCGTTACTTTTCAAGAAATTCAGCAATCGGAAAGGAATTTGAATGTTAAAAGTGTATACTTTCTTTACACTCAAATTAATACTATACCATTTCATTGGAACATTCAATTGCAAGGTAGATAATAGAGATTTCATAGAAGTATTAACCATTTAATATGAATTAAAAAATATTTCTGTAAAATATTATGAATTTTTAAAAGGTTTTGCAGATTATTGTGTACAATTTTGAATTTATATCTTTGAGTAAGAAAGATATATTTCTTTTAAACAGAGAAAGACAATTATTTTAACATTAAAATAGCTGAGGAGATAAAACCTTAGAGACTTTTTTTTATCTAGGTGGTTTAAAATGCTAATGTAAATAGTTATTGAAGTTAGTGTAATGTAATACTTTATTTTTATTTTTTTAAAATATTCAAGACATTTATATCAATATTTTTAAAATAAGTAAATGGTTTTAAAATATGCAGTCTGTTCTGATGTGTTCTGAAATTTACTGCATATTTAATCTTAATAGAAATTTGCATGTCATTCTTTTATATGTTCTTACTTTTCAATGAATTTTGAGTCAAAGTTTAAAAAATTTTCGCTTTGATATAATTTTCTATGAAAACAATACATAGTCATGACTTCCAAGACCTGTTTAAATCAATAGATACAAATAATCATATAATTGTACTATTTATCACTTATAAGATTCCTAATAATAATTTTATCTCTTACAATTTCATTAGTTCATCTCTCATAAAGAAAATTATATATTGAATAAAATGATAAATAATATAAACAAATTAAAGGACCTGTAAGTAACAGTTCAGTTAACATTTATTCACATAAGTATAAACATAACTATAGAGATAAAAATGATTTTATTATTATAGATATATTCATGGTCTAATTATCTTGAATTATAAGGATAACAATAAATATAAACTTAACTTATCTTTTTACTATTTTTATTTAAATTGAAATCAAACTAACAAAAAGATAAAATGGAAATAAATACTTAAACATAAAATTAAGTATTGTAAATAATAAAACTGGCAGTAATATTTATGAAACGAGAAAAAAATTTAATTTACATTGTAAAGAAGGGCCTTTCTGGAAAAGTAACATATGTACTTCGATCTTAAGCGTATATATTTAAAATGGATAGAGAAACACACTTTTGTACTAATTGCAACTCTAAAAATTAATCTAAATTTTATTACGATGTACTCATTTTCCTAAAATTTGAATAAGGTGTTCCTTAGACAAAATAAGACCACCTGAGAAAATTAGCATATTATACGTTCTATCAGAATCATTATAAATCGCATACCTTAGTGTTTCGTGATCGCACTACCTGAGAAGCAAAGATGCAAGCTTTGATGGTGTATCTATGACATATTTGTAGATGCCACGGCGAAAGGCATTATCTGAGAACGAAGTGAGAAGAATCTTATTTTATAAGGTCACTGGTAAATCTAAAAGAGAAGTAGCTAGTTTAATGATGTGTTCTAAAACTTCCATTCACAATGCCATAATTAAAAAAGATGATTCAAACAAAATAAAACGATCTAGAAGAAAAAGGATTTTGACAGCACGGGATGATCGACAATTTTTTTTGGACTATCAACTAAAAGAGAACTTTAAACTCGTAAAATTTCGGAACATTTCAGCAAAAAAACTTCACATATCACAGTTTGAAGAGTGTTTAATCAAATACTAATATAAAATTTATGAAAATGAAGAAAACACCGAAGTTATTGAAATATCATCAAGAAGGAAGACTGAAATGGGTTTAAAATGTCATATCATGGAGCAACAAGTGGAAACAAAATACATATTCTAAAGGGAAGTAATTTGACCATGACGATTTCTATGGCTGCAAATATTATTGCTACGGCTCGAATGAAGGGAAAATATGGCAGGACATCCAAGGGCCAATACATTATGAGCTTTTGGAACTGAATGAAAAGCTCAATTCGGAGAGAAGCATTCTAAGAAAAGAGGACAACAATGTTCAAAAGGAAGCACATCATACTGCATTATTAGCGTTATTATAATACAAGATCACGTGCTGCTTTGACGAATTCTCAGAAAATTGTAGAGCTAAACTATAAAATTCTACACCATACTACGCAGGCTTAGCACCATCTAATTATCACCTTTTTGAAGCAAAAAAATTCAAAACTGAAGTAGATTTCAACTACGTACTACTTGAGTGTTTCGCCTCTAAAGACAAGAAAATTTTTCAAAAATGATATTTACAAATTACCATCACGATTGCAAGAGGTCATTAGTAACGATGTAAATTATATTGTACAAGAAATATCAAATGTATGAAAAGTGTATTGCATATTTTCACTTCACAAATGGACAGAATCACTTGATGAACAGCCCGTGGATTTTCATTTGCCCAGATTGCCCAGCTTCCAAGACCACCAAAGTTACATGTTCTACGCGTACAAGGTCTATAGAATACTAATCTAGCATCTACAGGTAAAAAATATCCAGATGTCCGGTTCTTTCAAACTTTTTTTTATCATGTCACCTTGAGCAGGGAGTGTTATTGGTCCACGACATATTTCCTTTAGCCGACGAAATGCTATTAACGCAACACAGCCGTTCACTTCATTCTGGTAAAAGTTTCACAAGTAGAACTATATCTTGTAGCGTCAGCATGATTCAACAGCAAACTGAATTCAATCAACTGTGTATTGCTTGTCTTTCACTTTTATCAGGCTTGTCATTTGCATACGTTGCGAAGATGCTCTGTTTAGGTAGATCACTTTCAATCAGTGGAAAGCGCTACCTATCGGTGAAGTCATACTGAAAATTTTTGTCTTAAATCAAGAGCGCAAATCATTTTTTTTAAACTTTTTTATGTGCTTGTATGCTATTTGGTTGTAGACGCTGAGGTTCTTCTGAGGCATTAGGGCACGAACTTGCAAACTTCTTGTTAGCAGTCCGGTACCTTAATTTTTTGACCACCTCACCATTACAAACTTGATCAGTAGTGTCTGTTGTCCAAATTCCATGCAATTATGACCCGTACAACACCCTCTATCGGCATTTTTGTACTATTTTTTTATTTAATAAATCTTGTGCGCATGATCTCAACCGTTTGTGGTTCAAGTTTCATGCCATTCTGGCCCATAGAACGCCCTGAACAGTCCTTTAATTATGGAAAGTTTAATAAAACACAACCTTGTATATAATAAAGTTAGATATTCAGAGATAAATATTTTTTAAAATTTACTTTCAATTAAATAATTCATCTTTGATGACGTCATCAACAGATGACAATACTATTTATATTATACTCGATTAATGTATACAGTTTTATCCTTAAACTTAAATTTGAAATTATTTTTTAAATTCGAAAAAAATTGAGAATTCTTACTAATATTTTGATATTTTATATTCTTATGGAAAAAATTGCAATGTTTCTGCGCTATGATAATAAATAAGTCGAAGGACACCCTTTTCGAAATTTAAGATTTGAAGTTGGCAGCTTGAATTATTGTAAGAGAATGATCTTATTTATATTAATTATTTAAATTTCTAAAAATTTTGTATATTTGTAAAGTAAAAGGTTTTTTAACCAAGTCAAAAGTTAGAATTATAATTCGAGTATTTCTTTTAATAAGCTATTTTTATTGTGTGTGTGTGTGTGTGTGTGTGTATTCAATTGATTTTTGGAGTTAACATTTTGTTATAAAGTAATTTGCTAAGTTTGATTATTTGGATACATAAAACATGGTTTACCATGCATACTGTCCAAAACCAGAAAGAGTATTGCAAATTACTTTATTTCCATTTTTGACCTACTTTGCCTTTCTTAATTAGGTTCTATGTAATATTTCATGTCATTACAATAATTAAATAATTTCTGATTTGCAACATAGGGTTTCATTTATATACTTTTAATATTATATATAATTCATTATACTTTGTATGTATGTGTGTTAAATAACCACTTTGTGAAGATTCGGTTATTCCGAGAGGGGCTCTCGCATTGTTATGAACATTCCTCAAGTGATACAAGTCCATTTTTTCCAAAAAAAACATCAGAAATTCATCTAAAGTATTTGAGAATCTCTGGTCTGATTGTCTGAGATATTGCAGAGGTAAAATAACAGGAGCGCAGTCATTTAGTAACTCAGCAATTAAGCACTCCTTTTTTCCCATTTTTAACAGAGCTTAATAGAAAAATTCTTCTTAAATTTAATTATTTTAAATAATTTATTTGAATGAGTTATTTTATTTCTATATTATTTAATGCTAAAAATGTATTTAATGAATTTACAAATCATTGACAATTTACAATCAAAACTCAAAAACGCATTTTTTTTAATTTGATATACTATTGTGATGGAATTTATAAAATTCACTAATAAACGCGGCACCCCCCCCAAAAAAAAAAAAGACTTAAAGAGGAAAAATGTTTCACATGTTTATATTATAAGTCATGTTAACACTAAACATACCATAACCGGTCCTTTGATTGGTTATGATTTTTTGCTTTGAAAATGCGCATATTATGTTATCTCTCTTACACATTTAACTTCATGACTTTTTCTATTAATTATATACAGTTAATGTTATATTATTTTTTATTTGTATTTTGTTTATTTTGAGTAATACTTGTCGTATACCGTTATCTACCACAACCGATCATTTGCAGGGAGAATAATTTATTGCTTTATAAGGTCATTGCATCAGAAATTATGATGTACGGGAGTATTTAACGCATTGTAAATAGTTCATTACAAAAAAACTAAATTTGGTGCAGACATGATCAATCAAATGGGGAGAAAATATATCACTAAATCTAAGTCTTGCAGATGGCCACTCCAAGTATTTTTCAATATCCTTGATTTAGCTGGGATAAATGTCTGAATTTTGTACAAGCAAGTTTTAGTTTTTATTGACGTCGCACTAGAAGCAACACGAGGGCTATTGGCGACAGACCTCGAAATTTTGAACCATGGTCAAATGACGAGAACGACACCTGAGCTGGAACCCCCATCTCCTAACATTTACACCAACGAGAGGACTTTGGGCCCCGACAGATTTAACGTGCATCAGCCCCGGCTACACGGCGGGTCTTTGGCGGCCAAGAATCGAACCCGTGATTGAACGAAAACCGCCTGCCACGAATCCGAAACCTTGACCACTAGGTTACCGCGGCCACTTTGTACAAGCATACGACCGGAGAAAATATCTCGAAACCAGATTTTTCACTCCAGTTAGCAGTAGAAATTGCCGCCAATTTTCTAGAAGCCCATGAACAACCAAAAGAAAGAACAAACACAAAACGATCATTGCCTAAATCTACTGCAGATTCTTATCAACGTAAGACGTGTCAAATAGGATATTGTAACGAAAATAAAACCATCAAAATTTGTTCTAAATGTGAAAAATACGTTTGCGGAAAATGTACAACGGAAACACCCTGTGTCTATAAAAAAATGCGATGAGCAATGAATTAAAAATTTTGAAATTGTAGAATGATTGAGTGAGTGAATGTTAAGTTTATTGGATCAAGAGCCAGATATGGCTATGCTGTGCTAAACAAGATTAAACTGTGGTATAGACGTGAAGTTGAAAAAAAGATAAAAAATGGTTGACAAGAAGGAGGGTCGAAAATAGAAAAGGATCGCTAGGGTATCATGGGAGTGCATCGCCCATGTTTACCAAAGACAGTAAACCTCATGGGAAAGAAAAAGATCACTAAGGTGCCTCGGGTCATGATGCCCGTACTTACCAGAAGAAGGCAAGTCCCTGAGGTCCCCTGATATAATCCCCAGAGGCAGGGTGCCCGGCTATACCCCCAGACGCTGGGTGCCCATTTTAGTCGCCTCTTACGACATGCATGAGCTACAGTGGGACTATTCTGTCATTCCCGGTCACCACACGGGTCAAAAATTGTAATAGAAATTGACAATATATAGTTTTGTTTAATTATAATAAAGTTAATTTGTTTATTTCCTTCCTAACATCCATGTTTCATACATTCAATCAGGAAACACAAAGTCCGGTTATTTGACCGGCTATGGTAGAAATAGGTATGCATTGTCTAGCTAGAAATAGGTATGCATTGTTTAGCTAGAAATAGGTATGCATTGTTTAGCTAGAAATAGGTATGTAGTTTTGGTATGTTTAATTGATTTGACAAGCAATTTTGCAAACTGAAATAGTTCTTGCATTCTTGAATAGATACCGAATTTCTTGGATCAACCATTTTCGATTTACTTCAAAACGCAATTATTTTAAGGTTACATGATATTTTTAGCAAAAAAAAAAAAAAAAAAAAAAAAAAGAAGAAAAGAGAAGAAAAAAAATTTACGTAATCATAGTGGTGGATTTAGAACTTTTCTGATAAAACTGGATATGTTTAAATCTTAGATTTCACCAATTTAATACACTGGAAATCAAAATACTGTTTCAGTACCTATTTTTTCAGATGGAACAATTACTTAAAATATTATTCTTCATTGAAAGAAGCATAAATAACATTGATAATGAACATATGAATTGATATAAGCATAAATAATTGATAATCTCATTATAAATGTAATTGTTATTAATTGATAATAAATTAATTACAATTACAACATAAATTAATTACAATTACATTTTTTTTTTTTTTTTTTTTTTTTTTTTTTTTTTTTTATGAAATCAATATTTTTAGTTTGGCCAGCAAGGATCTCAATTTTAGATTTTTAAGTGGAATATCCTGTGCATTATTATATTACAAATTAAAAACCTAACCAGTACCCATATGTTATGCTTTAACAGACATAAAAACTTTATTAATTTTTATTGACTAGTTTAGTGGCTTGAACTTTGATATGCTGAAAATATTTCTTTTTCCCAGAAAAGAATGACATATTACAGATACCACCGAACTCAAAATATCTTTGAGATTTGAAATGAAGTAAAAATATACAAGGTGTGCTAAAATTAAAAATTTGATATTTTCCGATTTTTGACTTTAAGGGAAACGGGAGAAAAATGTTCGTTAGCTCATTATGTCGTAAATAAATCATTTAAATTTGATTTATTTTAATGAACAGAAGTATACAGAATACCGCTCAAACCTTGGTATAAGCCTCACAAATAGTTAATTTTTTTTCACAGAAGTTGTTTCAAAAGTAAAATATTTCAAACAGAAACTTTCTGATTGTTTTAAAGAAAAACTATTTAACGCAATATAATTCTAATTAGTTATTTTCTACCTTATTAATTTTTACTTCCAATTTTTCTGTTTTCAAGTTTTCCTAGATATCGGAAGGAAAACGGAAAAAAATGTCAGGAATTTAGAATTTACTGAAGAAAAGAAAAAGCGAGAGGAAGACTTAATAAAGCAAACTTTAAAATTAATAGGCTTTTTCGTAAACCAGAGAATATCCAAGATAACGCTGCCAGTACTAATTGTCCATCAACCCCTCAGTTATCATTTGAATAATCAAAGGAACCTAGCAATCAGAGAGTTAGAAACTGTTTTGTGTGTGTGTAATCCGGGAATCATCTTCAACTTCAATCAAGCCGGTTGAAACATTCAAAGAAATAATGGCAAAATCTATAATTGCTGCAGTAGGTGCGTATTTACCAGTCTCTGGTAATCCCGGATTATGGCCAAATCCCTTATTATTCTCATAAGTAATAAGCCTTAATAGAAAATGGTCATGGATATTATCTAAGCCTGGTTTCCAATTTCAATTATCCAAAAGACAACAATAGACGTAAATTTTTTGAGATATACTTTAGTCGGATCTTACCAAGCAATGAGAGTTAAAAGGGATTGTTTACTATAATTCTATTTACAAAATTATTTTTAATGTTTTTCTTGTTAAATTTTTAACGATTTTAGCAACGTAAAATTGAATAGTTCTGAATTTAATAGCTGGAACTTCTTAAGTGCGCACTTAAAACTTCACAAAAAAGTAAAATGCATTTATGGAATCTTCATCTTTAGACCGATTTCTTAAGACAATTTCAAAAGGGGATTAAACTGAACACTCGGAATCTCAAGATTTATTAAAAACTTAAACTAAGCATTGACGCAATGTCCTTGCAAGAATTATTAATGCTATTTAGTTTTTTTAGTTTAGTTTAAGTTTTTATTAAAGTCACACTGGAAGCAACACGACGGCTATTGGCGACGGACCTCGTAATTTTGAACCTCGGTCAAGTGACGAGGACGACACCTGAGTTGGCACCCTCTCTCCTAACTTTCACACCACGCCAGCGGGAGAACTTTGGGCCCCGACAGATTAGTTTTTTTAGCTAAGCAAGACTTAGACTTTTGTGGTTCCAGTAACAAATTATTCGAAAGAAATTATGGTAATTTTTTAAAGTGTATAGAGAGAAATGATCGCAAGACTTGACTATTATGTGTGTGCATGTTAATAGAACTCAAACTGAAAAAAAGTATGCCTAATCATCATCACTTTGAAGATAAAATTCAAAATGAAACAATTAGGTCATTAGGGGGAAATAAAATAAAGAAATTATTTTTTTAAATAAGATCAAACACGAGGAAAGTATTTTTCTATTTTCCTTGATTGAACTGATGGCAGCCATCAAGAGCAGATATTAACTAGTAAGAGGTACTTTACTTTAAAAAATAAAGAAGTGAGTATTTAAGAAAAGATTTTAGAGTATTTTATCCTGTTATAGATACGACCGGTGAAGGACTAACAACATTCTTATGAAAGATTTTGGAGAAAAATGCTTTAGATATTAGTAATTTACGCGGCTAAGAATACGACAATTTTCAAACGTAAGTAAGCACAGCGATATGCAAAAAAGAATTTTAGAAATCAACCCTAGATCATTTTTTTGTGCCATGTTGTACGTCACTTGACCGTGGTTCAAAATTACGAGGTCCGTCGCCAATAGCCATCGTGTTGCTTCAAGTGTAACGTTAATAAAAAATAAACTAAAAAAAACTGTGTCGTGTTGTAATCACAGTGTGAACATTTTTGTAATCGAGGCAACGAACTGCAATTTATTTGGTACAAAATTTTTTCCGACTGTTCAAGTGTCTTACAATTTTTTTCCCCGCTTCAATTAATGGCTGGTATGTTTCGAAAATGCATGTTTCAAATTTAACATTGAAACCTTTGTCAGATACGAGTAGGTCGACCAGCATAGATGTAATAACTCAGTTAAAATTTCAATTAGAAGAGGTTCTTATGCCCTCTATGAAATCATCCCCCAAAAAAATTGCTTACACGACAAAAAAAACAGGCCACATCTTTAGGAGGAAATTTTAAAATTTAATTTTGTATGTACAGCAGTTTTATGGTAAAAATACTAAACAAAGTTAATGTTGTTAGCAATATTTTTCAAGTTAAAAATTGTAATATTTCTCAGGCTCTAGGAAGTTTAAATAAATCAAACTGCTTTTTGAAAGAATATAGATGTGATAAAAGTTTCAATGGGGTATGCTCACGGGTAGTATAAAACTAGCATTTTCTTTAGATGTTGTGGCAAGTTTTTAAAACCAAGGAACATTAAGACTTTGAAGGGGGAAAAAAACAATTTTCTTACGAAAAAGAATACCAACATACACAAAACGAAGAAGTGAACTTTAAAGTAATTTTTTTTTTTTATTTATTTATTCACTAATGTTAGATGTAGCGATATCGTCATAAAGTGGTTTGATCTTCTATCTTCTCATTCAGAAGTTTTCAAATATTTCTGACTTCAAAAAATGCTCTGAACAAGAGCAGTTCAATTTATATCAAAAATTGGGAGAAGCATAATTATTGTTTTGTGATTGTTTTATTAATGTCGCACTGAGAAACAACATAGGGACTATTGTACTAAGACGAACCTCGATTTTTAAACCTCAGTCAAGTGACGAGGATGACACTGAGATGGCACCTCCCTCTCCAAACTTCCATACCAACGAGGGGACTTGAAACTTCAACAGATTTGACGTGTCCAAGAATGCGATTGTTTATTAACATCGCACTGAAAAGTAACAAGAGGATTACTGGCGAAGATCTAGTAATTTTGAGCCTCTGTCAAGTGATGGGGACGAATATATATATATATATATTCCTTTCCTGGCATTTATATTGCTTTGCGCATTTTGTTAACAATTCCAGTGTCTCAGTAGCTACAGCAAATAGATCTTTACAAAACTGAAAATAATTAAAAATTATCCGAGATCTTCTATGGGAGAAGATAAATTGGTAAATCTTGCTATTATTTCTATTGAAAGGGGTATTTTACAAAAATTATAGATATTTACTTATAAGTTTAGTTTAGTTTTTTTTTATTATTATTAAAGTCGCACTAGAAGCAACACGAGGACTATTGGCGACGGACCTCGTAATTTTGAACCACGGTCAAGTGACGAGGACGACACCTGAGCTGGCACCCCCCTTTCCTAACATCCACACCACGCCAACGGGAGGACTTTGGGCCCCGAACAGATTTAACGTGCATCAGCCCCGGCTACACGGCGGGTCTTTGGCGGCCAAGGATCGAACCCGCAACTGAACGAAAACCGCTGGCCACGAATCCGAAACCATGACCACTAGGCTACCGCGGCCCATATTTTATAATAGAATCGTCCTGGATCCAAACCTTCATGTAATTATGGGGGAAGGGTTCCCCCTTGTTCATTCAGTTAATATTTTTTTGGAATTCGGGAATAAAATTACGATAGCACGGTGCTTTTATTTTATTTTGTTAATGTAATCAGGCAAATCTATATGATAAAATCATTTCTTCAAACCTTAGTTCACCGATAATAATTCGAAACCCTCCCCCTTTATGATTGACCAAATTTAATAAACCGTTGCAAAAAAAATGTCATTTATAAACATTTCGTGACTCTGAAAATGCAACATGCCAGAAAATTATGCAAATTTCAGAGTAGACACACGTCACTGAGTGATGCGAATTATGTGAAATGCGCAGGTCTCCAGCGCACGTTGAAGAAAACAAGGTAAGGAACCTGCATAATGTTCAATTTCCGTGCCGTTATTTCAGCTAAGGAAATCATCGTAGAAAATTTGTTCTTGTCTCAGAGGACGCGGGTAATAGCAGAGAAAGACAAGCTATCGTCAACGGAGGCAGTTCCAACAGACAGACGATTTTACAAGTGGCATGGTGATCGGACTGATAAGAAATGCAGGTCGGTCCATACGACAAATCTCAGCTGTCATACACCTGGATGCATCCACAGTGCATCGGGTGTAGCGAGGTCAGCACGCGTGGATCGACGAATCCGCCGACAATGGTGGCGGAACCAGAAGCCCCTTCTACCTCCATACTGCATTATGTTCAAGACACCCTAAATGTTCCTATATCGACCAAAAACATTTCCCCTCGATTGGATGCTAGTGGCCTGCATTCATGGGGCCCGTTAAAATAACTGCCATTACTCCACAGCATAGACGCCAACGTCTGCAATGAAGCCTGGCTAGAGCGATGTGGAAGATGAAATGGCACAGGATCGTGTTCTCAGGTGAGTCATGATCCTATTTTTCCAATGATAGTCGCTGAGTAAGAGTATGGCGTTGAAGCGGGGGCAGTCCCAACCGGCTGCAATTGTGGAATGCCCCACCGCGTTACAACGCGGCATCATGGTTTGGGGCGCAATTGCGATGAAGTCCTGTGGCCAATTACTCTCTCTTAACATTAAGGGGGGGGGGGCAATGCCCTTTATCAGCAGGATAATGCCCTACCACACAGTGCTCGTATCAGCCAACGTGCAAGGTGTACAGAGGCTTCCTTAGCCATCATTCTCACCTAATCTCTCACCATTTGAACACATTTGGAATGTTATTGGAGGCCATTTGCAGACACTGCCACGGCTGCGTTCAAAAGACGAACCGTGGCAAATGGTCAACAGGGAATGGAGAGCCATTCCTCAAGACGCCATTCGTACTCTTATTGACTCAGTACCTAGACGTGTTTCTTCGTGTATCGCCGTTTACAATGATCCTACAATCTACTGAGCCGACGCTGTTCTCGCTCTGTATTATGCATATCATTTCGAAACAAAGATTACTTATTGTTCGTGGCTGTCTCTCTCTGCTTGCCGAGTTTCTACTTCTCCGTGTTGCATTTTCAATGTCGTGTACTGTATAATTAGAAATAAATTAAATATTGAAATGATGCAAAATGGAAATGTTTTACAACAAAACTACTGTTTATTTTTCTAATAAAAATTAATTCAGTAGAACAATAGAAGCGCGCACCCTCTAAACAGAATCCAAAACGAGAATTTTTAAATTTTAAACGAGAAAATAAGAATACGACTTAGTATATATAAGTAAGCATACATTTGTTTACTAATCCATATTTTCATTTTCAAAAATAATTATTTACCTCATTAATTTCCTTTCTTTTCAAATTTGCAAGAATTAAGCTCTATTCCTTAAGCTATATTACCCCCCCCCCCCATCAATTTAAGTTCATCTTTTTTTGGTATTATTAAATTTCTTTTTTAATTCAGTCATTATAAATGTGGTTTAAATCTTAAAGCTGTATTAATGAAGCAATTAAAGTGGCTCAAATATTCAAAGGTTTTAACCGTATTTTCAAGAAAATATTTTTAATATTATAGACAGACTATAGGCAATAGTTTCTTTTTTTAATGATTCTTAACTTCAGAGATACATGGTTTCCAATTCTGAATCAAACTGATTGTAAGTAGAGTCATTTTAAAGACATGCATCTTTAAATTATAGCTAAGATCAGAAAATTCACCTAAGACATGTTACACAAGCCACATCACTTTATTATCATAACATTTCTCTTTAAAATAACATTTAGGTTATGTGTACGTTATTAAATGTCAATATTTTTCTTAGCAATTTTGAAGAAGAAAAAAAAATTACTTTAATATGTATAATAATAATAATTTACTTTACAATAATCACTATTCTTAACACTAAAAAAACCCTTCAATCAATAATGCTGAAAATATTTTAAGTAAATAAATAACCTAATTTTGCACACACAAAAATATTCAGCCATACAATTTTCATATTTTAAACATGTTATCTTTCACCATGTTTCTTTAAATGTTTATGTTGAAAAACTTTTGAATATAAATCGAGAAACAAAATCAACCATGAAAGTACAGGCATAAAAAAATTTGTTTAATTGCAGCAATAGAAATGTAATTCAATTTACTCAAATTACGCATAGAAAATAAAAAAGAAATCAAAGCATGCAATAAGATAAATTTACTGTAACATTCATAAACATTAAATGCATTAAAAAATCTGACCAAACTGGAAAACTGAAATTTTGACAACTTATCACCACCTATAATAATTACTGTGCAAAAATGTAACATGTCTCAAATAATTTCAAAACAAGATAAAACAATATACATTTTACTTTTGTTCATTGAAAGCTCAAATTATGAAGCTTTTTATACACTTCTAACCAAAATCTGATATCAGTAAAAAATATATATCATCAAAATAAGAACTTCTTTTCTAGATATAAGCCAGCAGTCAAATCTTCTCAATTCTTTATATTTCTCAAATAAAATAAATATAAATCATTGATACAGTTACATCTTATTAAATCATTTGAATTTGTTAGGTGGAACAATGTTCTGATTACAAATCTACATTCTAATGAAGTTTTGTTTTATAAATATTAGAACAAAAAAAAAATAATTAAATGCCATTAACTGTATTGATTTTACTTTACATTATGATCTTAATTTACAGAATCAATTTCAAGTATATATTCCTTTGAAATCTATAACATCAATTTTGCCATTAAATATACTAGCAAAATGATTTGAGATTTAATCATACACTTAACAGGATTACAGGTGTGTGTGTGTGGTGCGTATAATAAATTAAGGAAAAAACACAAAAATGATGGTAACTCAAAAGGTTATTCTTAGAATTTAATGAGGCTTTTACACATTATACAACACAAAGGAAGGTATAAAATAGCTTTAAAAGAAATCACCAAACAATTATGGTGTTATAGAAATTAGCATATGTATACAATTAACAAATCGGATGCGTCAATTTGGTATGCAAACAATACCAATAATATGGAGTATGATTCCCCCTGAGAAGCAATACAGCACATGCAGCGATGTGCAATACTATCAATTAAGCAGTCTATTAATTCTGTAGGAAGTGCGAGCCATTGCTAATCCAAGGCAGTTGAAAACATAGCTAGAGTTCTAGAAGAGGAATTGAAAGCAGATACACATCGTCCTAGGCGTCCCAAACATACTCGAAAGGGTTAGTGATCGAGCGATGCTGCATGAGCTGAATTATTTTCTGCTCAAGATAAGCATTCAGGATGCAAGCCCTGTGTGGTCTCGCATTGTCATCTTGCAGCACAAAAGCATCACCTATTGCCCCTGCATAATGGCGCACATAAGCATCTAGGATGTCATCTCTAAAGGTATGAGCATTAACATTTCCATGGGAAAAGACAAGCAAATTTGTGCGTCCACCCAAAGAGATACCCCTCAAAACACCGACACTGCCTGATCCATGTGCATCTCTTTCACAGATGATGATGGATGAAAACAAGTTCCAGGTTCTCTCCAAATGAAAATGCGCCTGCTATCATTTAGAGGCTAAACCTGGACTCCTATGTAAAGAGAACAGCCCTAAAATATTGTAACATCAATTAAAAACCTTAACTAAAGAGAGTTATATTAATTTCACTAATAATTATAACACTAAGGTAAGCAAAACAAAACATAATGAAATATAAAATACTTACAAATGGCACATCATCATAATTATAAAATGTGAAACCATTTAATCATAACAAAATCAAAAGTAGAATGATATTTTTTACATAATCCAAAACATCTTGAGCAAATTACATTATAAATAATAAAACAAATATTTCTAAAATAATTATAAATAAAGTAAACTCTTCAAAAGTTTACACCAATGCATCATCTTCTTTACAACCATGAATGAATTCTCTGCCAAAGTAAAAACTCTGATCGCTCAATTTAAAGAAAACCAATAGAAATTATTTACTTAAATTTGCTGAAATAATATATATATATATATATATATATATATATATATATATATATTTAGCATATTTAAAAATCCAATATTAAAAATATTTAATACTTATTTTAAAATAAAAATAAAAGAAAAATGAAGAAGGATTGCAAACAAACATTAAAAATGTGTTGTTATCCATGCTTGTGAACTTAATTATTCAAACATTTAATAAAAAAATATTTTTTAAAAAACAGAAAGAGAGAGAAGGGGTCAGAAAGAGCAAGCCAAGAATGAAAAAAAGGATTAAACATATAATAAAATAACACCAAATAAAACAAATAAAAAATAGAAAGTAGAAAACAAATTTATAAATAATATATATATATATACACACACACACACTACTGGCCATTATAATTACTACACCAGGAAAAAATGCAAATTACAAAACTATATTTATTCGATAAATATATTATACTGGAAATAAGAGATTAAATTTTCAAGGAATTTAGAAATATAGATCCTGAGAAATCAGTACCTAGAATAACCATCTCTGGCAGCAATAATAGCTCTTTCCTGCCAGGGTATTGAGTCAAACAGAGATTGGATAGCATATACAAGAACAATTGCCCATGCAGCATCAAGACGATGTCTCAGTTCATTCACTGTAGCAACTGGCAAAAGGTGGTGAGCCACTCACTCGGCAAACATTGACTAGAGGCTTTCTATTGGTGAGAGATCTAGAGAATGTACTGCCCAGGGCAGCAGCCGAACATTTCCTGTATCAAGGAAGGTCTCTAACATGTCAAGAACATACAGTTGTGCATTATCCTGCTCAAATGTAGCGTTTTGCAAGGCTCAAAGAAAGAGTACAGCTACAGACTTTAACACACCATAAATATAACAGCAACTATTCAAAGTGCCATCAATGCAAATAAGAGGGGGCTAAGACATGTATCCAATGCCCCCCCACACCATCACTCCAGATGATGGGCCAGTATGCCAATGTCAAATGCATGCTGGCAATGTGCATTTACCCTAATACATTGCTGCAGCCAGATTCGTCATTGATCATCATTGAAGGTGCTCTTGTCAGTGATGTGGCATCAAGGGTAGCTAAAGCCATTTTCGTCAAGCTGACAGTCTATATTGCTGCAAATGTTATTGAACTGTTCATGCATACACTTGTTGTCTTGCAAACAATCCCATTTCTTGAAGTCAGAACTTGTGACATGACTGTAAGATCCATTAAGACCATGCAGGTAACAAGTCTGTCTTCTCAGCTGTTAGCGATAACAAGCCTTTGAGATCTAACACAACCTTCTATACGACCAACCTGAACCCATCAATTCTAAATTCTGCAGACAGTCATGGGATCTCGATTGACGAGAGCAGCAATACTGCGATATGATTAACCACAACCCTAGTAGGCTATAATCGAACCTCTATCAAAGTCGGAAATGTGCTAGAATGCATTTCTCCTTGTTACACAAGACATCATAAAAACTTATTTCCTCAAATTCAATTTTTGTATGAGAAATCTGCAGTACGACTTCAATTAAACACATAATTGGTATCACTACCAGTGCCTCGTTTGTGCTAATGTGTTGAAAAGCTAATAATTTACATAACAGAGCACCTTCTTCCTGTCGAGTAAATTTCATGTGTGTAGGGTATTGCATTCTTGGTATAGCAATTTTAATGTCCAGTACTATAAACATACACATTCATACATATTTACACATAAATACTACACTTCGTGATATCTCACTTACCAAGAAAGAGAAGCCCTGAGCTTCTGAAAGTTAGCATTTTATGTATTGCCAAATTATATATACAAACCACATATACTGAATAAATAACAGAAACTTTAAAAAAATTTTAGTCACTTTTAAATTTTTCATTTCGTTTTTAAAGATTAATAGGATAAGCCTTTGTGCAAGTAATATAGTAATTTTTTTTAAAAAAATTTACAGCAAATTAACTAATTGATATTTCCCAATAAATAGATACATATATTTAAACTTAAATTACTATAAAAAATGGCTCTTTATCAATATGGAAACAATTACCTCTCGTCATAAAAATGACAAATATTCTCTTTATTAGCTATTTTTAAATTAACATCTAAGAAATATGCTTCATAAGAATTTACAATACTTTTAATCAGATTTAATATGATAGATAAAGAATAAATCTGGTACAATATCTGTATCAAAATTAATTTGAAAAACTATAAGATCATCAATATATCTAAATTATTGTTATCTATAAATTTACATTCAAAGAAATGTAGACAAATATTAGACTATTACTAGCAGTACCCCTTTTAAGATGTACCTTGAATTTGTTAATAGTTTAAACATCTAATTTAATTTTTTCATAAGATATAGAACTATTAATTTTAAATTCTTTATAATTAACCAATATTAGCTTGGATAAATCTAACAAACCTATAGTATTAAATCTTCAAAGTCACAACAATAAGTAGAGTAATGTCTTTATCTTTTAAATAATTAATCATATCAGCAGTCTTATCAAAACTATCAATAATATTTCGTAAGATTTTTCCAGCTAAAGTAATGAAAGTATTTAAAGCATTAGTCACAGTTTAAAATGAAAAGGAATTTGATGAAATTGAAGAATTAGAAATATGTGAGGAAATTTTATCAAATTAAAAGTATAATTTTTTTTTTACAAAGCTTTAATTGTATTGGTGATTTCTCTATCATTATTATTAACATTAATAAAGGCATAATTATTAATTAAACACTTATATGTCAAATCATCATAAAGTTTCTTTTAAAAAATAATAGCATAATTCCCTACTAATACCTTATCATTATAATAAATAATGAATTCATATAGTAACTTTTTAAATCTCTAAGCTTAAAGCTGTCTTTTATCTTAAAATTCAAATATTTTAAATCTCATTAATACAAAATTTATATCCTTTAAAAGCTTTGAAAGGCATATTATATTTAATTTTCAATTTTGTTATAGTTTCAATATAATTAATGTTGTTAAAAATAATAATACTGAAACGTACTTTTATTCATAATTTCTCTAAGAATTTTAAAATATTTATAGTCTTTAAAATTACATTCATAATAATTCTGTAATTCTTTACAATTTTTATAGTTATCCATATTTCTACCCTTATTATAGTTATGCAAGCATCCATATTTTTTATTAAATTTAATAGCTTTTTTTTAATATTAATATTATTAATAGGAAGTATGTTTTTATGCTTATTAAGAATATTACTAAAGTTCATTTCAGCAAAAGATTTATTCATGAATCTAATACAATAATGTTCTACATTTTGATTATCATTATTACATACAACAATATTTTATATTTATTAACTAAATAATTATATATGAAGTACTTAACAATATGAAGATAAGAACTACCTATTTTATTTTCTTTATAAAATCCCTTAGAATTTTAATTTCTGGCTTCTTCAAAATACACAGATTCTTTTTTCTCTCTTCTTTTATAGCCTCCAAATCCAAACATTTTCTCTTTTAATTTCTACCCTATATTCTCTTTCCTTAACTTTATTTTAAATATTGAGCTTCATGTATAACCATAATTTCTATAAAAATATTATTTATTGTCATTTTGTTTAAATATTTACATAACATGATATTTACTTTAGAACCTAAGTAATAAGACCATAAGGGTACATAGCATTATAAGCTGTAATATAATAATTTTCAAACCATAACCTTCTATTAGTGTTAAGCACTATTGTAATAATAGTTTACATCTTCAAATTTATAAGTATAAATGTGTCTCTCTTTTTTTACAATTTTTTATAACCCGAAAATTACTAGTACCATTATTATGTTGATTAATACATATATTATTATTACCAGTTTCACCAATATAAATAAAATCGCAAATTTTACTCTAAAGTAAGTAAACACAGTTAAAAGTTTTACATAATATTTGGAATTAATATTTAAATTGTTCATTATTAATCAGTACTTACTTAATCAGTCATGTTCTTACACCTTTTTTTTTATAACAAATATTGTAGTTAAATTCAACAATTCTAAAATTATAACATTTGAGCATTACAACTAATTTTCACAAGCTCATCCAATTCATTTCATCAGTAGTATTTTCACTGTAGGCACACGAAACCAGAATTTCAAAGACTACTTTCTTAAAAAAGCCTGCTTCCCATGCATATTTGTCTTGGATTGCCCACAACTTGTTAACAGTGTTTTGATCCCACCATTGAGAACTGTAGCAAGAATAACTGGATTTTTAATTGAATGAATGGGCTTTTCATAATGGACTGCTTCCTGTTTCCCAACTGAAAAACAGTTTTCAAAAGAGAGGGATTAACTTTTCATTTAATTGGTCTTTCATCACAAAACTGTCTTTCACTAAGCACAAACTTGCCATTGAAAACTGAAAATTAACAAACAGTATTGCTATTTTTATTTATTTATCTCTGTCTTATTTTTGAAACTTTCAGAGTCCCTTATGAGAGATACAACTGTAAATACATAACATAAAGTACCTGAAAAATTTAAAAGTCAAAAATTTGAAGTAAAAAAAAAAAGGAAAATTATATTTAATGTTGTAACAAAATTCAGACTATTCAACTGGGTTATTCTAGAACCATTGGTCAAATTTTCCCCATCAACAAAATATATTAATTAAAAAATGGTTATAAAACAAAAATCACAATTGAAAAGAATCTTAAAGCTAACTCAAGACATTCCAAATTAAAGGGGGAGCAATACAAGCCCAAATAAACCCTTAACAACAAAAACTAAAATAACTATAAAATAAAAATGCTATTAAAAATAAAAATAAAACCTAAAAGAACAATATTTTTGAATCTAAGAAGCAGTGGGATTTCAACTTACAATTTCCTCCATAGGGAAACTTCAGGATCAATGGCTGTAAGTTGCCACACTTTCAGTAAAACACCATATTTATTTAGAGCAAAGATATTCTTTCTTCTTGTTTCTTCCACCTGAAGCCTTTCCAGTACACCTGGCAGCTAGAAAAAAATTTTAATTATATATATTTTTTTTTTTTGCAAGATATTTTATAATATTGATTTGCATAAATTTAAAACTATCGACAATAGTTTCATAAATAAAAAATTATTATATTTCATATGGAAAAAAACTAAGTATCATGAATTTCAATTCTCAAAATATTTTTTTTTCAATAAAATACATTTATTCAATATTTGTAAAAAGAAAATCTAGTGAGTGAGTGAGTGACTGTGGGATTTAATGGCGCAAGAGCCAAAGTAGGCTATGCTGCGCCAAAACATTTGTTAAAACTAATTAAAATACATTTTAAAAAACATGAAAATGATACGCATTGATGGTAGAGGTTAAAAGATAAAACTTCAGATTTGGTGTAAAAGGCCAATGCATCTTAAAAAGGAAAACAAATTATGGTGTGGGGGGGGGGTTCCCCACCAAGTCCGAAAGGTTTAAAACTGATGAATGAAAAAAAGTCCGACGATGATCAAACACCGGACAGTCAATTAAAATATGATGAATAGAGTAAGGGACATGGCAGGAAGGACACTCGGGAGCATCTTCTCCAAACAAAAGATATTTGTGAGTAAATCGAGTATGTCCAACGCGAAGGCGAGTCAATCTGACATCAGCTCTTCGCATTGGAAATACAGGCCATTCTCCAATGTTTGGCTTCACCGAGTGTAATTTATTATTCGTCAGGTGACTCCAAGATTCCTGCCATGTCTGATGAATGAGCATTAAAATGTGACGTCATATGTCCCCAAGTGGGACTGCAAGCTGCAGAGGAGTCGTCGCAGTTCGTGCAGCCGAGTCCGCTTGTTCATTTCCTAAAATACCTACATGACTAGGTACCCAACAAAATTTAATGATATAACCTTTGTTATATAAAAAACAAATCATGTCTGCAATCTCCATCACAATAGGGTGACAGTGATCGTTAAGATTGACCAATGTTTCCAGGACGCTCCTGCTGTCAGTATATACAACGAACTTTCGAGAACTGGATTTCGCGACTAATTGTAGGGCACAGTAGATGGCGACTGCTTCGGCAGTGTAGACACTACAGAAAGAGTCGAGCCGGTAAATGACACCACAGCCGACGTATCCAATCCCTTTCGATCCATCCGTGTAAATAGGAATAAAATCCTCATACTGACAGCGATGGAAGGCAAAGATTCTCTGGAAAACAATGGGACATGTGTTGGATTTGCTGAATAAAGCAAAAGGGTTATGAAATGTAAATCTTGGCACATTCCAAGGAGGAAATTTAATAAAATTTCGTTGTTGAATACCCAAGTCATGTAGGCCGAGTTCCTCGATGAATTCCTTCACCCTCTCAGAAAAAGGACGGATGAAGGAAGGACGAGTACTGTACAATCTCCTTAAAGACGGGCTGATAGTGATATTCTGTAATGGGTGAGATGACATTTTGAAATGATAATAGAGCGACAGTTTTAGGCGCCGCGAAGCCAGAGGCAGCTGGTTACAGAGGACATAGAGACTCTGCACAGGTGACGTTCGAAACGCACCACAGCAGATTCTCAGAGCATTAAAAAAAAAATCTAAATTAAACAACTAAATTTTATGATATTTTATGTTATTCATGTGGAAAATATTTTAATTTATATTAAACAATTCATACATTTTTCTATCATTCTTATACTTTCACACAAACAGAATGAAGAAAAATAATAATAAAAAAGTGACATAACAGCTCTTTACAATTATATAAAATAAATCTTTTAATAATTTAATAACGTCAAAAAAATTTCTTTTAAAATAAAATTTTAAGATACCATCTTTGGAGTATAGCAAAAGAATGAAATTATTACACATGTTATTTTATATATGCAATGAAATTAAATTATGCAATGATAAATCCTTAAAAGAGTTTGAAGTATTTAACAGTATAAAAATCAGAATTTTAAAAATATCATATGATTTTATGATTCTAAAATTTGCAATGTGAATTCTTCTCAAAACAATCAGTAAATGTCAACTGTGCTAACAGTCAATCTGAAATTAATCTCCTTCTTTTGATCATATAACCTCTTTCTTTCAAGGAAGACAAACTATCTTTCAAAATGGTTATGAGAAGATGACAAGCTCATTATGGTAAGCAATATTGCATACTGACACCCAATGTGAAATTTAAATGAACTCGCACACATTTCACTATATATTCACTGATTTTTTTTTCCATAGAACTTTTACTCTGAAATCTTTGTTTTTATCTTTAAAATTAGTAAATTCCATATTAGAAAGAATATTTTATGATTTATGATCTTGCAGTAAATGATGGATGATTTTCAGTTTTTGTGGTGTATCCATTGAATCACATAATTGAACCATATGGATATTTATAATTTTGTAACAAAATATTCAAAACAAATACATAAAAAAATTTCATATAACATAAAATTATTATTTTGTATGGATTTCATTTATTATTGAGAAGCAATACAAGGACTACTGAGACAAAACCTCAAATTTATAACTACTGTCAAGCAACTAGGATGACACTCCAGCAAGCACTTTATTCTCTTAACTTCCACATCATACCAATGTGAGAATTGATCCTCGACAATTTAACTTGTATCACCCTCAATAAAAGACTTATTCTTAACGAGATCGGGACACAAACCCATGATTTAAATGAAACAATACTGGCCTTGTGCACAGATGGAACTCGTCAGATACCAAAGCCAAATTATAATCCACCATCAGATAGGAATGATTTTTTTTTTCCTTCCTTTTTATGAAAAGTTTTATTCACTGGATCACAAATTTGAGCCATGAGAATATTTATAGTAAATTTGTAATGCATTCAAAAAATGTGTAGCATTATAAATATAATTATTTTGAATTGATATTTTTTCAAACAAGCACCATTTCATAGTTTTAATTATATATATAATTTTTTTTTTTTTTTTTTTTTTTTTGTTATCTGACAGGAACCCACTTTTTGGGGGACTAGCTCTCAGTATAAAAATAACATTCCCAATCCATGTCTAATTTCAGAATGACTATAATTTGAACTTCAGAATGACTGTATACTTAATACACTATTCAAAGAAAAATATGTATTCCTATCATTCAGTTTTTTCTGCTTCAGCCACTTCAAATGATTCACAGCTGAATATAGTTATAAATTACTCAATAAACTTGGAAAAAAATATTGCAAATATTTTTTTATCATAAAATATGCATGTAGAAAATCTGGACCCAATCTAGATCGATATTTTGTTATAAATCAAAGGGCATTACAATAAAACATTTTCAGACTTGCTTTTTCCCTCTTTTTTTTAACTTAATACCCTTTAGAACAAATTATAAGAGGTTAGCTTAGAAATTCAAGTTCAAAATGATGAATCAGTGTTTCCTTTAAAAAAAAAAAAAAAAAAAAAAACATCACTGGATCAGATCAAACAGAAAATTTATTTAAAAGTAGAATTTAATTAGAACATAAATTTAATATTTATTTTGTTACTTTTATTTTACATTTCATAATATTTATTTATAATTCATAAGAATATATATGTTATTGTTATGTTATCATCAGTCAAAGTAATAAAGGAAAATATCTTGAAAAACAATAGATATTAACAAAAAAAAAAAGCAAAGAAATTCTTTTGTTTTCTTAGATTAAAAAATCATATTGAAGGAGCATGTTTTCAAAAAAAAGAGTACAAAATATGCCTTTTTGTAAATAATCAAATCAAAAGAAACACAGGATGCACATTTTTCATAGATTTTATGCAAATTTCAGTTCAACATGATAAGCAATTATATACGACACATATAACCCTGTTCTTGAAATAAATCAGAAGATCATATTCTCTTTCAGTGTTAAATGTTTCCTTAATCTCTAATTTATTTTACTTATGTAAAGCTCTCTCTCTGATGAACTCTAGTAAATATTCTGGAATTTTGAATGATTTGATTATATAATATTCTTATGTAAAGTTATCAATATAAAAACCAGACATGCAATTAAAAGATAAAACATCTAGCTTGAAAGAAATTTGATTAAATTATATGAAGTACACAGTAATATTTAAAGTGAATAATATAAGAATTTAATTACAGTAGCATTTACATTACACAATTTTATTTTTTGGAGACAGACTATAAAAGTACAAGTTTTCCTCAAATGATGAAGAATACATTTACATAAAAAAAAAACACTCAAAACTTTCACTCCATAACATATGAAAACATAGAAATAATGCTGAATTTGACTCATAAACCCCCCCCCCCCCCATAAGTGGTGCATCAAGAAAAAATCAACAAGGGGCACAAAATTGACAAGACACACAATTTTTTTTGCTTTAAAAAGTTTAAAACAATTCACTATTTTTAATTTGGCCTTAATTATAAAAATAAACTACATATTAACACAGGGATCACATTCAAATTGAGAAAAACTTAGAGTTCAATTGATATCTCAGTCTTGTGCTTTGAAGTAAAACAACGAAATGAATACTTTTAAATCTAAGTGGTGTTTCCTGCTCGAGTATGATTTTTCGTCTGTGTGTGAAAATATAATTGGGAGATGTGCCCCCACGGCCATCCCTGGATTTGACAATGGTCCTGTGATTTCCACTTGAAAATTTTTATCAAGGATCAGGTTTTGAACCAGAGATCCCTTGGTAACGAAATTCACAGCCTAGCTAACAAAATGCTAAAGACAATTAAATGTTTTACAGATGAAACCCTTAGAAGATTTATAAGTAATTATATAACTTAATGACTCAAAAAGGGAAAAAAAATAAAACAAGAAAATCTTAGCAAACATGAAAATGTTAACTAACTCTTTGTAATCTTACACAAAAGAGTAAAATATTTTCTGGCATTAATCAATAAATTTTCTATTTAACTAAACAAATAAAATAAAGAAAAATATGAAACAAGATCTCATATCTATCTTAAATGGAAATAATTAATAAAAATAAATTTAAAGAAATATATATAAAGTACCTCTTTCATAATGCTAACAATTTTTCAATTTTTGAAAAATGGGTGTGCATATAAATGTCTCCAAAAATAAAAACGTCTTTATCTCATATACATTAGTGTTATTAGTTCACAACTTCAATAACGGTTGTAGCATGTAATATAAATATTTTAAAACTGTAAATAGTAGAGAAAGCATGGTAGTTCAAATGAAATTTCTAAAAGAACTTCAACCTCCTGCCCCTTCAAAATTTGAGAAAAACAAAACAACACATGATTGAATCTAAAGCACAACAAATTAAACTCTCAGTTTATATTTAATACTGAAAGGTAAATTGGATTCTATGAATCTTCAATCCGAAATTAGAAAAGTAGGAGCTAATAAAGTATTACTTCTACACATGCATTTCTCACTGACTATTTAAAGAGAAAGATCTTTAAACATAAAAGTGTCACTAATAACAGCTTTTTCAATTTAATCCTTAGAAATTTGACTGAAAGAAACTTCTTCCCATTCAATTTTGTCTTTTAAAACAGTACACTCAAAACAATTTAGTTCAGTGAAGTTGACAGACAATTTCTCAACTTATTCATAATGAATTTGGTAAACAATTTTAACTTTTAGAAATGTATCCTTCACTGCAGAAATTAGAACCCTATAAAATTGTCATTTTATTTTTTGGTATTAATGGTTTGAATTCATGATCATATCTCTTCCTGTATTGTAAAAAAATTAACTAGCCTTTGCAGCTGAAATTTTATATTTAATTTTTCGGGATGTTTTATAGAAAAATTATGCCTAGCTACGGAGTAAACAGAACATAAGTTTTGATGCATCGTTTCGATAGAATATTTTTGTAAGTGTAGGGAATTTTTCCATATTTAAATAATATGACTGAAGTGGATCATATAATTGCAAAATGTACTTTAATGCTGGTATTAAAGTAAATCACCTCACTTTTAAATAGCTAGGGATCACTTTTTAATAGCTTTCATATTCAATATCAGCCTCTTTGCAAAATTGTTTACAATTTATGACTCAAACTGTAAAGAGATTATAAAAAGTAAATATAATTAGAGAAAAAGTCAAAAACATTCACAATATGTAAAAATCATATTCCTCCACCAATTTCAATACATTTTACAAATTGTAACTAAAAACAACTATATATGTTTATAAGACCAGAATTTCAATTATATAGCTGTCTTTTTCCTTATTAAATACAGGGTGGGCAAAAAGTTTGTAAAAACTTTAAAAATTTATAAAACCCAGAGAATGAAACAAAATAAGATATGGTTTGCAGGTCACATTGATACACATGGTTGCAGGTCACATGGTTTGCATCGATAAATCACAGGATTTTTTTTATAAAAGAAAAAATAATTCAAAAGACAGTCAATAGGTGGCATTTTATACAAAAATGAAAGAAAAGACATGCAAATAACAAAAATGTTACCATATAGCAGTATGTGTTCCACATGTCCATCACCAAAGGGGTTAACACATCACAGGCATGTCACAGATCCAGCAATGGCACAGACTGCAGAATATCCGGCTGAATACATGACAAAACCCATAGTGCACCATGTGCAGAGCGGGGGAGGTTGGCATCTGGAAATATGTATACATGACAGCTCTCGGCAGTAACAATAGAAAGCGCATCTTTTTCACGCAAACATGCAACAACCTTTTCATGCAGAAGCATTAAATAACGCTGAGCATTTACTGTCACCATTTTCCACCCTGAAGGAAACTGAAGTTTCAAAGAAGAGGGATCCTATGAACCCACATCACACTGTGACTTTTGGGGACTGCAGTGGTTTCTCTGTGTACACTCATGGGGATTAGACTTTGCCCAGATGCGACAGTTATGGATATTAACGTCGCATGTACCGGGGGATTATAATTAAAGTTACACTATTCAGAGGCCTGTAGAACCCACTCTGATTATCGGATTTTGATGAAACTTGGATTATATGCTATATGAACCATGTGGGAAAGGTTTCTGCAATAAAATAGTTCAAACTTTGACCACTAGAAGGAAACGTGGTGTCCAAAGAAAAAAAAATTTAGAATCCTTAAAATTTATTTAATTACAGAATATGCTCAATATGTGCTCCATTGACATCAATAACATGTTGAAAGCACATTATAGCGTTTTCAATGGCTTTGTGAAGCAACTCACAAAGGATTTCAGCCACATGGCGTAAAATACTAGCTTTCAAATCAGGTAAAGTCTTAATTCTGCCTCTACAAACACGGTCTTTTAGAAATCCCCACAACCAGAAATCACAAGGATTTAAGTGGGAAGAACGAGAAGGCCATGCAACGGGGAAATGTCTGGATGTTACACGATTATCGCCAAAGTTAGCACTAAGCAGTGCTAACTTTGTGAGGAGTTGCTGCATCTTTCATAAAGATAAAGGTTTGCAAACATTGTCGTTCCTGTAAAGCAGGAATGATCTGCTGTTGATGGAGTTCACTATACTGTGCACTCGTGACAGCATTTTTTAGGACTTTGTGGAGTGAGAGTTTCAAAGAATAAAGGTCCGTGGATAAAGTCAGCAGCAAATCCACACCAAGCAGTCACGTAAACAGAATGCAGTGGTTCTTGATGCAGGACATTAGGAGGTGAAGTACCCCAAATGTTGCAATTTTGACTATTTACAGCTCCATCTATATAAAAGTGAGCCTCATCTGACCATAGAATTATCCACGGCCACGCCTCATCTACTTCCATTCTTGCCAAAAATCGGCAAACAAACTCAAGGCATGTTTTGTGATCTTGAGGCTTCAGCGTTTGCATCAGGTGGATCTTCTATAGATACTATTTTAAAATGTATCGCAAAACTTTTCGTACTGTCGACAAAGGAATCTCCAACTCTCATGACACTGATCAATCACTTGCTGAAGAATAGATGGAACTGGAGGCTCTTTAAACCACAGCAGTAGCAACTTCTTTGACAGTTTCAGTCCCAACTGATGGCATGATTAATGATGATAAATGCACGCTGAATGATTCTCTGACAATGACTGCAAGTTTATATAGAGATTTTATGGATTTGCATAAGGAATATTTGATAAAAGCTACCTGGTGTTCAAAATTTGTACAAATTTTTTTCATTGCAGATATCTTTTCTCCATGGTCCATATAGTATATTCCAAGTTTCATCAAAATCCGATAAGCAGAACAGGTTCTACAGGCCTCTGAATAGTATAACTTTAATTATAACCACCCAGTATATAAGACGTACATAGATAAGTGCAAGACCATTTCTAAAATCCTAAAGGCCTAGAGAGGAGAAAAATTCAGATATAATTTTGGATAATTCAAAATTTTAATACAATATACAAATATGCATATTTTAAAATAAATACATTTGGAAAAAAAGGCAGTTTATTTAAAATTTGTATTTCGTGAATGAAACTGATCAGAGCTAATCCTCAAATAAACATAATTATAAGGAAAGTAGTCATTCAATTTACAAACAATAGCAAAGAATCATATATAAATAATTTTAACATGTACAAATGGGGGAAATATCAAAGACACATAAAAAATAAAAAATATTAAAATTTTCTATAAAATACTTAGACAAAGTAAAATGTATTTAACTAAGACAAAAGGTTATCAAAGCAATTGCACTTTCTTGAAGCTGGAAGAGTACATAGCATATACAGAGCAAAGAGATAGACAAATACATTTGTTCAAAAACATTTATTAAGTAACATAAAGAAAAAAACATTTAATTTTAAAGAGAAAAATGTATACATTCATGTATCCATATACCATTTATAACATTGTCACAGTATGATATTTTTCAAAATATGGTGCCGAGAGGAGTCCAACATTAGTCTTTGCATTTAAACTATGTTTCTCTTTGAATGCATATGCCATCATCAGAGCTGTGTCACTCCACATATAAAGAAAAATGTCAGTCAATTAAACAGACTACATTTTCAAAACTTTCAGGGGCAACAAAGTTGTGAGACTGGAATCAATGAACTGTTCATTCAAGAAGGAGGTAATCAGTTTCCTTTGAAAAACCATATGTTTCAAAATCCCACCATTTTATTTTATAGATAATGAAGGAATTCCACACAACTTGATTCAGTATATATCAAAAAAATCTTCTAAAACTTTGTTGATTTCAGGCAACAAGAGAGGCACTGGTCTGATTTATCGACACCACACATGGTGGTATCATAAAATACAACAGCTTTTGGTTTCACCATTACCAAAGCTTTCACTTCCATCATAACAGAATTGAGGGAAAAACTAAGCATAAGGAATGGTTTTTTGTCTTACCATTTAATAACACATATTAGACCCTTTTGAAAGGTCACAATTTCACCTTTCTTCATCATGGAACATTTTAATAAAGCATGCAAAACTTTTCAGTTTGATCATAAAGATCCACAGAAGTCAGTTTTACTGTTAATCAGCAATTATATTACTTCAGGCTTCGTATAAAAATTGTCAGATGGCAAAAAACCGTTCATTGATTCTTCCACAGATATGTCTAGGGTTTCGGCACATACACAAATTTGAATTTCTTCACCACAAGATCATGAAATTCACTGATTTTCCGAAGTGTTAAATTATGAGGTACCTCTTCATTGAAAGCATAATTATTTTCAAAGTGTAGGAACTTCATCAAAAGACCATAGCACAACTCACTCATAATTTTTCAAAAAAAAGCAGTTGATAGAATTAGTCTTTCGGACCAAAACTACTTTTCCACTTGTTTTTGAACAACACCTTGTAATAACAACAGAGAGAAATCTTTCCATCTCTTCTATGTCAGTATTCTTCCATTTTAAAGAAGGTGAAGTAAGTAGGTGTCATTTTAGAAGAAGGTATCTAAAAGCAAATGACAATTCAGCATCCTCGAAGAGTAACATAGCATATCTATGGTTTCCTTGACAATAAATGAGAAACTTTCATCATCAAAGAACAGGTTGAATTATTTTAAGGGATCTCAAGATGGCTGGATTTCCAGTAATGTAAATTTAGAATGACTAAGTTTAATAACTATTTGACACTAGTCTCTAGCACTATCTATGCAGTCATCATGCAACTCAATTTTCGAGAATGAATATTCTCCATCCAAACTTTCCTCCAAGATCAAACATTCATTTTCAGAATCACTATTCATTTTTAAAGTAAGCCAAACGAGCACTTCATAATACTATGCGATAAGAAAATGGTAGTTATAGATATTCAGCTAAGTTTTTAAAAGAAAGTTCTTCCAATGAATTTAGGAAGAGTATCTGCTAAGAAGCAGTAAGACCAATAGAAATTGAGGTTGTTGTACGGAATAGATAATTTATAACACAATAAATAGCCATGATTCTAACAGGAATCGAGATCCCTGCTACATGAAGATAAAATATTTAGAAGAGAGCTTTTTTCCTTTTTTGGAAATCCGGCTCAAACAGAAACCAAAGACCCTACCAATTCCCCTAAGATCGCCTAATTGTTTTCCAAATGGAAGACATTATAGCTGCAAGAGACAAGTTTTGAATGCTGATAGATAAGGATACAAAATTTGTTGATTCCACTTTTCAGTGCTGTGACCACCTGAAATAATTGCTTGAAATTTTTCTAAGGGCGAAATGTGATGATGGATTCACTAAGAGAAAACAAAATTTTGCTTATACATATATGCAGTCTATGGTGATTTATATTGATAAAAATTAATTTTTAAAGAAAAAAAACTTCCACTTACAACTATGTTGTATGCTTTTGATACAGTTTTTTTTTTTTTTAAATCTTTATGAATTAAAAAGCATATATGAAGCATACTTAACAAGATTAAAAAAAGGAGATACATCTTTTTTTTTTGTGTGTGAAAATAAAATATGCAATTAAAAAATATCAAAAAATATATATATAACATATATTTTACATACAGTTGCACAAATTTAAAGTTATCAACTAAAAGTAACGATGAAATGACATATTATACTGGGTTTAAAAAATTAAATATACAAACAAGAGATCACAATAAAACATGTTATCTGGTATGTGATGATAATCGATAATGGTGAATATTCTCATTTCATACAAAATTATCAGTTTTAAATAATGTTGTTAATTTGGACATTGAAGTCATTTCAAGAGTAGTTTTATATTGATTAGTATCCAAGTGCTTTGCTTTTAAACTTTGTCCAACACTCGCAATAGAAAATTCTTCACTGCAGATTGTACATCTAACCACAGAATTGTCATTTTTACTGTCTTCAATAATTGAAAACTCATTTTTAAATATTCATTAAAACAACTTTCACACCTCTCTGAACTGCTATTACTGCTTTGTGAAAAAAATAAACATTTAATTTTTACACTAGAATATTTATATTAAAAAAAATTAAGTCTAAAAATAATTAATATTCTATCATACCCTTAGAAACAATTTAATTTCATGTATTTTAAAAAAGAATAAAACTCTTACCTTTTCAGAGAAATACATTAAAAATTACACTGAATCACTTTTGTTTGCTCTATGAAGGATTCCCGCAAAATGATGCAATCCTATCCAGTTCACAGCAAAACTAATGGCTGCAATCTAATACAACAGAAAATGAGTCAACCCTAAAGACAAGAGTGAGGTTCTCCAATGAGTTAAAATTTCCTGATAATGTTCATTGTGTTGCAGCAGTCTCCCCAATTATCTACCAAGATATTAAACCTTTAAAGGAAGGAAAGATATTTGGTAAAATATGTGCAAAATGAACTTCAAAGCCTTGCATGAAGGAAATAAAATACGTTTGGTCCCTTTTCAGCCAGTTCACGTCCATAAAGAATTATAAATTTGGTCACTTTTTGGTGGATCTCAAGTCAGATGGGTTTATACATGTATAACCCTTAAAACATTGGTTCTCAAACGGGGGTCCCTTAACTTTTTGGGGGGAGTCACCAGCTATAAATTTTAAAAACCAAAATTAAATTTTAAAATTTAAAGGTAGATGTTTAATGCTAATAATTCATTTAAAAGAGAAATGCCCCATCAATTTCAACATGTAAGTAAATTATGATGAAGAAATAGATACTATTCCACACTCAAGCATTCTCCTGTTGGCTGTGTGATTTTGCACTCTTATTTTTAGCTGTGCCAACACCCTGTTACATGACCATGCTGGGATATTTTTTCTCTTCTATCCTCTCATTTTGGAGTGGGATCTGAAAGAGCATCACCCCCAATAATTGAAAGTCTGAGCAATTAGATAGATTAAAATGGAAATCAACTGCTTCAAGAGCAACAGTTACTTTGCTGTTAAAAAAGGTTGAGGAAAATTTAGTAAAGGAAGACAGGGATGAATTATGCAAATCACATGAATTAATATTCGAAAATAAAGTAGCTTATAAGAATCAGATAAGTCTATTCATTAATTAATTGAAGTACAATTTTTAGAAGTCAGTGCAGTTGCTCCAAGGGAATATACAAAAAATGTTCTAAAGAGGCAAAATGAATTTATCCTGCGTAAGGAGGAAGAGATGAAACTTTTATTCAAAATACAAGACAATGCAAGGTTAAATGACTAACTGCTCAAACTTCAGTTACATTTCCGAAATTGGTATCAGAAATACATTAAGGGGACCCTAAAAAATTCATGGGATTTTGGAACATTTATGAAAGCATTATAGACAAAAACAAACATATTAGAATGGTAGAAAAATTTACGTACCTGAAAACATTAAGTAAGCAATGTACTTAACAAAGCAGTAGCTTCATCACCATTAAGCAAAAAGAACTTGATGAGTGGTGAAGAACCTTAAAAAAAATATCACATGTTAATTTCTACACAAGTTATTGAATTTAGAACTATTAAAGATCTAAAATTATGTTAAAGCTGTATGAAAGCTATATAATAAAAACAAAATTTCAGTTCAGGATTTTAAAGAGCAAGGTGTTATAAAAGGTTCGTTTGGTCAGTTATTCATGCCAGTGTTCTTCAAATTCTTTCAAGAATTTAATCGAAGGAAAAATCAAAGGAAATGTGTTACAAATTTATTAGATTACATTAAATATGAAATAAAATGTCTAGAAGTATATAAACTACTCACGTAAGAGGAGAAAATAACTTGCTCTCCACATTTTTAATATGTAAATCTTGATAAAAAAAATTTCAAGAAGTGTACCCAAAACTGCTAATTTTAATGCTGTTGATAATCGAATGTGCATCTTTAGTGATAAGTTTCATAATTCATTTTCTTGTAATAAAAGTAGGGCTACCAACACTGCTTATAAGAAAAAGTACAAAGTAGTGCACTCCCAACTTTATAAAAAATATTTAGGTCATATAGTAAAAAAATCAATAAATAGAACTTTAATATTTGGTCAATACAATAAATTTCTTGTAAAAAAAGCAAAATATTATTTTTGAAGAAACTTGAAACAAAATTTTAAAAACAAACATAACGTACGTACAAAACATTACCATTTTCTCCTCGTTTTAAAATCATACATAGACTTTTTTTTTTCCCAAGGTATTTTTAGGCTAAAACAGAATTCATAAATTTTTTACAATTCATATTTTTTAAGTTGTTCTGTATCAGAATAAATTTTTCATTCATTTTAGAAATAACCTGTTTCATTCATCTGTCCATACTGATTTTATAATGCTTAAGATCCTCTCAACATTAACATTTTAAATTGGAAATGCAAAGAATAAAAACAAATTTTTAAAAAATTCTGAGGACTGGGTCTCATTTCTTTCAGAATATTTAATGCAATTTATATCAATTGAAAGAGTTAAAAATTCGAAATAGTGTTCCATTTACTGAAGAAAATTTAAATTTAATAACTGATCAAATAATAAAAAATCATTAAGCTACAGTCTTCTTTCACTTAAATATACAAGGCACTGTTCAATACTAGCAGAAGGAGAAAGGGGTCACCAACATTTTTAAAAATTTGAAAAAGGGTCAAAATCGAAAAGAGGATGGGAACCATTGCTTTAGAAGGTTAAAAATCATTTAAAAAAATATTTTTCTAAAGTTGGGAAGGGCATTATTTCACTAAGGGTTCTGTGAATCAATGGTCAGTCAATGTCAAATCAGTTTGAAAACTATTGTTTTAGAATGAGTGAATTAATTATCTTCACATTTCATTGCTTTCAAAGACCAAACTGCTCAAAACAGTTTTTATAGATTGTAAGTACGTACTCTTTCTTTCTTATATTCTCAGTCATTTTATGTTTTATAATAATCTGTAATTTAGAGGATCTTCACCTCCATACTTAATTTGTCATTCAAACTAAATGTTTAACAGATACATTGCTGATTATGTTTTTGATTAAACAGTGTGTAGCGACTCCCTTCTACAACAGTGCCAGAAGTTAAAATGCCTTACAAACTAGCCCAATTAGACGTCTTTTTGCCCTAGTTGCTTAAGGCAAAAATGATCAACTTTTCTGTGGACCTACTGTTAAAGGGTTCAAAACAATGCTGATTCTTCGCAACCACCGCAAAGTCAAATATCACTACATTGCACTCAATTTCAGGTTTGTTTTTGAGCTTAGAGATTCAAAACCTAGATATATTTTAAATTTCAAAACATTATTTCATTAAATTGGATGAATTTATGCATATCACAAGTTGTGTATGTGTGATTAAAATTATCCCATTCTATACTTATAAATAAGATTTAAAGACATTTTTACATAAAATCATCTGGAATATAGAAATATTATGCTCACAAAATCAGAGGGGAAATGTACACAACCTTTTGATTTTTTTGTAGAGAAAGGCCATAAAGATAGATCATCTGGATCTTAAGTCATCCAGATAAGGGAATCTGAAAAATACAACTGAAATATTTGAATCATACATTAATGAATAACACCAGACTTCAAATCATTAATTCATAACATAAATACACTCAGCATATTGGATGTAGAATTTTTATCATTTTACACAAATTTTAACAACAAATTATTTTGTATGCCATGAATAATTTATTCATATGGCTTATGTATAAATTTCATCAACACATACACTGGATAAAATGATCAATGAAATAAATTATATAAATACCCTTGTGAACTAATATTTAAATAATTGTAATATATCAAAGAGAACTAAGAAATAATGTTGTACACCAAAATTCCCAAAATACACAAGCACACTTTTAAATTATACAAAATAGTAATTGGATAGCACAATGTTATTAAATGTAATAACTAAAAGAAAATTTTTGGGAAACAATAGAAAAATAACCATTTTGGTTAAAGTTCAGTATCGGGTGTCCCTTGGCGACTGCAAAACTATTCCAGATGTCCCATAGCAAAATTTGGGAGCGATAACGATTTAAATGTGGCGATTTAGGTTATGGTAAACCTGATGCATATAATTTTAAAAAAAATTTGCATATGTCACATGTTCTCTATTCTTGATTATTATTCGTCATTATGAATAATTCCTGTTTATAAATTATTACTATGAATACATAATTATTTGAGACATTTGTAAGTATTTTATGTTTTTATTATATCATTAATGTTTACATTTGATTCCTCCCATCAAATCCACAACATTTTGATTAACTTCTCATTTGCAATGTCTTCATGATATCACTGCTTACGTAACACAAGTTTGGTGACTTTTCTTCAGAATCACCAAATTTCGCCTCAGTCGGCAAGGGACACCCGACACTGAGCTTTAACCAAACTTTTAAATAACCTCAAGCAATTATACAATGAAAAATAAACATTATTTAGAAAATGAGACAGTTGATTGTGTATTAACTATGCACTTATCATCAACATGAAGCTATTGATGACAGATCTCAAAATTTTGAGCCACTCAATCTCAGATCTCAGTCAAGTAATGAGGATACTGCCTGAGCTGACACTTCACTCTCCCAACTTCCTCCATATTACACCAATGGCAGGATTAGGAACTTTAATAGATTTATGTGCATTGGCCTTGCTACACGGTGGAAAGATAACTGGATAACCTTTTTTTCCCTCCTAGATTCTTCAAATTATAAGACATACAGAAGATTCGGTGATTCATATCTTAATTATTTTTTTTCTTAATGTAAGTAGTTTCTTTCTACAATATTAAGCTTTATTTTGTTTATTTTTCATTTGTTATATTTTGATGTTGTCAAAATAGTTAAAATGTAAGATTTCAACATCAGCTAAATACTAGTTATCCATAATATTACTACTGATTACTGCTTTTATTCTTATTATTACTTTCAATTTGTATTCAGTCCTTTAAAGTCATAAGACAACAATAATGAAAAAAATTACATCATATTAAAAAGATACATAACATTAAAAATTCAAAATATTTTTTGATATAAAAATGCAGTTTAGTACCACAAGTGAAAATTGCCCAATTGGCAAGTTTTTAGAGTAAACTCCACAGAGTACAAAATGAAATATGAAAGAAACTTGCTAATCTATTTCTCCAGTGAATCCCTAGTACAAAGAATACACAAATTAGAGAAAACCTGGATGAAGTGTCAGAAATTATCAACATCAATTTTGCCTCTTTTGTCCATTGTTCAGCCTCAACCAGAGCTTTATCTCGCTCATTAACTCATTTGTATACATCTTCCAAACCAAAATCTCATTACTCAATGAATATCACACATAAAAACAAATCCCTTTTGACAAATCATATAACAAATTCCCTTCTTTCATTCCACAACACCATTAATATCTATCAGCCATATCTTTCTTTTAAAACAATCACAAGGTCTCAAATTATTATGTACATTAAAACATAGATCCATAAGCAGATCTGCATTTTAACCATAACAAACACATTCATACACCTTCCAAACAAAATCTCATAAAACAAAGAACATCGCACATAGCTATTTGCACATAAAAACAAATCTCTTTTGACAAAGCATACTGATGCACAACTGGATCTTCATTTAACTCATAATGAGCTCATCCATACACCTTCCAAATCACAATGTTGCTACTCAAAGAGCATCACACCTTCTCTAATTGTTTTGGATAAACAATGAGCCTCTCCTACCACTCCTTTAAAACAAACACATATTCTTGCATTTCGGACATTCAAAAGGAAGCTTTCCTTTCACTTTTAAATTTGTTAAAAACAGTTGTACATTCACCTCTTTCAAACTAATATTAGTAGCCATTATTAATACTTAAGACTTGGAAGAATATACATTTAAAGATGAAAAGAAATATGTACTTTGAAGTAAAACTGCTGCTTAGCCCACAGCCATGGCGTAATTTTAAAAGCTGCCAATTTGGCAAATGTTAAAATCTCGCCGATCACGTAAGCTCAATAGAGCACTAAATGAAGAATACGAAAAAAAAATTTCACTAACTTATTTAGCCTAGGAATCCGATAAATGTTTATAATAAAAATTTTCATGAATTTAAATTCAATCCACTTCCTTAAGTAATAAAAATAGATGCAAGACTTTTTATTGCTTTTACGTCATTTTCTGGTAAATCAAACAATATATTCCCATTGTAATTACATATTCCCATAAAATTAATCCATAAGTCTTTATACTGAAGCTTAGTCTAATATTTTGATTATACTGTTGTCGAAGAATTCTTAAAATTACTTAATAAATTTCATGAAATTCACAATCAAAATAAAAATTATATATATTAATTTATTAAAAGAAACTTTTCAGACTTAAAAAGTACTTAACAATTATAATAAAACATAATAACTTGACTTAAAAGAACTCTGGAGAGCTAAATGAAAGAATACAAAAAAGTTTAACCTACTTTGTAGGTGGATTTGAAAAATATTTTATGAACTCGATCATTACAGTTTTAACAAATTTAAAGATATATCACCACAAATATTCTAGGTCCTCTAAGTTTCTAGATTTTATCAAATATCTTAAGCAAATATTTGTCTTTTCATATGTGATATATTAGAATAAGAGGCGAAAATGTAGTTTATCCCAGCCATTGGTATGATTTTGAAAATTGCCAAACTGGTGAGTTTTTACAGAGTTACATAGACAAAATAGATATACTCTGCACAACACAAAATAAAAGAAAATGGGGGGGGAAATGCCAACCTATTTTCCTGGCATACCTTTACTTACAGGCTTGTAAATGTCAATAACAGCTTGTGAATAAGCTTATATACAACGGCAATTAAGTTTTCAACACATGAGAGAAAAAATTATAATTTATGAAATGATAAAAAAAAAAAAAAAAAAAAAAACCATAATTATTTCATCTTTGTGTCACTAACCTTGAGTTCAGTTCAAACGACAAAATAATTAATAAGAAAACAATATTTACTATGACAGAAAAATTGTTATTAAATACTGCAGTTTAAGGTTCAGCGGGATTGGAAAGCAATTGATTGATTGATTGAATAAGTAACGAGGGATGATTAATTGATTGATGGAAAATATGGAGCAGCAAAGGCTGTTAAACCGAGTTATGAGGGATATGTGGAGCATACAAATATTCTTATCCCTTTTAATTATTTTTTTTAAAAAAAACTTTTTTGCTATTATAATTAAGTTGCAAACTGTACAAGACATTTGTTACTTAAAATCTACAACTCAAGAAAAAATACATAAAATCTACAAGTTCATATTGACATCACTGTAGAAAATACCATTTCTAAAATTTCTTTACTCATGGATAAACTGGCTAGATTTTTTTTTTCACGTAGCTAAAACTATTAAACTAGAATTTCCACAACTTAACTAACTTTCTATAAATTATTAACCTTTGAATTAAATTCCACAATGATGAACCTTCTATGAGTTGGAGAAGTTCAAAATTACGAGATCCGTCGCCAATAGCCCTGGTGTTGCTTCTAGTGCAACTTTAATAAAAACAACTAACCAATTTTTGAGTTCGATTCATCTGACATCATGTTCACACGACGTATGAGTACCTTCTATTTACTTCGTTTTCCCCCTTTTTAATGGGCTTTCAAGAGGACTAAAACAATATCTCAAATATTTTTCATACTTTGAATATTAATGGGTAGCAAATAATTCCTATCCCTAGATTATTGTACTTTACAGAACATCCATGTGAAATTTACGCCAATGAATTTGAATTTCAGTACAAAAACCTTCCTACTTTTCTTATTAAAGGATTATTTGATGAAATAGGGAGCAATAACTACCGGGATCTGATATCATTCTTTGTCATTTGGCAACACTTTATTTTCTTTCTGATATTGGCAACACCTTGATATTGTAAGTTCTGGCTCTAATCAAAGAATTTAGAATATAAGAGGCTGCGGTAGTCTAGTGGATAAGACAGGGGACTTGTGGCTGGCAGTTTTCGTCGAGTCATAAGTTCGAGCCCGATGCCACTGAATACCCACCGTGTAGCCAGAGCCGATGCACGTTGAATCTGTTGGGCCCAGAGTCCTCCCGTTGGCGGGGTGTGGAAGTTAGGAGAGAGAGTGCCAGCTCAGATGTCGTCCTCGTCACTTGACCGAGGGTCAAAATTACGATGTCCGTCACCAATGATCCTTGTTGCTCCTAGTGTGACGTTAATTAAACAAACATCAGAATGTAACCTCAATTCATAATTATTAAAAGCTAAGTTTTTTTCATCTCATTCTTTCAGTTTATTTATAGCCCAATTTTAATAACTTAAATCTTTTGAAGTATTCTTTGCACATGTATCTTAAAGTGATTAATATGAAACAACTGCTGAAACCAGAAGCATTCGACGTTGATCCCACACGCGCAAACGTGGCAGCAAAATGGAGTCACTGGAAAAAGAATTTTCAGAAACTTTCTACAAGGTATAACCAACATTTCTGACTTGAATGGGTGAATGATATTCTTTTGGCAAAGTATTTCATTTTATTTAAAGAATTTGTATTTGTAAATATTGAACACTCCGATCATTTCAATTATATTCTGATGAATGTATTGACTCCAAAGCTTTTTACTTTTGTAGACACAAAGAAATGTATAAGGTAAGTACTTCTACTACATACTCTGAATACTCTAATTTATGAGTAAGTATGCAATTTACCATCTACACTTTTATACGATTTTCAATATCTTTAGCTCCTATGATGAATTAGAAATTTTATATTTACTTAACTGTTACAGTATGTTAAGTTCTGAAATTTTTGAATTTTACTTTAATACAATTGAAGTAATACATTTAGCATTGCATTTATTAACGTAACTTTTGATTTATAAATACATTGTAAGTTGTATCTATAACAAGAATTAAATTAATGAAGTCTCCAGAGCTTAAATACATGTATCCGTAAAGGTGAAAACACTTATTGGAATCAGACCTCTGATATAGTGTATGATGATAATTGTATTATTATTTACAATATCCTTGTGAGAGAGAGTTTGTAAAATTGAAAACTCAGGATTTTCTGAGAAATGATGGATAATTATTGGGCCTAATATTTTTGAAACGGGAAGTAAACACATAGAAATTGATAAATATCTTATCAACCATCCAGAATTTTTCGGGATTGTTTTTAATATATTTTACATATGTTGAAAATAAAAAAAAAAGTGTTTTAATTAATAAACTGTTATGATTTGGAAATTTTTTTATTTCTGAGTTTTACTTCGTTACAACTAATTTTTCGATATATTTTCTATTTCAAGGCATTTCCAAAATACGTAATTTTAATTTTATGTATTTATATGACATGTAATTTTAATATTTATAAAGTATAAAATTTATATAGATTAGCAAAATATACATGCATAATTATTATTGTACTATAGAAACTAGTTCTTAATTTTTAAAATTTAAGGATGTATGTGATGTAAGCAAATTTACTGTATCACTAGTAAGATTCTTAAACTATATAAAATTCAAAAAACTTTTTCTAAATTGCATGGATGGTGAACGTTATGTAATGATTAAAACCAACATTTCCCTCCTTTACAGTGGATATACTTGAATATCAAAAGGCGAAATAAAAAAGCAAAAAAGATATCGTCCAAAACGTTTATTGTAGAATATAATTAAAATTGATTCTCCCATGAAAACCTGAATAGGTTTTTATTAGAAGAAATTCTTTACTGTGTATAAATGTTAAAATGTTGAAAATACAATAATCCCTACTCCCAAATTCAATTTCACAGCTTGTATCATCTTGACATCTATAGTTCTGCTAGTTTTACTTCATCGTATGAGGATTCACCCGTGATTCTTGAAGTGGAATTTCTATAGTTGAATATCTTTTCATCCAAGCAACATAGTATTTTATCGTAACTTGTTGTTCCAACCTGAATTATATCTACTGATGTCATTCTCTTTTATTTTTTTTTTTTTTTTTTTTGCTGCTGCATTCATCATGTTCTTTTAAGAGAAAGTGCAAGTGATCGAAAAAAGGGTTTGAAGCAGGATTCGATTTTCTACTTTCTTTTGAAAAAGATTCTTCATCGGAAAAATCGGTTTTGCAAGCGGCAAGTTTTCTTTAGTTGCTCGAAGCCTCGTTGGTTCCTCTTATTTTCTACTGCATAAGAGTTGTTGAGCAGAGCATCCTCTTGATGGTAAATCGGCAGAATTTTGAGCTCTGGGAAGATGCTTCTAAAAGACAGGATCAGTAAAATTTTTTGTGTCTCAAAAGTGGTTGTTGCAAACTGCCAAGAATTTTTCAAAACTTTTAAATTAGCCATACCTCTCTTTCACATAAGGTTTTTTCAATCCTATCGCGGAATCCAAAAATATATGTATTATTCCTCTCAAAGAAAGTAATAACAAAGAATTAATTCGTTTTTGCTATTAGCATATCAAAAACTGGAAAATCAAGTCTATGAGATAGTTTTAAATCCCGTGAAAGAAAATGTTACCGGAATAATAAAAAAAAAAAAATCAAGTTGATTTCTGGAACATAAGAAATGTGTTTCTTTTTCCAAAAACTATAAAACTAATGAATATTGAAAACTGGAAAATGAAGTCTATGAGATAATTTTAAATCCCGTTATAAAAGAAAATGTTACCGGATTAAAAAAAAAAAAGTCAAATAGATTTCTAGAGCATAAAAAATGTGTTTCTTTTTTCCAAAAACTATAAAACTAATGTCTCGTAACTTCATATATAAAACTCATCTCCGCTGCCCCTTTCTACAAAAACTAATAATATGAATAATTTAATATTCTAGATTTGACAACTTTCATGTATATTAGCATTTATAAATTTCTGTGTATTGCTATATTACATTTAAATCAAAGCATTAGTTCTGTCTACAATAAAAAAATTACTGGTACTATTTTAATGAGTTTGTGTTTAATTGACATTGAGAGAAAAATGAAAATCAGTGTTCTGAATAAGAAGTGGGATGTACATAATCCTATTTATTTTCGCAGTACATCACACATTTATCAGATGACGTAATTAAAGATATAATATAGTTTTTAAATACAACTTAAAACATTCAATAAACAATAAAGTCTAAAGAAAAAAGCAATTTAAAATTTATGTATGCTTTTAAAATATAACATTAACTTACAGTATTGTCAGGGGGAAGGAGAAAATAATATTCAGAATAAATTGATTCTTAATGTAACATTTTGCTTCGTAAAGAAGATATATTTGTTTTAAGAACAAACATTAATAGTCTTTGGATCTCCAGCAAAACCAAATAAAACAAAATCACCATAACCTAAGACAGTGGACATATCAATTAAGTATGAGAAAGCTACGTAGACTGCCATATTAGCAATTTTGGAGAAAAATGCAAAAATAATTCAGACGAATCACTTTTACTCTACGTGATGCCAGCCTTGGTCAAAAAAAAAAAATCTTGAAGGGTAATGCAAATACCATGGACAAAAGTATTAGGCAGTCTTACCTTCTTATGTTAACTGCGAAAGTTTTGATCAAAATCTCTTAATTTGTTTATTACGACATTAATGTCCAGTTTAGATAACAACGTAAGCAAACGTCACTGCATTCAACAACAATAAAAATACCATCATGACGTTAATGAGAAATTCGTATTTTCTTGGAATGAGTATTAGTGCATGCTCGCTGCTTTTAATATAACACATCAATCAATAACTCCCGAGACTAACCCAGAGATGGCGCTCGTAGTAAACCAGTAACCAGGTCTTTCTAGAGTACGAACCTTTGCTTGAAACGTGTCAAAATTTTAAGTCGATCGGACCAGAAACAGCTGAGTTATCGAGGTTGGAGTAAAGTCGTTTTGTAGTTTGTTTAAAAAATGGAAAAAACCGAGTTTCGTATTCTGATAAAACATTGTTTTTTAATGGGTAAAAACACCGTGCAAGCGAAACAATGGATTGAAAAATGTTACCCGGACTCTTGTCCATCAAAAGCAACGATTTGTCGGTGGTTTGCCGAGTTTAAACGTGGTCGTACCGACACAAATGACGCGGAACGCTCGGGTAGACCTGTGGAAGCCGTTACACCGGAAAATGTGAGTGAAGTGACAAAAATTATAATGAAAGATCGTAAAGTGAAGCTCCGTGAGATTGCTGAGATGACACAGATATCATATGGAAGTGTATTTACTATCCTTCATGAAAAATTGAGCATGAAAAAGGTTTTTTCCAAGTGGGTGCCGCGATTGCTTTCGATGGAACAAAAACAGCAACGAGTCGATGATTCAGAAAGCTGTTTATCGCTATTTACTCGCAACAAAAAAGATTTCTTGCGTCGTTACGTGACCATGGACGAAACATGGATACATCACTACACTCCAGAGTCGAAGCGGCAGTCATCTGAGTGGCGCACAGCTGGCGAAAGCCGTCCGAAGCGTCCGAAAACGCAGCAGTCAGCTGGCAAAGTCATGGCGTCAGTTTTTTGGGATACGCATGGCGTGATTTTCATTGACTACCTCGAAAAAGGTAAATCGATCATCAGTGATTATTATATTGACTTGCTGGTGCGTTTGAAGGAGGAAATCGCA
>BMAW01002432.1:664550-730275 GCA_019974015.1 Nephila pilipes | reverse complement strand
TCACCCTAAAAGGTGATTAACAAAAGGTGCTATGTTGATGAATAAAAAAAAATTTTGCAAAAAAAATGTTGTTTTCAATGTTAGTCTTGGGACGTATTGATTCATGTGTTATATATACATTCAAGTTCTGTTAATTTAACCAAAATCATAAAGTTCATCATCGTTTTTACTTTCAAAAATTTCGAGAAATAGTAAACTTAGTGAAGAAAAACGTTTGAAAAAACAGTTTTTAATCGAACAAGGGAAGAGCCAAACTTAGATAGCAAAAGTTATTAAATGTATAAGGTATGTAATTCAATATATTATCAAACGTCCTGAAGTTTTTGGTTCACATTTAAATCGCAAAAGAATAAGAGAAAACAAGATCATCACTCTTATAGAGGACCGATTGTTGAAACGGGCTGCTTTTTGAGGAATTGCAAACAAACATTATCTCGGCTGACTGCTGGTTTATCGGTGATGACAAGATAACAAATCAAGACTAGAGCCAACAGAAGACTTATCAAAGCCAGACTCAAAAGTTGCAAACCCAGGATGAAACCATGGCTCTCCAAAAATAAATAAATACGGTCGCCATGAGTTCTGAAGCTTTCTCCTTATAGATGGAGATTGATTCAATATTTTGTGGTCTAACGACGAATCCAAATTTCTGGTACGTGTTAATCTACTTACATTTATCCAGGAAACTGTACCGGAGGGTCAATATGGATAAAAGATATTTGAAAATAACTTTGTAAAGTTAATGTTATAGTAACATTTAAACACACCTATTGTGATATATGTAAAGCGAAGAAAACCTTCGGAACTGTGTAGTACCAACTGTTAAGCACGGAGCAAGTAGTATTATGATCTGGAGATGCATGACGGGCAATTTGAGCGAAATGGTCATCTGTGTGGGAACAATGGACTCTAGTCGTTTCATAAATGAACTCGAAACGGCCTTGTACTCATTAGATTTTCAGATTTTTGCGGACACAAACATGGATGGAATTAAATTTCAATAGGACAGCCGTAAATCTACTACAACTATGAAGTGGCTTTGGGACAATAGTGTAAATTTCCTAGAGTGGTACCCACAGTCTCCGAATTTCAACCCCATACAAGACTTTTGAAGTATTCTCAAACGCAAGGTCAGGGAATCTCCAAAAACTTCAAAGGAGACGTTAAAAATGGCCTATATCAAGAATGGAACGAAATAATCAAAGACGAATGTAAGATAGCAAGCATCATGCCAAAAATAATTAAGGAAGAAATTAAGGCTTAGAGAGATCAAACCAAATATTTATATTTCATCCCTGTAGCTTTAAATTTCCTTGACACAACTATAGACATTACTTTTATAGTTGCCATTACTACTAATACCTTAACTCAGCCTTGCCTGTTTGCCTAAAGTGATAGATGATTCTATTAGCTTTGAAGTGTTTTAGTGTATCATAACAGTATAATAAAATAACATTTATTAACCCAAAAATTTCCACATAAACAAATTATCTTTTCAGACTGCAACAGTCTACAAAACAAAACAATATATTACATAAATTATTAATACAAATGTAAAACCTCATATTTTCTATAGATTGTTTAATTTTCTCATTAAAAACTGCATTAAAAATATGCTTACAATTATGATACTTTTTTTTAACTTGTTATATGTATTTTTAAAAAATTGCACATTAAATAATACTAATAGCGACCCAAAACTATTGATTTTACATATTAGAGAAAATATGTGAAACTCAAAAGCTTACAGAGCTCATACAATTAAGGTTTAAATTATGTGGGGGAAAAGGTAAATAAATTTTTTTACTCTGTTAGCAAATGTAAGAGAAACTATCCAACTTGTGTGAGGGTACTGTTTTACATGTTTTGGGCTGATGCTTACAGACTTTAAATTGGAATAACTTACAGCTCTTTAAAGTTGTAATTCTAGATGCGGTAAAAAAGAACAAACACATGTTTACAGAAAAGTAACCATCCAGCAGGACATGCACTCTTTGTATTATTAACATGTAATTAAATGGTATGGATGCTATTTGATACCAATTTTTAAGAAAAGAAAGAACTTAATCATTTTCCAGAACGAAGAGAAATACAAAAGAATGTTTTAAAAAGTGTGTGATGAAAAAATATTAAAATTATTTTATGCGTGCAAAAATTCATTCTTAACGTAAGAAATTAAGTAAAAATGCTTAACTTTTAAGTATTTTTATTCAACTTTTTATGGTAAACATTAAAACTATTTTACCTCAGTTTATTCAAAATTTTCAATTACTTTTTAAAAAACACACAATTCACAATTATAATAAATAATTCATCTGCATTTCAATAAGATCAATAAATATAATGTAAATATAGAAGCGCAAAGAAGGAACTGAAAGTAAACATCTAAGTAAAGAAATAAGCTTTAAAATTTAATAATATACAGGTAAGACTATCAAATATGAAAGATTAATTTTGATGTATTTACAACAGAATCATGATATTTAGTAGAGAGATTAAAGCCTTTTGATAATTTTGAGACTGGGAAATGTTATATACATATTTTTAAAAATACTTTGAATATAGTTATGTATGATAGATCTATGTTAATATAACATTAGAAATTGTAACTAATATTTAGAAGGACAATAACTAAAATTAATATAATATAACATTTTAAAAGATAAGTAAAAGCCATTTTTCTCGAAGATTTTCAGTGAATGCAACAATCAATAGGTGCAAATGTCATGTAAACGTATGGAAGTATAATTGAAAGAACACTAAAATACTAGATACCAATGTTGTAAAATCATAGTAAATAATTTCTTACGACAATATATAGGTAAACTTAAATCTTTGTTACCAGAAAAATGTCTAGTAAGAGTGTTAATAAGTTTATTGCTACTTACCTGTAATTTGTTGTTATAATTACAGGCTAATTGTAATGGACACTTTCTGTCATTTCTGCTCGCCCCTGAGCCGAAATTACATACATCCCTCTATCCAAAATCAGTCTGTATCAGTGAACTTTATAAAACTAACAAACATATCATGAAATAATTATGGTTCTTTCTCAGTGGAGATTAAAAACTATTATCTTAGACAAAAGCTTTGAAATGTTTAGTATTGCTAAAAATATTCGCTTAAGTAAATTATTTAGATATGATTTATGTAAAACTGAACGGTGCATTAATGTTTAGAACAAACTGTGGTTATAACCAATGAAAAATAACTGTAAAACTAAGTCTGGCTCTATGGACGAAGTTCAAGATAAACACTAAGGAAAGACTAAGACCGAAAGTGTTATGAAAAAAAAATACAGTAATTAATTACTCGAAAAATGTATCAAAAATATTTGGATTAATTTTAAAAAAATGGAGAGCATGGCTTTAGAATCTAAGCAAAATTTAATTTTAATGTACAATTATTATAATGTCATAATGTTCTTACAATCACTTGCTAATATTGTCATGGCTGTTATGTGATAAACATAAATAAACTATAGTAGCGTCCTCCAGAGACGAATCGACTCCATATCATTTGGTTAAAGTGCACCCAGAAATAATCAACTTTCGATGTACAGTGATTCCTTAGTTAACAACGGTTATTTCTTCCGATATTATCGTCGTTAACCAAAACAGTCGTTATCCAATACGTGATTTCCGCAATAATTATGTACAATAATGTAACATTAAATATAAACTTAGTGTTCGGAAAATGTAAATGACGTAGACATGAATATTTTACAAAATTTAAATGCGATTTTCGCAAAAAAATATTGGTTGTCTAATCTTATAATCGGCTATTTTCCTGATCAGGGGGTCATGTTTCATTGAAATCCACCACCAATCGACGTCGTAAACCAAAGCCTCTGCCATTACAAAAGATAATTTTTGCTTACAACTCAAGCACGGTGCTAAGGCCATCATTAACCAAGGTTCCACTGTATATGAAATGATTGTCACATGTACTAGCATAAAATTTGCAAAAAAGCAAAAGAATAGATTTAGCAGCACATAATTTAAAATGTAAAGCAAAATTCAAAGCTTGCCCAAATTAGCACTTCATACGCAAATTAAGTGATTGTGCGTGAGCGCGCACAATGGATAATGCTTATTATCTGATTTTAATCGTGTCACCTGATTCATGAATATAAGATGATACTATAGTTATACTTGAATAATATTTTATTGATGTTGCAAAAAGTCACACATTATTCCCTTTATTGGAAACACTGAAAATAATGAACTATAATGCCCCCTCCCCAAATAAAACAATCAAGCATGATCCAATAGAGGGAATAATAGCCTTTGTTCCACAGCTCTTAGAATTTAATCAATCAATTAGTTAAATAGTCTAAATATTGTCTATTATTATTTAATGTTTCGGATGGTTTTTCACGTATTGCAAAAATTGCTACTCCACTCTGTTACTATTATCTCCATATTCTTCTGCCGTAGGCGTTTATCTGTTTTAGGTAAGTACGGAATTTTCGACCCGAGATAACCGACTGCTCTTCCCTCTTTCCCATTGGGGTCACTTATCTCTTGTAAACACAAGTGAATCGTCCCCAGGATCCCTAGAGATCACTCCATTTCTTCGATCCCTCTCTCTCTCTCTCTTTAGCAATCAATATAAACTCACATTTCTCTTTCTTTCTTCGCCTTATGTTTATATTACATATATACATTTGTAGCAATAATTTATATGGTATATTTGGTTACTAGTAAATTAAACAGTGCTTGAAGCTCACTGTTAGGCAAATATGACTCTTGCGCTAATAAAACCTACTATCCTCCTTAGTCGTCTCGAAAGGGGCATACGATAATCATAAATAATCCGATGCTTTTCTTCCTGTCGATTTGACATTGTTTGAAAGTGGTAGCTCAAGAAACCGATAATTATAATAGATTTTTAGAATAATGTACTTCGTACCTAATCACATAAGCTTAAATAAATATACGAAAACTACTCATTCTTACCCCAATATATTGAAAGAAAACTAGATATGACATTTTTCAGTAATTAACATATAAAATAAAATCTTACATCTAAGCAATGCTATATATTACTTCTTCATTGTGTACAAAAGCAAAAAAATGCTCATCTAATTTATCAAGGAAATTGATTCGTAGATGTATTATTTGAGTTTTCAATGCATTTGCTTCTTTTCTTCATTCTTATTATTCGTTATTTAATTTTCTTTTCGATATCAAAATTCTCCTGCCACCAATTAAAAAATAAAACTTTTCGTGAAAAGTGTTTACAGTCTTTTACTGAAAAAAGAACGAATTTCATTGCTCAAAATAGCACTTTATGCATCATAATATTTTAATAATATCAAGCATTATAGTTAACAACATAATCCAAAGTTGTTACTCGGAAAATGTTTGAAATTCATATTAATAATAAGCGAATAAGATGAAAACACATTTCATAGTTTAAAAAAAAACAAAAGGTTTATTTTAAGAAATTGGGTCGTAAATATTAATTAAAAATTTAAAATTCAATGAGACTGATGACTACAATCTTTTAAACGATGAAAAATATTTTTGAGCAATTCCTTCCCTAATTTACACTAATTTTTTTCTTGTTATCTCTTTTTACTATGATTCTTCATAAGTAACGATATTTAAGTTCAATGTGTAAAAAAAAAAATTGTTCTAAAATTAAAATAATTTTATAATTTATTCTTCTTGAAAATTTATTTTATTTATTTTCTATAACATTTTCTTATAAACAACAATATTAATATATGCTACCAACATTCTCTAAATAGTTAACAGAAAATTTAGAAACACGTGAAATAACGAGATCCTGTATTTTAATTGTTGAAGATGATTCAAGCATGCTTTGAAGTATTAGTCAGTTATTAATATTTTTTTTCTGTGCAAATGCTGATAAATATATTATAAAACACTTTTCAGTACCAAGATAAATTTTTATATTATACTGACATGCACCTGTTGAATTTCTATAAAACTGCAATATGCGTCGCTGTAATTCTAGCATTGGAGAGAAGAATATACAAGGGCATTCACTTGTTATTCAACATATATACATTAACTTTCCTATTAACGTTGAAAAACTAGTGATTTTATCCCAATAACATTGCAAAAAGGAATTATAAAAGCTAAAGATAAAATTCATAGAACAATTAAATGATAAAAAAAATAATAAGTATACGCATCATGAAAAACTACCGCTGTTTTTATTCTAAAAAATAGGCGTCACAATTGCCTAGTAGTCATGGTACAGGGCTTTGTGTCAGACTATATACAAGTTAAGTCATGCGTTCAACTATTGCGTCTATCAAAGACCGTCTTACGAAATAATTGGATTTGTGTTAGGTTAAATTTAATTGGGCCACAAGTCCTCAAGTTATGGTATTGAAATTAGAAGAATGAAATACCCATCTCAGGCATCATCCGTATCACTTGAAAGTGATTCAAGATACAAAATCCTTTGTGTTTCTTTACAGCGAAATTAACTTTAACCATTCTAATATCAGTACTTAAATTCAAAAATACTGCAAACTAAAAAAAACTAAAATACACAGCTAATGTTGAAAATGTTTGCCACCATTTTGAATGCAAACATGAACACTTCGAACCAAGGTTTTTGACGCACTTCGCAACATTGTTGGTGTTACTGACAAAATTTTTTGAGCTATGATTTGTTTTAATTCATCGATGTTTGCAGGACTTCTATGGAAAACCCTGTCTTTGAGATAACCCCACAAAAAAAAAAATCTATTGGGGTGAAGTCTGGTGGGCTTGGTGGCCCGAGACCTATTGAATTTAAACGATCATCAAATAATTCCTTATGCACTTTCATTGTTAGTTTTGACGTGTGTGGGTGGTTTTGTCTTGTTGAAACCAGCAATAACTGCCCTGTACTGTATCTCAAGTGAATCAACAAAAGTTTGAATTATATTCAGGTACACTTCGAAATTCATTAAAATCAAAGAATTAGTTCATGCAGACGATTTTTATAGTTGTTGTTCATAATCTTACGAAATGAGTTTTCAAAAATTAAAAAAAAAAAAAAAAAACGTTGAAAGAAGCCGATGATTAACTCAAATCATTTGCGCAGAACCAGATTAAAAATTACTAATGATGTTCGCGCAAATTTATGTTTAAAAAAACGAGTTTTCGTATTTAGAAAATGAAAAAGATACCCGCACACTAAATATAGACATGTTAAATAAGTAATGATGGTCAAAGTCTTGCTACATATATTGTAGAAGTGGATAATTAAAAAAAAAAAAAAAGTACAGACGGGTACTCTTTTAAATTGATCACCCTATTTTATGGTTTTCAGTATTACTATTATCAGTTTAAACATTAATTCATTATTAATGATTTTGATTTGATTGAAACAAAATAAATCACTTAATTGATGTTAAGAAAAAACAAATGTTTAGATTAACGAATCTCTAACCTAATACCTGAGGAATGCATATTCAATATTCTGATTAAGGTGATATACATTTTATCAGCTTTAGTAACAACTATTACATACAAGATATGAGGATAACAAAAATGATTATCTTCGAAATGTAAATTAAATTCTTCGTTATATACATAAAATTTTCCGAAATTTGACATACATACATTTTATAAAAACTCAAGAAAAATTTAAAACACTTAGAAAATCACATATTTAAAGTGTTTTTAAAGAAGCTTTTGCAAAATTTTACCCTGTAATTTCAATGATATCAAAGATGCGTGACTTACCTGTTCAGCGTAGTCTATCCGTTTCTGAGTTTTGAGCGAATGTCTCAAAATTATTGTAGTTTCGCAAAATTTCCTTTATAAGAAAATATGAGAGTTATTGAGAATTATTATAGTTCTAATACTACTTGATCAAACACAGAGACTAACTTTTTAAAGTACCTGTACCTAGTTTTTGATACGCTCCCATTGGATACCATATGTAGATTTTTGTTGGTGAACAGACCTGTTTCTTGAAGTTATATAATTCAAGAACAGTACATTATTTTGACTGACTAAAAATTCGAAAACTCTAAAATTTAAGCGAAATATTTTTAAAAAATAAAAAGTTTTTAAAAGTATTCTTCGTATTTATCTGCTTGCAAGTGTTTAAGATCTGCAGTTTCTTTAGGATAATTAGAGAAATTGCAGTTCTAATTGCATATTCTAAACTCATTTATGAGTTAGCTAAAAAGATTCAAATTATTTTGAATGCAGTAGGCATATCTTAGAAATTCAAATCAGCACACACATACAAGATACTATAATCTAACTTCTAATTATTAAATGCAGTTAGTTGAATAGTTTCTCTTACAAAATTATGTAAATTTAACCAACTCCTTATAATACGAGGAATTTTTAATGACCTTATTCTACCCTTAATACCTGCAATTAAAACTGGTATTTTCCTATTTATCAATATTTCTACATCAATCCAAACTAAAATAGGGCACCTATACCAAAATAGTTTATCCTCCTAACTATAGATAATCTTTGAATTTTGAAACAATTTGTAAATAACTACAGTGAGAAAGGTTTTCATTTGATTAATCTTACTAAATATTTTGTCTTGGATCATTAACCAGTGAATAAGATTAAATTTTCAATGCAATGTTCAGTTTTCAAAGCAATTTTTTGGTTGAATCAATTCTTCCAACTTATGTAAAATCAAAAATTTGCTCAAAGAGACTTTTTCTTAAATTTTCTGCAGAAAAAAAGGGTTTTTTTAAATAAAAAAAAAAATTAGTTATTGTATCTGATGAATGGAAGAAAATAAAATCAAAACTGTTAAGGAAAAAAAACAATGTACACTCTGTTGATTTACTTATTTTTCAACTCACTTACACTGGATTATTTCTTCAACTACCATCTTCTCTAAACATCAAAACTTACTGAGAATTCCTGAATTCAATGATCTGAAATAATTTATAAATAAATTAAATGCAATTTTTGTGTTATATCATCCGTTGTAAAATAAATAGCTGGAAATGTTTGTTGAATGTCTTTTGTGTTTGATTAGGAGCATTAAATTCTTTATAAAACAGAAGAGTTTTGTGTTCACTTCTTTCATACAACTCTACTACTAATTAAACCTACACCGATTTCAGAATAAATTTAAAAGGGAATCATAATTGCAATTTAACTGAAAGTAGGAAGATAATTTACAGACATTTTTCAATAAAAGTCTTGAGAATACCGACAATTTGTGACTTAAGTAAAAATTATTACATTATATTCAATAAAATGCAATAGAATACTACGATACATATATTTGTTACATTTTATGTTTCATGAGAAAAATTTTCTAAATTATCATCTTAATTTGTCTCTACACGACATTTTTACAGATATTTTACTACTTTGCAGTTGAATTGCGATTTATTTTAATGCATCCAGTATTTTTCTTATGATACCGATTCTTACGAATCTATAATGTAAAAAAATTAATAAATTCAAATTATATAATACATTAATAAACTTATTTTAAAATCTTACTCAGCTGGTAATATCATTAACAACTCTTTTTTAGGAATCATGCTTTCAAACACATAACAGCGCAAAAGAATATTTGTGATTAGCTTGCAGCTAGTCTTCAAATATTCTTCTATCAATTCTTTAAACCTGCAACTTTTATCCATAAATACTTTTAAAAATAAAGAAAACTGTTCACTATTCCTTTCAAAACATTTTTAAAAGTTTAAATTTCAGTACTAAGAAAACATAGCACTGTTTTACAATAGTTTTCAGAAACTGAAAATATGACTCTAAATACTCTTCTTAAATTCAAGTAATTTCCAAACTTTTAAAGAAATGCTCGTCTTAACTTCTAAGTATTTCTCTTAAATTTTTCAACGATCAATTTTTTACCTCAGGGAAAGTGTAGATTCCGAAATTCAGCCTCCCCCAATGTTTTTTCCAGCCAGATCGGGGGCAAAACCTCGAAAGGGTTAAGAGCCCCGAAAAAGCCTTTTCATCTACAGCTAGTCCTCAAGATTAAAATAAAAGCAACTCTAGATTAAAAGTGAAAAATATATAATAGTATTGCTGAGAATGAAATATTGCAAATGAATTAAACATGAATCTGATAGATCACCTACTACTGTTTATGTGTAAATTATCAATTATATATAATAGAGAATTGGTTTCCATTTAAATTATCTAACAATTGTAATATAATGGAATTAATTATCATTTCTTATTTTAAATCCATTGATTAAAAAAACTTGGCAATCCAATATTAATACTTTTCAATCTATCTTGTACTAATTTTCGACATATCATTAAATTTGTTACATGTACACATTTTATTGCGATTTTAATGCATTTCAATTCCTTCTAAGAGGTTGGTTTTGAACTATTGCCAGTAGCCATGCATTTCCAGTACTATATCGATAAACCGAAACAAATACTTATTTCGTATTGATTTATAAGCCGAGTATGACAGTCGTCTATCCTTCTGGTTTAGAATTATTGTCGTAACAGTTTTTCATAATTTGCTTGAATTTTTTTGAAAAATACCGGTCACATTAAGCCTTTTAAAATTATTCACAATGTTTCAGAGAATTTTATAACAGATATGATATATGATTTTCCGCGTGAATATTTATTAATTCTATAATAATGTTCCACAACTTTAAAAATTTAAGCTCTTCATGGTATAAGAACATTTTATTACACTTTTGTTTCTCACCAAAGGTAACATTTGCAGAGATGAATTTCTCTAACAGGAGAACTTATTATTGTAATAGACAACTAACTTAAATCCTTATACTTCATACTGTTATTTTAAGAATATCTGGAGTGTGGTAAATTGTTTAATAAATATCTCCTTTAATAAATATAAATTTAATATCACTCAACAAGAAAGAGAAAAAAAAAATACATCAACTTTGCTAACAAAATGTCTTGTATAAAAATGTTAAAGTAATAAATTAAAATTTTAAGCTACATTATACGCGCGTAAATGAATTAACGCGATACTAGACTGTCAATCTGTAGGTCAAAATATATAACTATTCATGTCTACTTTTCCCATACACTACTCGAATATAGTAAAATTACGTTATGCTAACGGTTTTGTTAACAATAATATATGTGAATTTTAAATATATATTTTATCATAAATTGCAAATTATATCTTTCTTACTTAAGACATAAAATTTAAAAATTTAATTCCAAGCCTTATTCTTGAATTAAAAAACACGAAGAAAATTTATAAAAGACCAAAAGGATTTTAATACTTAAAAGAAAATGTTGCGAGTAAATATTTGACAGTATGAGCAAAATACGAAAACAAGCTCGAAGGAAATATTGAATGTATACCACAATTTTGTAATCCCTACATATGTACTCTTTTTTTTTTTTTTTTCTTTTCATTTCCTACATTTCTCAAAATAAATTTATCTAAGTAGTATTAAATTATTTAGCCCTTTGTATTTTTAAAATATTCTTCAGATTTGCTGTAGTCATAAATTAATATTATCAGTCCCTGGTGACCATGCAAACTTGAATTATTTTGTATTATGTACAACAGTTATATTAACACTTTTCACTCTAGCTGGCTATCTTTCAACATAAAATGAAGAATTAAATTTTTATTTTGTATAGTTTCTAGTCTAACAAAGTGTTAATGATATTTTATTTGGTATAATAATACAGTTCTAATAAACAAACACATGGCTATATAAATAAAATGTAAATTTATTCATGTTATTCCAAAGATATTGTGGTAAAAGACTAAATTGGGTTTACAAATATTGGTATAAAATTTTTTCATTAATTTAACAACTTACAACATAGCAAACTTAACTAACAATATTGAATAGTACTTATAAAATCATTAGTTGGAAAATAATATAAATATCTTTCTACAGTAGTGAGATGTAACCCAAAGGCTCTCCCATGTTAAGCAATACACAAAAAGAAAATTAAAATCTTTGTTACATATAAATATAACATCGATTTAAAATTATTTAGCACTAGTTGTCAAATGAATAATGAGTTTAAAATGAATTCCTATCCACAAAACAGTACATGGCAAAAATGAACATGAGGTTTACATTTTATATCAATTATAACCATTTAACTTAGATTATGAAATAATGTACAAAAGGAATGATTTCGCTACGTATAAACAATGAAAACGCTTCGGTGAAAATATGAAGCCTCCCAACCTTTCATGAAAATGAATCTTTGGTACGCAGCTTTTGGATTTCTCACAATCAAGATTCATTTAAAAGGAAATCGGCAACTAACGCAAAATGGTCGGATGGATATCTATAAGATGGCACTCGACCTTCACCAATGTCTTCAACAGTGGGGAGCTGAAGCACGTTTTCCACTTCAAAAGAATAACGAGTGAAGAAAATATAGTCAAGAGTCTGGCAGTATTCTCCATCTTCTCTAATTTTCCATGTGGTGTATGGTGGTTCAGTCTTTTTGTTACTCAAATATCTATAAGCACTGTCTAGTGGGAAAATGTCGTCTTTTGTTAATGTGTGGTAAACAGGTTCAGATGGATTAGCATTGAAGTCTCCTGTTACAATAACAGGATTACTACCACTGTGGGCTTTTATAAAATCCATCAGATCTCTGCCTTGTTCTCGACGCATTGTGGCCAGAAGAGGTCCTTGACGAGCTTTTAAATGTGTTGTGGCTATCCAAAATATGGTTTTATCTTTTTTTCGTCTAAAATAAAAATATATTCATTTAGATATTTCTATCTTTATTTTTAAATAAAAAAAAACGCAATTCAGAGGATAAATTTATTCATTTTTTCATTATATATATATATATATATATATATGGAGCAATAATATTTGATTAAGTACTTGTTGGTTAACTAACACAAATATTTTCGAAATCTAAAAGAGGGGATAAATATTCTTAATAAGAACTTAAGGGAAACACCAATACATCAACATAAAATTGGAAAACATTAATCAAAACTTCAATATATTTATTTTACATAAAAAAGAAAAGAAATTAAAAAGGATCTAATTTATTCAATTTCTGTTTAACTCTTATTTATATATAAAAAAATCTCCCCATAGTTATATTTTTTTCAGAAATCTTAGAGTATTTACTTCCAAATCGGACTGGAAATATAACACGCATTATTTACAAGGAAACGACACAGAATAACGTAAAGTTATGCGAAAGGAAACATAGCAAGACAAAAGCTTATTATTTCAAAATAATAATCAACTGAATTACCATCTCAAAAAATTAAATTTTTTGAATAAAATTAAGTATTTTCAAAATTTGAGTTTTAATACGGTTTTTATCAAAACTTTCAAAACCTACATTATGTGCAAAAAATGCCAGGAAGCATAAAAGAACAAAAGTCATATATAGGATTCATAATTTTACTATTTTTGAAATGAAAGTATCCCGATGTCTACGAGCACGAAAATCTAGGATTGTTTTTAGACAGTTAACTCAACCCTCGTTACTAATTAATGATGGGGTGAAAGTGATAATCTTCGACAAAATGAACCATTTCTCTTGTTAGAGGTACAGCATTATCTCAGATAACATCGGAAATCAATGTTGCTCAGTAAGTATCATCTGAAATAAATGATGTAGTCGACAGGGAATTACGCATCTCGCTTAAGAACAGCAACATCAACAATTGACTCTTGATGGTTTGATGAATCATGTTTCACTTTAAATTGGCAGGTGAAAGGATTCGTGTGTAGAGCAGCCTCATGAAGTCATTGGATCCTGCTTATCAGCAAGGAACCGAAGCCTACGTAACTCTATGGTGTTTGTTTAGTTGAAAAATCACTGGTACCCCTGATTCATCTTTTAACGTCTGTGACAGGTCAATGACATGTACATATCCTTTCTGACAAGCTATATCCTTTCATGTTCTGTAATCCAGCCGTTGGATAGGGTTTGAAACCACGGATCAACGCACATCCACACAAGTGCAGGAATGCCTCATTAAGATTACAGGAACTTAGGCAGGAGAGGGGTTTTACCGCGCCTTGGGAGGAATGTTATTTACCCCGTAGAGAAGGTCAGTTGACTTTGAGTGCCGACCGCATTTCGAGCCCTCGACCATTGGTCGAAAAGGAAAGTTGCTCTCATCTCGCTTTTTGCAGCGTTCTCATCAACTAGACCAAAAGAGATTCCCACTCGGGCTAATGATTAATGCGTTTTAACTTCTGTCGTCGTTGTTGTTGTTGAAGAGAGACGCCGCACACATAAGTGTAGGAATGCCGTATTATAACTGGAGCATTTATCTGAATCTAGAGTTTTGTCATTCCTGCCCAAGACCCCAGATCTGGAAGTGATGGAATACATAGAACAGAAATATCCTCGGAATATACTCGAGTTATAGGAAAGCTCGGCAGGAAATGTCATGTACGATGCCAGAGGCATACTCTCAGAAGCTCGTGAAATCCATTTCCACAGTATTTCTATGTTTTTTCGCTCTCACGGTTGACCTACTAAGAACATTCGTTTTTCTGACACTTGATTATATTTTAGAACTTTTAAATATTTTTCTGAAGTCAAATCAATATTTTATTCGTTGCACTAAAGTAAAAAACTGGTTTTTTCCTCTCTAATTTATGAGAAAGATTATTTCGTGAAAATTATTTTATATTAATATCAAGGAATAAACTGCTATATATTCGAGAACTAAGGGTTTTGAATGATATATATACTTGTTTGTTTTTTATTTCATTCAAGAATAACACGCATGTGCAAGGTAATTTTAATTTTCCGAATTTCATAATAATCCTTCAACATTTAAAGAGCCTCAAATATCACTAAAAATCATATTCTCTGATTTTTATACTGTACATATTCATTTTTCTGACACTGTTACAATATTTTCATAAACACGTTTCATTAATGATGTAAGATAACTTATAATGTTAATTTTAATAAATTTTAAAATTGTAACAGAAAATGAAATAATTATTTAAGCATATTTTTTGTTTTATACACAAAAAGTGTGTTACCTTGATTCTAAGAAATGGTAATTCCAAGGTACCATTTTTTTAATATTTTTTACTTATATTTAGAATAAAAGTTCGAAACTTCTAATACATCAACGAAGAATCATTTTTATACCAGTTGAAAACACTGGAATAAAAATGAATACACTTCTAGAATACGCAAGTATTATGGACTTTTGAGCTATTTTGCTTTTTCATGTGATGTTTTTTCCTTCGTTTTATCACAGCTCTTTCATAAAGTTAAGGATATTGAGACTGCAATACTTCCTTGAAGTACAGCTTTCAATGAATGTTCATTGAAAAACTCATGATTGACTTGCTTTATAGTTACATTTTCTAGAACATTTTAGGTACAAAAGTTTAACTAAGAATTTTGCTTGAATTATCTTGATAAGTAATGTTAAATAAATTTCAGCTGAGAAGTGAAAGGAGAACTTTATTGTATTTTTTTCCTGAACAAATAATTAGAAAAAAGTAAACACAAAACTTTATCCTAAAATTAAAATTTTAAGATATTTTATTAAAATTATTAGTAATTCGAATTAAAATAAAGCAAATATAAAGCTTTCTTACTTTATTACAGCTCAAGTTATAAATTTGGAATTAATACATAATTTCTAATTCAGTGTAACGTACTTTAAAAAAAGCTTGGTAACTATATAAACTATACAGTGAAACTAAATTTAGATGAGAAACTTGAATTTGAACTTGAAATTGAAGAAACTTGTAAAATTTTAAGAAATTCAATTGCTGATGTTCAAACTGCATTTTTAAAACTCTTCTAGAGAGTTTAAAGTAATTCAAAAATTTGGTTTGACGTGTACTTTCAAAGTATGAAAAGTTTTGAGAGTAACCGATGCAATGGCATTGGGAAGGGTTTGAGCAACCCCCTTGCATAAGCCCTTGACAACGCTGAGGTTGTAAATGTCGAAATTCGGAGATTTTGATTTAGCAGTTGCAATCTTCAGCTTATGTACTCTGATATAATAAGGAAGAGGATTGCAGAGAGTAAAAATTGAGGAGATAAAAAATAAAATTTACATCCGACCCTCAAGTACATAATATTATTGTAGCTTTCATTACATAAGTAATCAAGGATAAGAATTTCACATTCCTTTCAACGAAAATCCTGAATTCTCATTACAGATAGAAAAAGTGATCAATTCCATGCTCTTCGAACCATGTACTTGAGCGATACATGTTAAATATAAATGACTTTGAAAATCCTCAACTAATGTAATGTTTAAATATGGAAATGAAGGTATCAATTCAAGAATTATTCTCGTTACTTCCTCATGGTTCAAATGAACAATGTCTATCACAGTGACACATTAGTTTTAATAAACCAAATCAAATCGGATGTATTTTAAACAAGGTCAATGGGTTTCATGTACGTCAATGGGTTTCATGTCAATGGGCACCTCTCTCTCTACACCTTGTTAACAGGAGGATTTGGACCTCGATAAATTTATAAGCTGCCCAAATAATGACTATGCTGCGCCAAACAAGATGTTACTGCGTTTTAAACATTTGAAAAATGGGGGGAAAGATTAAAAAATAAGTTTACAAAGAAGGAGGGTTGAAAATAGAGAAGGATCACTAGAGTATCTCAGGGGTGCTTCCCCCGTGTTTATTATAATTAATGGACCTAATTATAATCTATTATTAATTAGAAATACTTAAATTAGTGCTTTTAATACTTTATTCTTGGTCTATTACCAATGGATTCTTTAACGGTAAACTTTAAAAATGAGCATTAATGGGTCAAATTTATTAATAAACCCAAAGGAGAAAAGAGATTGATACGCGAGTTAATATTTGTATCATAAAATATTTAAATGAATTGTAATATTAATTTATATCAATGTACGTATATACGAGTATATTACCTCAATTTGCAAAGAATAGCAACTTGATTTGACTGGTAGCCCCATACTTCTAAAGATCTAGTTTTAGTATCTAAGAGGTCAAATTTCGCTTCATTGATGAATATGGCACAGCCATCTGGTCCATTATTCTCAGCAATGTAGAAGCATGGAGAATCTGGTTTGGGAAAAAATACACCACGAAAACCTAAAGGTCCAAGAGTACTTTTGAAAAACTGATAATGATCTACTTCTTGGAAGCAAAGTATATCTGGTCGTGTACAGACCATTTCTTCAAGCAATCTCCATCTCCTAGTATACCATGATAAAGCATCTAATGGGCAGGCAACAAACTTGTCGGTACTAAGTGCAAGAGCTGAAAAAATACACGAAATGATGATTATAGATTTATTTTTCTTTAAAAAAGATTACAAACTTGGGACAAATACAAAGAGAAGATTCTAATTACACGTTTTATCACAGACCTTCAACACATCAAATATAGTACTTTGATATGATTATAAACCTGTTATTTTAAAATATATCAAGTAAATACTGATTTAAGAAAACAAAAAATAATAAATTCTTAATTTTATAATCCATGAAAAATTTATACAACTTGATAATTTTAAGGACTATCTAAAGGTTAATTATTGTTGTAAAATACGCTTTTTACAAAGTAAGGCATATTAAATAAATGATTATTTGAAACAAAAGAGCTATTCCGTATTTTTTACCCCTATACTGCTTAATTTACTCTAATTTTTTGTGAATATTTCCTGTATAAAAATTTAAAAAATCCGAAATGCCGATACAATGTGTTTTGTTTCAAGTTTGCATTTTATTTGATCACTTTTATTTTGACTTTCGCTGACATTTTTAAAATTGATCTTATGTCGTATATTTTTCGGAAAAAATCAATACCAATCTTAAAAAGAAGAAACATACAAAAAACATGTCCATGAAGCAAAAGATACAAAGTTAATCAAATATTCCTTAATTTTTTTTAATAAATATAAAATATCTTATATAATATAACATTTTAAAATCTCTAATGAGATATTCTTATTCCTTTAAAGCCCCCAGAAACAACAATAGATTATCGTTTTCAGGAATATTAAAAGCATCGTTTTAAAAACCGATACTTTATGAAACAATAAGAAAAGGAAGTAGAATTATTACCAGTTATAGCTTCTAAAAAAGTTTCCTTGCAATAAAATAAAGATACCGAATTATAGTTAACAGCAAGGATTTTCACACAGATTATTTATTTATTATTTATGATATAAATATTTCGACTCATTGATTATAATGCCGTGATCTAAAAATATGGAAACAATTATTGTATGGTTTAATATAAAATAACTTATTAACAAACAAACTGTATTTAAAAACATCAGCCTTTTCTTCAAATACGCTAAAATATTTTTTCTCCACATTGGGTAACTTTCAGTCACAAGAATATGCAAAATCTTCATTGAAGGAATTTAAATGATAATCTAAAGAGAACATCTTGATTTAAAAGGAAGTGAATTTAAATTAAATTGAGAATTTGAAAATAAGATTGAATCAGAACAAAGTTAAAATTTAATCCGCGAAGAACGATCAAAATAGTGCCATTTTCTATTTCCAAACAAAAACTCAAAAACATTTGACACAACTATAATCTGTCAGATAAGATAATTTAAAATAAAAAGTTTGTTTTGATTTTAACAAAATCTAAGTTTTTCAGCGAGTGCACATTAAAAGATACAACAGCGAACTGCGGTCGTCCATGAACTCTCAGAGAACCTTGTCCGGAAGATCTTTGATGATGCGGTGAAGGTTCTCATGATCGAGTTAGAAGATTTTTTTGACATAATCTTACATTTTGCGAGCACTTAGTCACTAGACATGCTCGTGATTTTCTTAAGATACTCTTGACCAGATATCAAACGAATGAGTAATTTAAAAAACTAAAAAGTGTTGCTAAGGCACTCGCGTTCTCTGACATTCACCAAAAAATGTCTTACCTCCGATTGTTTGCAAAACGTAGCGGAACACTAGTGAAAATTAAAATTGGGGATTGCGATATAGGTAAACCGGTATACCGGTTTATTAGTAAATTGTGATTTTTAGCCTTAAACTCTTAGTTATTCTACACAGTTTTTACCGATAATTCAATAAATTATATACATAGCTATAACACAATTTTCTTTAGATACCTGTAATTATATAATTCATGAAAGAGAAAAATTTAACTTACTAAACGAAAGGAAAAAACAGAAATACATTATAATAATCAACTTATAGAACACAAATATTAATAAAATCGTTAAAATAGCTAGAGTGTGTTCATCAGGAAAATATAAGGTGAAAATATATTCAAAAACAGTATATGATTCTTTAATTATAACTAAGCCAACAAGAGTATAATTTGAAGAGAAAAAAAAACTTTTTTTTCCTACAGTGGGATTATTTTGTTCGTTTTATATGTCCTTATTTTTAAAGCATGTTGAAAAATATATAACGTAGTTAACTATATATCTTATGATTGTTTTCATCATGAAAAATTATTCTCATGTATGTGTTACTTATGATTTGTAATAAAAGTTTCAAAACTTAAGTATTATTTATGTTAAGATTACAATATATTCTTACATACTTTTGTCACAGTATACAAATAATATGTATAATTACTTATTGTTCTGAATTATTTTTTTATGCACGGCTTCAAGTATTACCATAATTTACGGTACACCGATTCTCCTTGAAAATTTTACGGAATTATTAATACTAGAAAAAGTCAGCAAATTTGTAAAAATTATAGAATGTATACACCATCACACTACTACTTTTCTCGGAATGATACTGATGTCATTATAATAACGATTCACTAACAAATATTCTTAGTAGTAGTACAAGATTTTTTAGGATGTTTAGTTAAACTTAATAACTTATCTCATTGATTAAAGTTATTTTAATAGTACACCTTTTTGATACATTTGATTGATCTTTCAGGTTTACTTGAATGAATTTGCTTCACTTTAATATTATCTATTTTTGTGGTTAAAAACCTTTATCTCCCTTCCTTTTTTAGAAAAGTGTTTCAGAAACTAAGCCAAAATTACGAATCTTAATTTCAAACTTCAGTAGACAATACTTTCAAGGATACCTTTTCTAGATAGAGGTCTTTGTCATTCAAAAAGATTTAAAAAGGTTTTAATCTACTTTACACATTTATAGATTCATAAAAATTTAACATCTATATTAACAAGTTGACAGGTTAAGATTATCTCACGTATTTGTACATGCGTGGCTAATGGACCGTTTATGGATATGAAAAATATTATTTAGCATACTTCTCTTTTGATAGAATTAGTTAGAAAATAAAATAAAGAAAAATACACAACTTCAGAGTATAGCATTATCAGATATAAACTTATACTTATTATTCATTTGAAATTCTGCAACTATAAACATAATACAAGTTTACTGACAAACTTCTGAACGAAGGGACTAGATTTATGAAGATAATGTAGTTTGAAAAACGTCTTTTTCCTAATAACCAAACAATTTCAAGAAAAACATTTAAAAATATGTGGAACAAACTAAATATATAAGATAACCTTTTTAGAGTTTCTCCTTTAATCAGAAACTGGACCGAGTTCGGTGATAAACAAAAGAAATTTCAACAACAGGCAAAGAAAAATAAGTGAACTGTAAATAATATACAATTCACAAACAAATATTTACTTAAGAAATGCTTGATGTCAGGGAAAACATTACTGCGTCAAGAAAATTACTTTAATATAATATATAAATAAAAGTAAACAAAAAATAGTTTCTTACCTTGAGACAAAATATTCCACTGCATAATTCTTATTTTCGGATCATCAATTTTCAATTCATTTTTGGATGCATATTTTGCCTTGTGAAAATTTCTCATTATTTTTGGTGGAAGACCAGCCAGTTCTTCTTCACACCTTACTTTTAAATCCTCCCAAGTCAAAGAAGTGGGTAAAAGCAAATCATTGTCAGCTGTGTCATCATTCAAAATTTTGGGAGCAGAAGTGAAACTGCCCATCCTAAAACCAAAACAAATTTTACAAATCTTATACAAGTACAAATATCAAAATATAATCAAGTAACAATAAAACTATCGTGTCAAAACTTTTATTTTAATGTTTTATAATGGAGTACATAAACCTTCGATTTATGTATGTTTTAACAGATGCAACCTTATCTTACATAAGAGAAAAAGTGATTTAAATCTGTCACAAAATAGTCAGCGACGTAAAAACTCGCTTCTATTGCTGTTATCTCCGTAACATCAAAAATAAACATTGAATGACGTAAGAGAGAGAATTGAGCAGAAGCACTTTAGTAATTTGAATGAACTGCTATTAATCCTATTAAATTACTAGGTTAACAACTATTACCACAAATGCCACCAATCACGAATGTCACCAGAATGTATAATAGATTCATTTATCAGCGAAAATCTTCATTGCCTAAGCGGTGAAGATAGAATTATAGCACATTCAAAACCCTTAAGGGTTAATTTTACAAATATTGTTTTACCCCTTGAAATAAAAGAATTAAATTACTGTCACTTAGAAAATTGACGTCATAATTATAAGTGATACATTTTAGTCAATGTCTTAGTATAAATCTAGGGATCATTAATGAGTTGACTTGCCTATTCTAATATACCCAAGAGCAGTAATTAAGGTTAAGATAAGATATCTTTTGAGTTAAATAAACATATTTCAAAAGGAAAAAACAAAGAAAAATTATAGCGTAGATAGAATTGATAGATTGGTTATTTATCAACGTCACACTCAGAAACAATATGATGACTATTGGCAATGGACCTCGTAATTTTCAGCCGCGGTCAAGTGACAACGACACTTGAGCTGCCCTTCCATTCCCTTATCTTCCACTAATCCCAGTAAGGAGTTTGAATCTCAACTTATTTAAATTGTATCAACTCCATTACACGGAGAGTATTTAGTGGAATCAGGATTCAAACACAACACTCCATAGAAACAATAGCTCAGATAGAAAGTCTAGAGGAAAATATCGAACCTCATGCCAAATAGCTTTCAAAATAATTTTGTTTAGGACAAGAATACTTTAAATTATAAAAATACTAAACATATTTTAATGTGTATATATATATAAACATATTTTAAGTTGTAAAATATAGAAAAGAATTGTTTTTGTTTGCTTGGTATATGAAAGACCTGGAAATCTTTTCTACGCTCCACAAATGAAAAGAAAAGTACAATAAATTCATTTGTGAAAAAGTATGCATATACCCTATAAATTGAGATTTTTAGTATGTTAAAATTGTTCAACGTTTTAATAAATATTTTCAACTTCGCAGAATTGTGCATTAAAGGCATCTATTAGATTTTTAAATGCATTTAATAATCAGATGCAGACAAAGTAAAAAAATCATTTCCTCAAAACATACATGTTTGAAATCGCTTGTAATAAATAAGTTTTTTTTAAAATTTTCACAAACGTTTGAGAAAATATTTGACTATTTAAAAGTCTCTCGACATTATTGTATTTTTAAATACGAGTAATTTATAAAAAAAAAAAAAAGTTATTATTGTTGAGACAATGCATCAATTGTGTAGGAATACCGCTTAGAATAAATTACATTAAATAACCATTTAAGAATTTAATTAGATAGTAAAAAATGTTTCTACACCGGTCCTTACAATGTTCGTGTTGATATAGAACGCATCAAACCACGAGGACTTCATAATGTCGTCCAAAATTTTGAAAGCCATAAAAGACGATGACCTTTCCTTTCTTACATTCCCTCTTTGAAATGAAAAAAAAACCAATTTATTGACTGATTGTAAGTATCTTGACAGAAATTTTTTTTTCCTAGCTTATAATAACATCCCTGATTTTAAGACAAAAAAAAAATGTATAAATTCTTTCGACATAACAAAAAAAAAAAAAAAAAAAAGGAGATATACATAGATATCAAATGATTGCTTTTTAAAAAGAATTCTTGACTGCTACTGGAAACCATATCCTATTTTCTGGAAATTCAATCAAAATTTTAAAGACTGAGATGCAATTGAGTAGCGTAAAGTAAATACCCAACCACGATTTTGAAAGCATAAAAAAAATTAATGAAAAACATTAACCCGTTTTCCAATAAAATTATAAGATACTACTGAAAGAGAAAGGATAACAGTTTTTAAGAATTCCTGTTGGTCAACAGCTTTATTTATTGGATTATTGGTCGAGTTCAGTGTCGATGACCAGTGGGGTGGGGTTTTTTTTTGGGGGGGGGGGGATGTTTATGTTGTACCAAGGAAAAGTTTCTCACCCACCCCCTTTTTCTATGATGGAATTTCTTAGACATTCTTAAATTATAAAATAAGTAATGCACACAGTTCACAGTGAGTGTTTGTGAAAACTCATTTATAACACAGAGAGCAGAAATGAAAATAGTTATAGTCTAACACATCGTACTTTAAAATAGTACATGACTGACATACTAATATCTCCATTTCCATAAATTGGCTATTAATGTAGATTAGCCATTAGCGTTGTTGTTAGTTTCCTGGTTATAAATGGAAAAATTTAATTTCAACCGATATAAGTTTTGTGAAAAAGGAAATGCGAAAAAGATGCAATAATTTGGAATACATCAATATAAAACATTGCGTCTATTTGGCACGATGCATTTTATTAACAGTCTAGAACAGTATTTCCTAAATTGTATTCTTATTTCCTTGATGATTTTAGAAAAGAAAAAAATCTAACAAACTACTTTTATTTACTTCAGGAGTTACAATTTCGAATATTATTTTTTTATATACATTGTTACTACCTTTCATAGAAATATTAAATTTTTGAAGAGAGTTTTTATATAAAAAGAGAGAGATCTTATTTATTCAATAAAAGGGGGTTCATTGTTTTATACGGAATATTTTCTTATACTGCGTACTTAAAATCTTGAAGATTTTGCACGATTTCTGTGGAAGATCATTAACATTCAAATGTCACAGATAAGAAAGAATTAAATACGCAATAAAAAACTCACTAATATAAAGGGATTAAAGTTTGTAATATTTCTTTCTTTCTTTCTTTTTTTTTTTTTTTTTTTGGAAAAAAAAAAGAAAGTATCGATGTGATTTCCCATTTATATTTTTGTTTCCAGTCAAACCTTTTTTTAAAAGATTTTTTTTAAATGGTGTTTTTTTTTTTTTTTTTTTTTTTTAAAAGGAGTAAATATACTTTTTTAGTTTTTTGATAGTTATAACTGACTTTTTAAAGTGTAATACACAAGATATTACCAAAGAAAAACTTATAATAAACAGTCCAAATAAATTTATAAATTTTTTTTACACATAAACGTACATATCTCATTAAAACTACAGGAAATAAATTGCCTTTTGTGCTAAAACTTAATAAAACGTAAAGAGAAAAAAATGAAATGTAACTTATACACATATGTGTAGTAATGAATATAAACATTCATAAAGTCGATTTGTAAGAAAATATTACTACAAATGACTTAAGTAATGAATAAATTACATGATTTTTTTGCAGAAAACATTGAGATATTTCTATATATTAAGATGAAACATTTTTATATAGTGTGAGAACAACACTTTTAAACAAGAAGAATTTTTAAAATAAGATCTGTCAAAAATTTGTTTTTTAATTTATATTTTAAAATGAAACAGATAAATAGTTTTTGTCTTCTTTTCAGAGATAAAAAAGTACAAAAATAGCAATAATTTTAATACATTTATACCTAATTAACTCATAAAAAAGTTTAAATCAATTGCTTTTCGGACGATAGCTATAAAAAAGTCAAAAGGCTGCGTTTAGCGGTGTTAAAAAAATAAACTGAACTACACTTGGAAAGCATTGCAACCACTTATACTCCCAAACAAATATTGAATATCCAGTTTGTAAATTTTCCTTATTTCAATTTTCATTATTCATTCATGTGAAATTAACAGTAAAACATTTATATAGGAAAAATTCATAAATACTTCGTTGTAATACTCAGAAAAATGGTAAAAAATATAAAATGTAAAACGCACATGTAAAGTTTCATTTCTTACATAAGAATTAAATTATTATTATTCTAAGACAAAAATTTAAATTATTCAGAAAATATTTCATTAAGATTTAATTGTTGAACAAAAAACTAAAAAAATGAATTCTAATTAATCAATCTGAATTTCATTCATATCTCAATTAAGAGTACTAATCTAAATATAGTACTGATTAATCAATGTATAAATCCAGATGAAAATATCAACCTATGATCCTACGAAAAAGGTCAACCTAAATAACAAAATGCTTGAATAATTCACAAATCGTTGTCTTTATCATTACTATTATTTACACGTTTTCGATTTTGAGATAAACAGCTTAATATGTTATGATAATTATTTTTGTGTTATATAAACTGGTGTATTGATCTCATCGTTAAAGAATTCTGAATAAAATGAGCATACTCTAAAAATAAAACGTAAGTTAAACGAAAATAACGTCGATATATATTTTAAGAACATCTCTTAAGCTATTAAAAGCATTTTACTTGAATCATCAAACATCAAGAACAAAAGGCTTGAAAATTCATTACATCAACTGAGAAGGGTTCAGTTCTTTCACGTAATATTTAATTTTGATTTTAATGTAAGACATTGATTCCTTAAATTTTTTAGAGAATACAACATTAAATCACTTTAGTTTTTCTGTCTCACAAGTTTTCATTTTTAAATTTGATTTTCTGACAAGAAAGCAGATAATTGGCAAACTGAAGTTTTTATGTGTACGAAAATTCAAGTGAAAATATGTGTAAGAAAAACATATGTTCCTACGAGTCGTATTGATCTTAATGTCAAAACTAACGAATTGTTTTGCATATATCTATATTCGTATTAATTATTATCATTATTATTTTGCAATACCACCAGAGAAAATTTATATACATTTCTAGATCAATCACATACATACGAGACACGTATAGTATTGTAAATGCGATAAATAATAAAAGAAATAAAGCGGCCCTTATATTTAAAAAATATGGCTAAAAATTCTTCATAATAGTGCACATTTTAAAAATTCCTCGTTCAAAGATATCGAAACTCTTAAAAACTATAATACATGTATTTTTTTATATATATATTTCGAGCTTATTCAATGAATTCGGCTCTACACATACAAGAATCAATATTCATAAATATTTTCAAACATAAAGGGTCTTGGTAGTACTAACGAAAATTACGAATTCTGAACTCTAATACATTTTCGTTTCCTTCCAGAAAGCCTCCCATAAAAACTGAAGAAAATACTCCACCCAAGTAATAAAGCACATTTTTATTAATAATACTGCATTAATTTCGCCGAGTCTTTCATTTCTTGTTTCCAAAGAGAGAAACCAAAGCACTAGATTACCTTCACCGTAAAACCGATAGCATTACTACTTGTACAAAACTTCGGTAAAGGCTATTTGCTTCTTAGATGAATCATAGAAATGGTCAATCGTATTGCATTCAAGGCTGTATGCATCGCATTCAATGTAGGTATTGAGATGAATGTTTTAAGCAAACAAAAATATTTTTGAATCATCCATTTTAATTCATTTAGCTTATTTAAAAAGAATTAATGTATTTTCATATAAGATTCCATAATTAGTTCTCTTCTGTATGTCTTTTAAAACTGTTTTTTATTTCAAAATAAAGATGTAATTGTGTTCATGAGAAGAGTTTGCCTTTAAGTTTGTACTATCTAAGCTGAATGAAATTCGCATTAGTTTAAGAATTGCAACATATTTTAAATAAATCTGGTGAAAATTGGAACAATGGGTCAGATAGTATCGGTATATTTCCGTGCCAGGGTGAGTGAATAATTATTTTCTTGTGAATAGAAAGGTGTATATTTAATACTCCAGCTAAAGAAATTTCTTATGCAATATTTTTATAGTATTTTGTTGCCGAATGTGATATAAATGAGCACAAATTCCCGAGGGTATGACTAATAATCAAATTCAGTAACTTAAAATAGAAAAAAATTAAGCTATAGAGTTCTCGCATTATTCTTAAGAATTTATTGAAATGACTAAAAATATGTACCGTAATAGTGTAAATACAAAAATAGCTCAATTAATTTAAATGAATCCAAACAGAGTAACAATAATGTAAAATATCTGGAAAACAAGGCAAAAAAAAAGGCCTTCAAATGTTACATGTATCTATGAGAGACTTACAAACTAAAAAATTTTTTAGTTGAATTAGCTTTAGGAATGCGGGTAAAATTTTACTTTGGGTGGTATGATATTTCATAACTTTTAGTAAAAAGAACCTTTAATTACATTTTGAAGGAGTAATTAACAACTATGAATATATTAAAAAACAAAAATATACTATTTATTTAATTACTTACATCATACAATCATGTATGGCGTTAAAGCTCTTTGCAGAACTCTCTCTCTCTATACTCTCGCTGTTACTGAATTGGCTAATATTTTTCTAATACATTTATGTACACAATAATAAAAGATAGAGTAAGCAGAATTAAATTATTAAAATAATTGCGAAATTAAATCATTGGACTTTAGGTGTCTATATTGTTTAAATTAAGTTGACATTAGAATTAAATAACGAGATATTAAAAATGGAACTTGTGCAATTTTGACCCATGGTCAGATAACTGAGCTCCACATTTGAGCATATATTCTCGCATGAGGTTTCAGTTAGATTTAAAACGGAATTTTTAATAATAGGTGTTGCTTTTGTATAATAAATATGAATTACTGTGTATTATATTATATTATAAAGAGAGATATAGAGTACATATTCTCATATGAAGAGAGATATAGAGCATATAGTATGTGTATCATATGAAAAGATATGTAGTGCGTATATTTTCATATGAGGTACCGGTTACATTTAAAATGGGATTTATAACAATGGAACAGATGTTTCATTTGTATAATAGAGATGAATTACGATGCATTACCTTATTTTATATTATTAAGAGAGATATAGCATTCTAACACTTTTTAAAGAGTTTCTAGTCGTTCCTTAAAACAATCTAAAGAAAAAAAACTTAAGTTACATGCAATTACAAAAGTAATGCAAAACAAGCGATAATTGGCAGGTTAAATCAGGGTTGAAATATGGATAAGAATTCATAAAACAAAAAATACTTCCAGACTGCAAGCTTAAATGTAAAATTCGTTTTCAAAATTGTACGAAGAATTAAAGCTATTAATGAGGATATATATTTGTGGACAGAAAGCCTCGCATCGTAATTTTCTGGGGACTATTTATAGAAGACAGTAATATGTTTGATCCGTTGACAGATAAAATGACAACTCTTGAGTACTGGTAAAAATATGAAATATATGTATTATTAGAATTTTAAAGGAAATAACATAAATGTAAAATCATGCAAACTATTTTTTTTATCACCTTTTAATGCATATCTTGAAACCGGATAGCATTCGAAAAAAATAGGGATAATAGTAAATTAACATTAACTATTTATAATAATTACTCATAATTAAAGCAGTATTAAATCAAAATACTCAACAGCTTTGTAAACAGAACACGCATGCACACGAAACTGTAAATTTTTCTAGAGGTAGCAATTATGTTTATAAGCAGATTTTTTTTCCCCGAGAGAGACACTATCTTTTTTCGATCAGCGTTCAACTTTTTTGACACCGCGGACCGGTTTCGTGATAGACAATTTTTCCTCTCTGATCAGAAGGGGTGATATTTTGTGTTGATAAAAGTGCATTATACTTAATAAATACTTTAGCTCTGTTATTACATGATAAAATAAATCGAAAAAAATTATACAGATAAATCATAAAGTAATTCACTTGCTGATGTGCTGCCTGGAATAAATGCCTCCTGCTTCAGATAATATCATGAAAATCTAACGCAGTTTGAACTTATCAGAGGCAAGAAATTTATGTGCGTAAAAAAATGTTTTATAAAATTATGTAATGTATCAGTTTAGTTTATAACTGTTTTAATATAAAAAAATTTTCGTTTTAAGTATATTAACCTAAATGAGACCAAACGCAATTCCTACAGTAATCACGTAGCAATCGTCAATAATTATTAAACTTCGATTCTTTTCGGATTTTATATTAGTTCTTTGCATTTGAGCAAAACCTCTTAATATATTATATGATACATAAATTTCTTTATCATATATATATAAATTTCTCAATTAAAAATTTTGACATGGGGCTAATCGTGATTTTTCCTTCACTGTCCTCGGGGACTTTTTGGTAATTTGAATAACTTAAAATTACAATTTCTTCCAAACCCAAATGAAACCTGATTAGATAATTTATATGAAGATAAGAAGTGTAGTTAATTGAATTAGATATATTGATATATAAGTGAAATAGAATTGAAAAGAAAAAAGAAGGAAGAGGGAGGATAACAAGAAGTCAGTAAATGTGTAAATTGAAATGAAAATTATCGTAATTAATCGTTTGTGTTTGGAAGTGAATCAGCTATAATTGAGAAGTTCTTGAATGGGAATGAGTTATTTGGTAAAACCGAGGCTTTATCAATAGAACATAAACTAGGATTAACTGTGTGAAAGAGATCTTAAATATTCTGTTAAACTGTGTTGTTCTTCTCTTGCCTATCCTCAATTAGTTTAATTAGTACTTTGAACTTATTGACTATTTGATTAGAGTTTAAGATGGCTATAGAGCTAAATAATGCAGGAAATACATCATTAAGTTAACCATGAATGTATAATTTTAAATCAAGTAATCATAATATTTCTTATTTTAATGATATTTTGTTAATTTCCTCTTTTTTAATGCAGAATAGCAAAAAAATGTTAAGATAGTAATAAATTGCTTTAAAATCACATTCCGAGTATTTAAAAATAAAGAAATATTAGAAATTAAAATTTCAAATAATTCAAAGAGAGCGCATTTATAATGATAGACCTCCTATAGGTTCTTATAGGTAACAATCAGGAAAAAATCCCGTGAAAAGTGACATATAAATTCTTAAAGTATTACATTTAATCCAAAGTAAATACATTTATTTATGCGCTTTTAAGGCATGTAAGTGATATATATTTTTCATTTTGTATTAACATATGCACATAATTGAAATGCATTTTATACTATGTTCATGGACATAGTACCTGAACACGACACAAAATCTCATAGCCATCTCTCGACTATATCAGGAAAGATAACTGAATTCACATTTAGTACCTGAAAAACACCTTCAAGTGATATATCCTATAATTATCAAAGTATGAAATTATTTGCCAGGTTTTCTTACCAGAAAGGTTATATTAATAAAAGTGATATATTTTTTACTAAGACGAATAAATTAGGAGAACTTTTGAAATATATGTGATTTGATAAGTAAAATAAATAATAGCTATTTCCTCTGAATATTTCCAGAATTTACCGATTAGTTACTATTTTTCTAGCTGGCAAATGTAATGAGAATGTTCATAGAAATCAGCATTTTCCTTCTTCTGGATATAAGCGGGTTATTACCCTCCTTACCTACAAAACTCTGTCGTGTTAACAGGGTTGTGGAGCACAGAAACAGCTCATCCTTTGCGGTTGTATAACTGTGGTTTTGTGCCGGTTACGGCGAAATGAGACAATCGGCCCGCCCCGGAAGCTTTTCCAATTAGATTACTAACCCACGAATGTTACAGGCGCCTGATTTAACTAGTTATGCAACGTCAACTTATATCAGTTTCACTGCAGGCAAACCCCATTACAACCTATCATTTCAATCCCTTCACATTTGAAAAGCTAAACGAAGACGATAGCTTCGTAAGTTCCATTTAATAACTAGAATCGAAATTAAATATTGTAGAAAGAGCGAGAAAAAGAAGTTATAGTTACGCTACAGGGAAACGATTCAAACGTGAACGTCCACCTTAAATGCCCCAGGTTGTTAAATACTTAGTGAGTTGTGTGTCAAATACGCTCACCCCGCAGACTTCCGGGGTGAACTGAAGTCACCGTTTGTCAGAGAGAGTTCTTCCTACTCAACAAACTAGGAGACAATTCAAACTTGAAAGTCATGCAAGTGTCGCGGAGAAAAATCTCATCCAAGGACTTTTTCGCTTTTATAAGAGTTTAATGGACCTACTTTAGGTTACAAATTAGTTTTTCGCCATTTTTTGAATAATCATACAGAAATAATAAGAAAAAAAATTAGTATACAGTTATTTTTTTTTTAACAATGCATGCAAGAAGTCATAGAAAGTCATTAAACAAGGCAATTGAAAAATAGAGTGATTACAGATCATTAATTTTTTTACAAGGGCCATCGCAGGAAACCCTCAAAATGCTAAAAAGAGAATTTTAGAAGTATATTACATGTTTTTTTCTTCTCAAATCTCATATTAATTGAAAAAAAGTGATATAACTCGACGTAATATAATACATTATTATAAATGCTTTAGCTCTAAAATACGAGGAAAGAGTTTCAAAAATTATCTTAAACAATCTAATTATTCTCTCCTGGTTTGAACGCTTAAGTAAAGAAAAAAAATCGTCATTATCATAAGCAAATTTAAAAATACCCATCCTCAGCAAGATCAGATGTTTGAGATACTGAGGAAAGATATCTAGTCGTACATTTCAATCGACCACGAATTTCTGAATTTCCTTCCAAACGCAATTGGGTTTTAGATTGGATGCAATTTCTCTCGGTGGGAGTTTTTAAAAAGTGGCCGGGAAAATTTTATGGACTCCGTTTTCAGTTTAATAGAGATACTGCTCATTTTTTTAGTTTTCTTTCAAACAAGTTCTCTTTCTTTAATTTTTTCATAACTTTAACGTGAACTAAAATTGCAATTTTGAAATTGTCTCTTCAATTTCTGAACAAATATCTTTTCTATGCCCTTCTAAAGAGGAATCCCAGCTTTAAATTCATCTCGGTGCGTATGCTTGATGCTTTACAGATAAGATTATTACTTAAATTCCATTTATATTTTTTTAGCTATTTTAATAGTCAATGATTTTGCTTAACAATACGCATAACGTGCAAAAAGGGTCATACTATAACCTTATGCGTTTCAGTTTTACTGATCAGCTTTGGTTGTCATATCATTTTTTAAAAATTAATTTCATTTTAAAGGGAGGGATGATGTTTTTTGTATAGTAATTGTGATTTTTTTTTATATAGTAATGCAAACTTAGAACCGTTCTTTTAAAAAGTTAATGAAAATTTATACCTATGAGATCTCATTTTCATTTGTATGATTATTGTAGTTCTAAAATTTTCCAAGAACGTACATTCACTCCAGAAGTAAGAAATAGTTCTTTTTATTTAACGAAATAATGTCTCAGACTCAGCTTCAGAGGTTAAACAAAAGTAAGCCACAGTTTGAAGTAATACAATAATTACTTCAGGCTGAGACTTACTTTTGTACAACAAGCTATACAACAACTTAGGGGATAAAAAGGTAAACTTGAACTTGAAAGGTAGAAACTTTACTTGAATAATTTAGGAAACCAGATATAATTACAAGCCTAAATTATGGTACATCTAGTTAAATCTACAGAAGTCTGTAGCGATTAATGGTATCTATTCTTCTTTAAGAATTATAGAGCAATTCTTATGTCTTTTCCCACTTGATAGCGATCAAGAACTCCATTGAGTATATACTTAACTAAAAAAATTCAGTTTACTTCATCTCTATGCATTTTTTCATGAAAAAAATTCAGGAAATGAACGTCAGTTCGCTGGAATTAGAAGAATCGATGAAATAGAATAAAATTATTCATAAAATGAAATAACTAAAACTAAGTAAACCTCTCAAGTTTTAAAAGCAGCCCACACAAGAGAAAATAAATGATCTCTCTTAAATTTAAACTTTGCTCAGTTTTTAAATAATGATCAGATATGAAGCATTAATCAAAATTATGCAAGAAGGACACTGCAATTTAAAAAAGTAACATTTATATCTAAAATAAAACTCAAATTTCAATTTTTCGTCAAGACTAACTTTTAACTTTTATAAGAAGTGAAAAAAATTTAGGAAAGTAGTTTGTTGTATTAAAAACAGTATTTTCCATACTCTGAGTTTTCATCGTTTGATTTAAATATATATCTGACGCATGAAAACTTATAAAGTTGAAATATATGAGTATTTGTAAAGCAATAAATCATGAAGAACTTATTTATAGAAAAGTCTAGGTTTGTTTGTCGAAATTCTAGTCTATGAAGATCAGATTTAAGTGACAATTAAGAAAAATTTTATTTTATGATGTAAATTAAAGAAACAAAAAGAAGAGTTATTTTGCATTTATTTGAATCAAATGCATAATCTATTACGAAGTAATATAATTTGAAAAGATATTACTTTTGAAAAGGGGGGGGGAATCTCTAATCTATATAACCTCAATTTAAAAATTCCACATGAAAATTTTCAAATATCAACTCCACGAATTAAAATAAATAAAACGTGTGAATGATAATTTAATGTTACACATTTCAACACTCTTCTACATATATTTGACTTTTTTTCGGAATTTCGTTACAAAAATAAAAATATATAAAATGATACATTTATTGTACTTTTTAAACGTATATATTTTATTAATATTATATCTCATCTTTAAAATGTCTCTTTTTGGATTAATTGCGAATCCATGAAAAAAGAATGAGTAAAATGCGAGTTTAATTGAATCATTAACTCAAAATTATATTTTAAGAATTGAAATTTTTTTCCACATAGTAGAAAAGTAGAAAAAATAATTCGACCATTTGGGCTATAAAAAATGGACCAACACATAAGGCACTTACATTATATTTAGGCCAATACTACCAAATACTTCACTTGCAATACAGGATAGAGGCATTATATCTACCAGACAGATAACTGAACTTGGCGAAATAAAGGAAACTTCCGCAGTTGGCCTCATTTTTTTACGGGCGTTTGAAGCAGTGCCAAAAAGCGGTTTGGTAGTTTTCCTACACGAATCGAGAAGAGCATTGGATAAAAAAAATTTTAAGAAAAATAGTTAATCATTCTTAGAAATGATTTTATTCTTTTTATTTACATAACTCAAGATTTGAAAGTTTTTCAAAGAAGTTGGTAAGTAAATATATATATATAATTTCCTATCACGTTTTCTTACACTTGATGCAGTCAAGTATACAATCAAACGCTTTCATTGAAGATAAAAAATTCTAAAGGAATTATATTTAGCTCATTGCGGAACCTACATAAGAATACCAGAAACTTGGAAAGATATTTTTAAAAGTATATCAAGGCAATTGAGAAAACATCTACTACACACGCATAAGCAAATATTTAACAAGTTTAAAAAGATATGCAGTATTTAAATCGAACAAAAACTTTAAAAGTTTCACCTTTCGTTGCATTAGAAATCAATTGCTTAATGTATATAAAATATTTTAGAAAATTTCCTTTCGAGAAACATAAGATACACGAAAGTAGACTTCATATAATTCATGAGGAATTTTTAAGAACAGACTCAAAAGTTCTATCAATTATTTTACAAGAAAATTCTAGTTCTATAAGCAGGTTATCATCTCTTAAAATAAGAGAAATCATCGTTTATGGAATGGTAATGTAGTAACAAATATTTTCAGTTTATTTTCTATGGAAAGATAATGTAATAACAAATGTTCCTTTTTTCTGTTTTCACAAATATTTCCTGTTTATACAAATATTTTCATTTAAATAACAAATATTTTCTGTTTTCAGTGAAGCAATCTAATAATTCATATATGATAATCCGGTGAAATTCTGTGGTCTGGAAATACTATTTAAAAAAAATCAAATTTATAAACCACTAGAAATTCTAAATTTCAAAGACAGCTAGATAAGACTGTCATCCATCACATAAAAGTTGTTTGACATAATCATTGCACCTTATTAGTTAACAATTTTCTCAGAAATCTTCTATTGACAAAACCTTAGAATACATATTTTCAACTGTTTCAAGTGTTAGTATTTCAGATTTCGTAAGAAATATGTTTTAAAGACACTGGCTGACGTAAAATCACGATGACGCGCTTGAAATTTTTCGCATATCACTTGAAAATCCTTTGCGTCATGTTTATGTCGCAAGTCATTTTATTTTCTAAAGTCAGAAACATAAGATACACGAAAGTCATTTTATTTTTATTCATAAATCTCTCGAAATGAAAATTATCTTCCTTTTCAAAATTTGCGTTGTTTTACTAACGCAATTTTTTTGAAAATTTTTTACAAAACGTGATATTTTGGATCAATTATAATAAAAAATCTTTTAAGTTTTTAAAAATCTAATTTAGTATTAAAATTTGCTTATACAATTAATTAATATACTTAATAAGCTAAATTTAAGTTTGTCATGAATACGAATGTTTTTATTTCTACCTACTGATATACAAGTACTTAAATTATAGACATAAAAAGTAGTTATCTTGATGCTGAGGAAGACTGAAATAACGTGTATTAGTATAATAAATAATTTTGTTTAAGTTTTTAGTTTTTAATAAACACTAAAAATTTCTTTACAAAACTGGTCCATGGTGTTGAAAAGGTGGAGGATTACCGATTCTTTATATTTTTATAAGAAAATAAAAATAATTTATTTTAAGAGAGAGTGAACAGATTTTACATAAAAATTTACTATGTTTATAATTCTCAAGTTTTTATAGAAGCTGAGAAATTAGATATATGTTGGCAATATTGCATCGTATGTTTTTTCTGAAAAATACATTAAATATACTTATTTTAGAATATTTAACTTTAATTACTAACCAGATTTAAATATAACCCACTAGTTTAAACTTTAACGCAAATTGAAATCTGCCACGAAATAGTTTGCCTATTTACTGAAATTTTACTTATAAATATGAAGTAAATATGTTCCTGCTTCTTATTTTTATAATTACAATATCAGGTCTAAAGAAGCTACTTATCTTAAAGCCAAGCCCTTTTTTCATTCATACAAGAAATAGATATTAAAACATTACCTTATTACAGCCATCTCGATTACGAGATATAATTTTACCAAGTTGTTTTTATCAAAGAAAACGTTAGTAATCAAATATCTTTCGACAACAAAGTATAAAGCCCATTTACTTAAAAATGTTAGAAAATTATATATTTGTGTGAATCATTTCTTTACCACATTCGAGCATTTTATTGCGATTCAAATAAAATAATAGATCTATAACTACGAAAAGAGTAAATACAAATCACAATATAATTTGGTAACTATTCAAACATTCTTAATCATCCATCAATAACATTAATATATGCAAAAATGAAAACGCTTAATAATTTTGTAGATTGAAAAATGATGAATAGAAGGAGACTTATGAAAAGGATAGTAAGTCAGTTCACTTCAGTTTGAAAAAATGCTTTCGTTCACTACTTTAATCGAGACAGAGTATGCAAATCATGGCTTTCCATTCTCAAAAACACTTGCTAATTATGGAAAAAATATCTTTAAGATGCAATCTATTTTTAGAAATTATTCTACAAATTATGAATTTTCATTAGCAATTATCACACTAAGTACGTCATACCACTCAAAATGTAATTACATATGAAATTTTCAAGGGGAATTCTTCAATCCACTCACCTTGTAACAAATCTAGATACACCCGTCTCTCCGGATGCTGTCGCCAAAACGACAATCTGTGACTCACTAATGAGACAGAAACACCATTTTTGCAGCTCAAGGCGGATAACCTTTCACATTTACACATTTCTTTAATTGATTACATTGTTCATAGGCGTAATATGTATGCTGTAATTGATAACTCATAGCCTTGGTCACAGCCATCTTGAATTTTATAGCTTAGTGATAGGGCTCACTAACTGTAAAAGTGGCTGGCTATGTTACGCTTTTCAGTGCATTTTTTAGGTTCGACTGTCTTTTAAATAATCTTAACTTAACTGACATTTCTTGTTAAGTATTATTGATTGAAGTAGGTTCTGCATAGCCATTTTGAACTATTTACTATAAGCAATGCAAGCTAAAACTTAAATTAAGAATTTGTTCCGGGTTGTAATAATTTTACAACAGTATTGCCAAAATAATTCAAAATACCACAATTTTTGGCGTGCTGAAAGCTACTGATAACTAAAAAGTATGCATATTAACACATACACACATCAATGTTGTAACAATGATTTCACAAATAAGAATTTTTCCTTCGTAATTTGAAACAGTCCAGTTTTCTTTCCCTCAAAAATAAAAATTTTCAGACTATTTGTGAAGCAATGACTTGCATTTGGAAATTTTCAGTTGATAATCTGAAAAAGTGACCCAAATATCATGGATATTAGCGACCTTTCTTTTCATGACTAATTCACCGCTTAATATAGAAACTTTGAAATCGCTCTTCCATTTGAAATATACTATAATTAACCTATGATTATTTTCTTGGTTACTCGATTCAACTAGACATATTTTACAAAGTAAGCATAGCCAATATCGAAATTAAAATAAAAATGTATTTCATAACTGAATTGACTGTAAAATTAAATTTAAACAATAGCAAATGTTTTTGACTGGGTTAAATATTTGAGTAATATAGAATTAAAAAAAGAAGAAAGACACAAAACATATCCTTTTTTTGAGAGAGACTTACGATATCTGTTAGACATTTCAATGTCATTAAATCACCGCAAAACTTTTAGACAGGTTAGAAAATAGCCTATTATTATATTTCTTTTCTTTTCTATTAAATATTCGTTGAAAGTTTACTCGGGCACTTTCACCGTTCTTGAGAAAGGTAAAGATTGTAATAATAATTTTAACGTGGTACAAACAACGTGAAATTAGAACCAGATACTAAAATCAAATAGTGAATTTTTTAATTGAGATTTTCCTCAGTTAATTTTTCTGCAAGTGTGGAAATTGAATAACAACGATAAAAATATATTAGTTATTCAAAAATTTCATACAATTATAATAAAAAAAGTTTAAAAATCCAATCGATTCTCCTGAGGAGGATAAACATAATGAACTTGCGTATTTATGCATTAAAATTTGCAATTAATCTTTGATTAATCTTTGATTAAAACATATCAATGTAAATTGCTTTAAAAAAAGATGGTTCATTTTAAATCAGTCTGGTTCATCTTAAAACTAAGACAAAAGGTCTAGGTATACTTTAGTGAGCTCCATGAAAATATACTTAATTACATATCGAAATGGAAATTTAGTTTGTTTTCACTATATATTTTGCAGTGAATTTAGTATTAACATTTTTTTTTTTTTTTTTTTTTTTTTGATAAAAACGTAACACACTTAAAACAATCAAAACGATTTAACGAAAACTGGCCAATTCTGCACGTTACTTAACATGAATAAATATACATGAGAAGTGTTTCAAATCTAATGTAGCTTTGCATATCATTTAAGATAAATGCTCTCGAACTGCTGATTAACTGTGTCCAGAAATGGATCCTACTCACGCAGAGGAAAAAAAAGGGGGAAAAGGAGAACCACAAGGTCAAGTTCACGTTAATAACATTTAACAAAATCCATGCCAAGATCGAGAAAACAAGCGATCTCATTGAAGTTCAGTACACTCCTCCTCGAACATCATAAATGCCATAATAGTTCTCTCAGTTTAAATTAAAACGAGATATTCAACCTTCAACTTTAAAAATACCCAATTTACGTCACAAACCAAATTGTCCAGATACATAAACAGAAAAAAAATTGACACTCATCTCTTTCATTAAAATTAGTTCCGATTTTTTCACCAACACTTCCTTAGTAAACGATAAACATGTTTTTCTCTGACGTTACTTCAGTTTGCTTTATTTTTTAAGACATCCGATTGAAGTCAGCCAGCAAAAATGCGTTAGTATAAATTAGCCGAAAAAATATTCAGATTATTAATTTTCATTGAGGTATACATACTTTCTGAAATTTTGCAATAATTTACAAATTTAAACATTACATTCAAAATTAAACGTAAAATGAAAAGTTTTTGGCCACACACTTTAGTTAAATTATTTTTTAGTTTTATTAAAACAAATATCAAATTTTTTTCCTTGGTAAATTCGAAAACAAAATTCTCACGATTAGTAAAATAAACAAGCACAGAACACTTATACGAGTTAATTACGAGCACATCAAGATAAATTAAGCATGTTATATTTCGTATCCCTTTAATTATACATATCTGGAAAACTTTTTAATACTATAATAAACTGTAACAAAATCAACAAAAACTTCACTCATAGGATATTTTGAAATGCTATTTCTACCTTTTTTCACTTTTTTTTCGTAATTACGTAAGGTATTAGAAAAAGTTTGTAGATTTAAAAGAAATTTTAATACGTATGTAAACAACTCACAGAGCAGGATATATATATATATACAAACATGAAAAATATATTTATCTTATTTTATAACTTTCCAAAAATCGCGGAATAAAAAAATTTATATAATGTTCTCAATCGAATGAATTTCGAGTTTTAATATACGATTTCTTCTAACCTGATATAAGAATATGCGTATTTACATATGAAAAAAATTTAAAACATTTATTTCACTGCATTTGTAAGCGTACTTCTAAAAAAAATTTTTGTGAGAAGTAAAAAAGGTCTCTCATTCTTTTTTACATAAACGATAAATATTCCTACGCGTTTACATTCCTATAGCATCTTTCACCAACTCAAAAACATCTCACTCAGACGAGCAGACACTTTTTTTGTTTGTTGTTTTAGTTTTGCGAAACTGGCAGCGGTGCGACAACCCGCCAAAATGAATCCGCATGTGGATATTAAAGACACACTACTACATTCCCCCTTCTAAAAACGTCACTGCGTAGTTAAAAGCCGGTAACAAAGAAAGGTAACTCGCAAAAATAAAATGTTTACATACCTTACAAGATACTGCAACAGTGCTTTTCGAGAAGTCATCTCTAAATTTGAAACGGACAATTCTGTAGACTGCGATTCCTCCATTTCTCTGAGGTATGATAAATATATTCAGTGTAAACAAAAATGAAAAGCAATGACACCGAAGTGTCAGACGCGTAAAATCGAAAAAACTGCTTTTTCCTTCCTGTCAAGTTCTTTCTCCTTTCCTTTTGGCAGATCGCGCTATAATATCTTCTGAGTAGGACAAAACCGTACCGATGTATAAATAGCCTTTATCCGCACAAGTTCTAAATAATCTAACCCGTGTTTTATTTTGTTTTTAAATCGGTGTTTGAAAAACAAACCAACGAAGACACTTTTTCCCAGAGTTTTCCCACTGTTCACCTCACATTAACTAGTGGAAAAAGTATTTAACTTTCCCATGCTTAGGCTGTTTTATTTGGAGAAGTGGAAGACGACTTGACCAATCAGATAGCCTCATTTGGTTTCGGTGATGGATTTCTCTGCCAATGAGGTTTCAAGGTTTTCAAAATAAGGCGCGGTTGATTTATAAATATGTGCAAGAATGGAATTGAAGAAAAACAAAGCGATTTTCTCTCATTAACCACAAAGTAATATTCTTCGGGTATTTTTTTTTCTCATCAATACTAGAATGTTATTTTTCTCACATTGATTTCGCGCAATTTAACATCGCACTATTTCATATCGTAAATAAGTGCTGCAACCAAAAATGGTTTTTAATACATCAATTGCGCTCTTATACGTATCCTTTGTCAAATAAACAAATCTGTTTATTTTCAAGGGACATTCAAAACTCAATGTGACGCTAAGAAGGTTGCTCCCGAACATTCATCCAGCACTTCCACTTTTCATTGTCGTAAAAACAACTCAATGAATTGCCCTCTTCAGAAGATGAGTAAAATGAGTCTGATAATTTGAAAGGTTTTTTTTTAGGAAGGTTAAAATGAAGTCAAGGATGAAGAAGAACGGATTTCTTTTCCTCTTTTTTTTTTTTTTTTTCTGTGCATCTACTTTAAAAATTTAGAAAATTAATGCAATGCGGAACATTTTGGACACAAATCATATGCGTATATTTTCCGAGAAATAAGTGTAATATTGTTTTCTTACTTAAATATAACTATTGCGACATTCATTTATGAATGAATCAAAAATTTATGGATATTTAAACACATACACGTGCTTTAGAAATTTTCAGAGTAAAAATTTACACAAATTTGAATGATTGTCTATTTTTTTTAAAGTTTCACTTAGAAGCAATGCGAGAGCTTTTGTCAACAGATCTCGTAATTTTGAACTTCGGTCAAGTGACGAGATCAATACCTCAGCTGGCACCCCTTCTCCAAATTTCCACACCACGTCATGGGAGAACTTGGAGCTTCAACAAATTTAATATACATCAGCCCCTCTACATGGTTGGTCTTAAATGGCAGCAGGACTTGACGGAGCAACGCCGGTCGCAAGTTCGCGACCATGACCACTAAGCTACCGCGGACACTTAATACAAATTTGAGTAAACATCCCTCAAGAGCAATACAAAGGCTAATTGCGGCGGCCCTCGAAATTTCGAGCCACAATCAAGTAATAAGGACGACATCTGAGTTGGTGCCTCATTCTTCTAACTTCCACTCCGCACCACGTGAAGATTTTGAGGCTCAGTTCTATTTAATGTGCATCAGTTTTATTATTTTACTTGATGAGTCTTGAGTGGAATCAGAACCTTAGTTTACGGCTCGACCTGTGATCATTATTCACCATGTTACTTGAGACCGTGTCAATTGTGCTTCTGCGGGTACGTCTCACAGAGATAGTAAAACATATTAGAAAACATTCATTCGGCAATTTTATGAGAACAAAATGATTCAGGATAGGTTTTGAGATCAAAATGTCATTTAAATGAAAATTTTCGGAAGTATTTTTTTCCCGCTAACATAAATTAGTATTTTGATACGAAGATTTATTTTATATACTTAATATCTTAATATTTGAAATAGTCATATTAATTTTTAAACTTTCAAATAATTTTGGTAAATAACTCGATTTCTTCTTCGTGCATGAATGAAAATTCTAGGAGTTTTTAATTCAAAATAGTTTCGAAATAAGGAATAAATTATACCTTCTCTTCTTTTAATCTTCTAAAGTGATGCAAGTAGTTTAGTTTAGTTTTTATTAACTTCTCACTAGAAGCAACACGAGGGCTTTTGGCGACAAACCTCGTAATTTTGAATCTCGTTCAAGTGACGAGGACGACATCCGAGCTACCCCCCCCTCTCCTAACTTTCACACAACGCCAACGGGAGGACTTTGGGCCCCGACAGATTTTTCGTGCATCAGCCCCAGCTACACGGTGGGTCTTTGGCAGCCAAGGACCGAATCCGTGACTGAACGAAAACCACCGGTCACGAATCCGAAACCATGGCCACTAGGCTACCGCGGCCACAGTGATACGAGTAATGCACAGTGCAGACTTGGACCACAGAAAAGTGAGCAAATATCAATGATTACTGACTACTAATGAGACACACTTTTTCGGCGGTTGATGTTTTCCCCGCCACATCGGAGGATGTTTTTCTACCCAGTGGCAGGGGAGGATTCTGGACTTTAAAGTGCTGGCGGCATTTTGAACTCTCGACCAATGGATTCAAAGAAAACTTGTCCGGTCGCCTTTTTTGTAGAGCTCTTATCAACTAGTCAAAGAGGGATCCTTCCTCGAGCTAGCTATTAAAGCGTTTTAACTTCTGGCGTTGTTGTTGAGAGCCGCTGCACTTTCACAAATGCTATTTCTGTACACCCGAGATATGATCTTGATAATATTAGATATAATGTTTTAATCAGAAATAATTTGCTTCATCACCATTTAGCTCTTTTTAGGCAATATAATCTAAAGCAAATAAGTCTTAGTTCTACTTATCAGCTTTCAATCTATTTAAAACAGTTCATGCAAGATATTATACATAAAATTTAGATTTAGAAAATTTTCATGCAACATATTATACATAAAAATCTTACACTTAAACAAAACTGCGTATTAATATACAATCCATTTAATCTATTCTAATTAACACTGCACTACAGTTACGCATTGAAATATCGGTACCGTTTTTCATAATTTCCAGTCATAATCAGATGATAAGAACGTTACTTGAGTTGATGATTCACTTTTTTGAAATTATAATTTGAGCCTATAATCCACAGGCTATGGATGTAGGGTTTTAAACAGGTACGACAAAACAATCCGGAAAATTAAAATTCAGCGATTAATACACATTCAGTGATTAGCACACAAGGTATGAGCGCACATTAATTTGCTTTTTTTTTTCAGACTTCTTAGAAGTAATTGATTGTTTTTTAACGTCGCACTCTTTGGATAAACATGAGAGATATTCAGAAGTTATTGCATGCTTACGTTGTTATATGGTTAACCTTTAACTACACCACTAAATGCTTCTGAATCACAAGGAAAACTATGTTGTAAAGAACGTATGTTTCGCTCTAACCTCGTCATTTAGACGGATTCTGAAAAATATTTATAGGAGAAGAAACGTACAGTTCACAAGGGTTAGAGCTATTGAAACACTCCATTTCTTTTTCCATAAAGTTTAGTGTAACCTCACTGCTTTAATTATAAAATTAAAGCTGTCTGTTTTAAACACAATCTGAGAAAACTGGATATAACACCTTATTTAAAAAGAAATATTAATAAATAAGGGTGAGAAAAATTTCCAAAAAGAATTAAATGTATAAAGCAATTTATAAAAATATTAACTTTTCTGTCAGTAAAAAAAAAAAAAAAAAAAATCAAGAGTATTTTAGTATAGCTCAAGTAAAATATTAATATATAAATTCAAAAATAGCAGCTTAAGGTTACAATATTATCAAAAAATAACTAAAAAATTTTACTCATTTACACAAGAGTGCTATAACTTTGAAATTTTAGCATATTTTAAGAATGATAACAAAAATAACTTACGCTCGACGAGAGAGAAAAAATAATTGGAGAATAACAATCCAACTTAATTTAATATACCAAAATACAATTAACGAATATTCTAATTTTAAGCACATCTTTTAAAGCTGAAAAAGTTTTTTTTTTCTTTTGGTACCAGATACTAAATCTTATTTCATTTGTGTTTGATCTAAGTTCATATTCAACAATCAATTCAAATGTCTGATCGAAAGATAAGAAAGATGGAAAGAAGCAAAAGAGCCATAATTAAACATTCAAAGGAAATAATTAAAATTTTCAAAAACTATTCGCAGACCACAGATTATTAACTCTCACGTACTTCTTTAAAAAGATATCTTAAAATTCTTTTGTTAACTTTCTATACTTATACAAACATAAATGCATCAGTACAATGAAAGACAAGGATAATGAATTTGTTGTTATAGAGGAAATATCTTCATATATAGAACTTAAATAAGAACGCTATTTGTTTGTTAGGCTACTTAAAAAATAACTTTGAATCAGTCTTGTTAATAATATAATGCATGAAACACAATTTAGTAAAAAAAAAGGAACAATAAAATTTACGTGCAATATATAAATTATAGTTATCATTAAGAACATTATATCTTATAAAATTATAAATAGGCATTCCATTGTTTCGGCATTTAAACGAGTTTTGTTTCTTTCTGCAGTACATAATGAGGTCTGGTTGTTTGAAAAAAATATTTAAAAACCTGATTTCACCCATTTTATTCATCTTAGCTCTGTGGTTACAGATAGAATTTCTTATCTGTTATGATCAAGTTATTAGAATACTTTGATTTCAATAAAAATAGAGTAAATTTCAGTAGAAAAACTAATACTTATTTCAAATAATATGAGAAAACATTTGAAAAAGTTACAATTTGAAAAAAATTATGCTTTTTACACTCCTCATTTAAAATTAAAGGTTATTTTTATCTTCCCATTTGAACTATTGAACTTGTATCGAAATTCACGTGTACTACAGTAACTGTATTTCTAAAAATATGTTCTCACATATTTTAATAGGCCACGTTATATTTAAGTTGATAAAGAATTTCTAAAATGTCATATAATCCAAGATAAAGAAAACATGTAATAATCGAAACTAATAAAAATTAGATAATACACAGGAGAAAAGTGAGACAAAGGCCTTATTCGTCCTCTTTTTAACATCCAATTAACAAGGAAATTGCATTACGTTCCCCCATTTAGGCGCCAATGTGGTTTGACTCACTTTGGGTCGACAAACTGAAGAGGAAATATGTTCAAGGTGCAGTGAATGTATTCAGTCCACTAACAGGATTTGTACAATTAAATGCTGCTCATTCGTAAATAAACGCATTTCTTTTAATGAGAGGGAAATAAAGAAAAAAATGTGAGTAAAACATCGAACTAGTTGTGTTGACATCTTACTAGATTTAGTTTTTAAGCAACTGGCGGCGGAAGTGAAATACCGGCAAATAGAAAGCTCTTAGTGTTAGATATAAATTCTAAGAATGAAGTAACTGCGTAATTAGTTTTAAAGTTCATTGGTATGATTTCTATAATTAGATTTAAACGATTTGTAGGAAACTTTACCTTCTGACCCATTATGAACGAGATTATAGCATTCTTTTTATACTGTGTTTCAGGATAGTAAATACATCAACAAATTCACAACATAAGCAGATCGAACTCCAGTTAACAAAATGGATTGAATTTGATTCTGATAACGAATAAATAAGACAAAAAAATTTTTTAATCGAGTTTTTATTTAAAGATGGACTTAAAGGCATAATTTTTTTTTTTTAATTTAAAATAATAGATGTGAGTAAAAGCTTGAGGCGCAGAATTAAGATACCTAGAAAATTACAAATAAATTAAATACCATAGCAACTTACTTAAATATAAGGTAAAAAGAAATATTAACGCCTTTCTCAAGCTTTTATGAATAATATAATATTTTGCACATGAAAATTTTTTTTATATCTCTTAATCATGCTTTTATTCAAAAACGTGCTAAAATTTTTTTACTTGTATTTATTTCTTTTTAGTCTGGAAATTTAAGACTAAAAAAACAATTAAACGAGCTATACGCTTGCATCCCCCCCCCCCTCCCGCAAGTTCATCACTGATTGAGCCTTTATAGTATTGTATTGCCATCGAAGTTATGCAAAAATGCAAGATTTCAGCTCGATCGAATAGTAGGAAGAGAGTTAAAATTCAGGAATAAATTTTGAACTGGAAACACATATATACTTATAAACATAAAACGTTAACTAAAAGCTTGTAAAAACCTGTATTTTTTTCCGAGTTCAGGAATTTAATGTATAAAAATGCATTGATATAATGATGCAAACTCTAAATTAAGGCTCAAGAAGAATGTGAATGTAATTTATGTATTTTTGAAAAAAAATTACGGTTCAATATAATATGTTCTTAAATTCAGAAAAGGAAACAAATTAATTTTGCGTGAAATATTCGCGTTATTTATAATTGCCTAAAAAATATAAATAACCATGAATAACAGTTACTCGCATTGTAGTACTTAACATAATCAACCGTAAATATTTTTATTTCTTATACTTTTACTCCACAGCTGAATTAAATGTATTGTTGAGTTTTAACTTAAACGAATGCCAAATACCACGAATTTTCAAAGAATTTACTTTCTTAAATATTTCGGTTGGATGCATTAAAGGAATTATGGCAGTAGTTTTGTTTTCAAACTGATTTCTCGGAATGTTCATTTTTCTGAATAAGCTAGAAAATTCATTTTAAAAAAAAAATATTTCAAATTTTGTGCTATTTCGTACATTAAAAACATAAGAACAATTGAAGTAACTCAATCAAATATGTGATAACTTAAATATTTCCACATATCATCTAAACTTTTGATAGCTCAATTTACATGATACAACTTTTTAACATTCAAATCTTTAAGATACTGAATATCTCGATTTCAGAAATACGACTAATTTGTATTTCATAAAATTATTTTATTGTTTATATAAAAATGATCAAATAATTCTCTTGCTTCAAAATAATTAAAGAAAATCCGAAAAACTATTATTTAATGATGAGTTTAGTTTAAAACAATTGCAGAAAATTATTGTTAAACAGATTAAGAAAGTTTTAAGGAAAAATTATTACAAAAATCGCTTGTTCATATTGAATTATATTTAAGAAGGAAAGAGTGTTTCAAAACATGTTCATATGAATTTTCTTGTTTTTTCGTATTTGAATTTTATTTTCATAAAAATGATTAAATCACGGTTTGCATTTAAAAAAATTTGATTTCAATGTCATGATTTTGAAATACTATGAACTAAAAAAATATTTTTTCATAGAAGTTCGAATAAAATAACTTTTTAATTGTATTAAATACCAGTATAATCAAAGTAAGTTTTGCTAACGCTAAACATTTTATAAATATTTATCAGCAGAGAGTGATAAAAGAAGTCAGGTGTAATCCTTGAAAATAACATATGAAAAATATATAGTAATCATAGTATTGAGTAAGAGTAACACATAATATTACATAATAGCTACTCAACGAATGCATTATATAATTACTCAATGAATTTAATTATATGATAATTACTTGAGGCTCTCGTCTACCGGCCTTTTTGATTTCGTAAACGTAACGTTAATTCTATGGGATTTCTGCTACCATCCTCAAATCTTTACTATTTTATCTATTTGATTCCAATAAAGTACATTCGGGAAAAGCAAAAAAATAATGTAGATTTCAGTGGAATTACATTTCCCCCCTGATTTTTGAAAACATTTCTTAAAGACTGGGAAAACACACAAACGAATCATTAAATTAAGGGTAAAAATATTTTTAAAAATCAATTGAAAATTGTTATTCCACATAAACCTTCATTGTTTTTTGCTCTTTCGGTTGCATTTTATCGCATTCAAATAGATAAAATAGTAAAGATTTGAGGAAAGTAGCAGAAATCCTATAGGATTAACATTACGTTCACGAAATCAAAATGGCAGGTAGACGGAAGCCTTATGGAATGTATTATGATTATTACATAAACGATAATTACTTATGAATTTTAACAACAAATAACAGAAATGAAATACTTAGAAGAAATTCAGTTAACAGGACTATAAAGAGTTTATATGATCATAACCTATCCAGTTAACTATCATGAACTAAGTAGGAAATTGGTGATTTTATTCATGAAGCAACTGCAGCCTCAATATTTTCATTGATGATATCAAATTGAACAAGAGGGAGAAAAAAGGGAAAAGAAAACTACGTCAATCTTCTCCAGGCTGTGATGGATGGAGTTATGCAAAATTTCTAAAAATATCGAATGATTTAATCATAAGTGAACTATAAAGCATTTTCGAAACATAACTGTCATTGGCGAAAAAAATTTGTTCCGAGAATTTCGTCGTTATTAACAGCTCTTTTTTTATTGGTATTCACAGTTGATTTATTTTCTCTTTTCGAAATAATCATTGGTTAATTCAGGAAAATAACAAGCCATATTAGTCAATACTATAAAAAGAGGTCTTCAATATGTTTTAGATCTGGTTTATCATTGTGAAAAATTGTTAACCATTGTAAATATGTTTTATATCAAATAACTAGATTAACATGCCACGTTTTTAAAAGAATATCTAATAATGCGACGCATATTTTCAAAACTTTTCAAACAATTAAGAATGGAATTTTATTTCGCAACCTTACTTAAATATACAATCAATATTTGTTTAAGTAAATCGATAAAAGTAGGCTATATGGTCTACATAGAATTATATTAGCATTCTAAGTTATAGAATTACACAATGAATAATGTTTGAACATTTTATGTAAACATGATGTTAATACACACACATAAACCAGTAAGCATGCATACATACACATAATTACTTGGCTTATAAGATCCCAATACTTACTCCGGTTTCAGTTTTAATGGAAGTATGTTTGATGCTTAGTTTATTTCATAGTCGTGCTTTTAAAATCAGCAACTAAAATTAAAATCAGCAAAATTTCAAAACATTAAAAACAGCAGAATACGTTTTCATTCCATTTTGAATTCATAATTTTTTGTATATCAAAGTGCATATCATAGTAGATATCAAAGGGCTAATGACTTTATCATTTCACTTTAAATTGCTACAAAAGAATGGCAGGCTCTTTGTGAATACAATCAAAACTAATTGATCACAACACTTCTACAGTTTATTTTTACTCTGAAATAAACTTTGTGAAAATCTGTATACAAATTTATGTTTACCCTGATATCTTTAAAATCAAATATGAAGAAATAGGAATTTTAAAAATTAGCATTGTCGTTGAACTTACAATCCCAATATTTCTTATAAAAACTAGTGAATGTGTAATTAAGTATTTGAGTAGAATTTGTCACATATTATGTACATTATACAGAAGTGACTGCGCAAAAAATCTGCATATCTGGAAATACTGTAAATTAATGTAATCACTACGTAAACGAAATCTATTTGAATTGAGTTTATTTTACAAACTCTTGTCACAATGGATTATTATAATAAAAGCAGTATTACTTTTTTAAAAAATCAGTTTCTGCAAAGTAGGAGCTAGCTTCAACTCTTTGTACTTGTTAAATTTTATTCCTTTTTAAACGATTTTTTTTTACCTATACAAATAATTCTTGGAGAAAACTATAGCAGTAAATTTAATACATAAATGAAAGTTACACTTCACGATCACATATTTTGTGCGGTAAAATGATTGAAAGAAAACTCAATTACAATATCAAAAGTAGTGACAGAACAAGTGATTGGGTCAGAAGCAGCTATCAAGTTTTTATATTATTAGAATAAGGTCACAGCGCTATCTTGGTAACACTACACGACCTTTAATATAACAAACATGATAAAACAGAAGAAATTAGGTGACCATGGCGACTGGCAGACTCGCAGGGAGAATCTTACTGGGAACAACGAAAGTAGGAAGTACCAATTGTCAAAATTAGGGCTGGAAGACCATTTTTTTTTCTTCTTTACTTTCATTTCATTTTCGATACATGCGAGTGCGTAATAGCACTCCTTCAACAAAATGAACATAAAAAAAAAGTAATATTCATCCCCAATATATATACCATTCATGTTTACTCTGTAATTACCAAACCGAAGCTCTTACCAAACGTCAACTATTACACTTTAATTAACAGTTGTCATTTTCGTGTACTGCGATCGTTTAGCTAAAACACAGATTCTCAGGAAATAAAGATGAAACGAATTCTTAACCATCTTTACTTCTCATCCGTATACATTTGAGATAGATTATTAGCTTATTTAAAACAAATTATGATAATTATAGCATATTAGTTTGCTTAAAACAAATGATTATAATTTGGCTTATTTAAAGCAAATGGTGTATATGTAATAATTATACTGTCGGCCTTCGTCATTAATCGAACTTCTTTATGTCTTGTAATCGAAGCAGTGCTCATTTATCAAAATAAACTTTTTTGTTACAGAGTAATCACTTCTCGACGCAACAGTTACTATCCTTATTTTTTTTATTATTATTTTCCATTCCATTTTGCTACTCAGTAATCACTGTTCGATAAGAACTTACATTTTTTCGAAGCCTATAACAGGTTTTAAAAATAGAGCTAGAATCATTTCGAATACCTAGCAATCTCCGATTCAGCATTAGTGGAAATTTTATCAAAATAACTTTTAGGCTAGTTCCACGGTTTCGGTTAATCACGATGAAATCTTAAAGTTTCAATAAGAAACTAATTCTGTTTTTACACGATAGATAAATTCCCGAAAAATACTTGTAAAAAATTCGTGCACAAAATATATTGCATCTATAAAAGAATAGAAGATTGGATCCAATCTTAAAAAAATCAGCACAAATAATACAATACCTTTTCTCTTTGTTATAGGCGACTTATGTGACTTTAAATAAAGGTTGCTGAAAAAACATTTCAGTTATAATTAATAAAAAAAAAGGTTTTAAAACTATAACTAACAATTTATTGACTTTCCCGCAAAATTAATAAATATGTATGTCACACCCCTCTTTGGTCATGTGACCAAAACGTAGATAAGATAAAAATAATAATAAATAAAGATTTAATCGTTGGCTCGCACGCGTTCTCATCGTTCTTCGTGTTAAGGGGAAACCATTTGTTTAAATAGTTTTGAGACTTGTTTTGATAAGGGTGAAAGTTTCAGTCAAATTCCAAATAAGTGTCGCAGATATTTTCACTTTGAACACCAAACTCAAAATGCAGACAACGCAAGCAAAATTCAATATTGATGTTACAAAATTCAGGGAATTCTCACAAATGGAAATCTCATTACATTCCTGGTCTCCAATGTCCAACTTGAAAAATAAAATTAAAGCAAAATTTCCTTCTTAGAATTTGAACCGATCGTGTTAAATCAAAATAAGATGTGTAAAAAGAGAACTAATTTTTTTTTAATTCGTGTTAAATCAAAATTGCGTAAAAGAAGTTCGTGTAAAAACAGAATTGCGTGCACTGAATACTATTTGAACTAATTTATTGTTTTCTAGATAACCTTCGAAACGATTGTATTAATATCAAAAAAAAGGGAAATAAATTTAATATCATGGTGATTTATTTATAAAATTCTTAAAAAGATCATTAAATCACAACACAAATCTAACTTAAAAGCTATACAACTGCTCAATAATATTCTGGTTACCGTTTAAAAAAGTTTTTATAAGCCCTTAATGTATAATTACCATTAATAATTTAATTGCAAGAGTTTAATAAAATAGGTTACATAAAAATAATTTTAAAAAAGCACGTGTCTCGTATCCAAATTTTCATCTTAAATATGACGTCATACGTCAGCCTAATTTAAAAGAAAAACAGTTATTGAATATTTTAATAAGATTATAAATATAATTTGCAGCTTAAACATATTTATTACTATATTTTGAAAGTAAGCGTCAATTTAGTTTCTTTTTAGATGATTTATGATTAAAAATCTATCCCAAACAAATTTGTGGGTAGTATACATTACAAAAGAACGTTTAAATAAACTAATTTGACATATAAAGGAAAATAACATTTATTTTTCTTAATTGGTTAAAAATTTATTTTTCAATTCTATTGTTGTACTTTCAACAAAATATAAAATAAGTTAGTAGTATTAGTAGAGCAATAAAATGTTTTCAGGCACTTCTAACTATGAGAAAAAATATCCAAGTCGGAACTGGACTATATATTAAAAATTAATTTACAATATATTTCCTGAAAAATGAAACAAAAATGCATTTAATGTTTAGAAATAATCTGTATTTAAAAAATCACCATATACAGATAAGCAACAATGCATTTAACTTTTCAATTCGTCCATTCATGCCTTTCTGATATAATGGATTTATCATGCTAAAACTACAAGGTATCTAACACTTCGGAGCTTTCTAGTGCTAAGGAGCTAAAAGATCTACACAAGAACAAAAATAACCATAAAAAAATTACATTCTCGAGGTACATGATCCAACATTTTTCGTTGGTAGATCAATGCAGTGCTTGCATTCATAACTGAAATATCTGCAAGAGAGGTAAAAAGAAAAGTAAGCAGTAAAAAACCTGGTTTTTACCGCAAAAATATTCATAAACTGACTAACTACTTAAATACATAAAAATGTAAATTTATTTCTAGAAAAATGTCAATATAATCACATTATGGCTTTTTGTACCACGCAGTTCCCTTCATAAAAATAATATCTTGAAATTATCACGCAACAAGATGAATTTCCTCCTATTTTGAGTTTGCGTTTTAAATTTGTCTAGGAATAAATGTTGGATTAAATAAAAAAAATTAACTTTGATACTATTCTTCTATAACTTACGTTAGGTGAGGAAATCCCTTTAGAGAGTTAAACTACCTTATTTTAAATAAACTACATAACAGACATTTTCCTCTTAAATACATTTTTAAAGCAACTTTCTCTTCATATACAAGCAAACTTGTCAAAGATGAACGTAATGTATAGATTTAGATGTTTAAAAACATTTAATGATCTTCACCTAAAATTTTTGCGTTGTGTCTAATCCTCCGAAATTTCAAGCAGTTAGCTATAAATAAGCAGTCGCCGCAATTAAATAGTCTAGGTCGCGAGCTCGTGGTAGTATTATTTCAGATGAGCTATGTTTTTGAATCCTGGTTCCATTAAAGATACCTCTAGCTAATCAACTGAAGCAATTAAATTTGTTCAGGGCTCAAAATTTTTACATTAGGATAGTGTGGGAGCTAGGAGAGAGAAGTGATAGCTCAAGTATCGTCCTCGTCCCTTGACAAAAGATTCAAAATTACGAGGTCGGTCCCGAATAGCTCATATATTGCTATCAAATGCGACGTTAATAAAAACGATTAACCCATAGCCTACGGAATTTTGATTGATTGTTTATTAACGTCGTACTTCGAAGCAACACAAAGGCTATTGGCGACGGTCCTCGTCGTTTTGGCCCTCAATCAAGTGAAGTGAACGTCACCTGAACTGGTATTCCGCTCTCCAAACATCCACACCACGCCTATGGGATGACTTCTGCAACACAACGTGTCTTTAGTGACATGAGGACTCGAACCCACGACTCGACGGAAACAACCCCGAGATCTCTACCATGATCACTAGGCTGCAGCAGACACTCACAACTTTCGGAATCCTAATAAGTGGCAAACAACCTTCAAAGAAATTCATATTGATCTCTACTTTCTGAGAGTATATATTGGATACATCTGTCAGTTAGTCGATTATAAAAAAAAAAACAATTTCTTGAAAAAAAAAATCGGTTATATTTTCCTTATTTTTATTCTCTTCCAATTAATTCATTCGATAAATTTTTAAAATTCGCTGACAGAAACGTTATTGGATAGAATAAGGATCATTTTGGGGTTTGCACTCGATTAAAACATCACTAATATCGAAGCCCGCACTACTTACACTTCACTAGTACTATGACCACTCGGTTAACAGATGCCTTAGTATAAGAATCCAATCAAAAGTTTAAAGTACCAATAAATTTAAGATAAAATTAATTACAGTCTATTCTCTTTCTCATTATAAAAATACAAATATATAAAGTCTAGCCTAGCCTAGATAAGTCTAGATATATTTTTTAAAAAAAATGTAAGGTAATATTTTTAGTAAAAAATGATAAAAGGGACCTTTTTTTTTCTCCTTTGGAATTTATAAATTTCTCTTATTTCGGAGTTCATTAAATGAACATTTTCAAGCATATATAATTTAATCTAATCTTACGTAATATTGGACTAGTAACTAAAATACAGGATATTTACATCAACTTGGATAAGTTTAAAAAATAGCAAAGTTTAGTTTTTATTTGTTTATGTTGTTTTTGAGTTTTAAATTTTGTTTTACCTTTTTTAAACTTAGCTAAATTTTCTTTTTTTCTCATTTTTCCGTATTTTGTTTCCATTTTTATTTTTTATTTTAATTTCAACAATGTCTTTCAAATTCTTCTTCATTAGAACTCTTTGTCTCTGATCGAGGGCATTACTACATATCTGGTATTAGCTTGTATGGGAAAACCTTGTTTTATACGCGTTGTTGTTTTTATGCATGGTGTTTCATGTGAGACTTTTTAATCTTTTTTAATGTGATTGATTATAAAAGTTCATTCCCGTTCAAATTATTCGTTTCCCGTTTTCATTAGTTACAGATAGAGTAAATCTCTTTGTTTTCATATATATATTTATTTGATTTCCTCTATTGCGATGTGATTTTTTTACATCTTTTATTGAGTTTATGTTATTCCATATTGGTTATATTTTTTTCTGTTGGGATTGTTGGGCCAGTAAAACATATTTAACCAGATAATCTGTCAAAAGTCCAATTCAGAATTTATAAATGCTATATTTCATTTTCCTTTGTCATCATTGTTTTCACCTGGGTTTGTATTAATTCATGATTTGATCTTGTTTTTATTTGTATACGTTTCGTATACTTTAAGATATTTTTATCTCTGTCTTAATTGTTTTGTTGCGTAATCTTTTCTACTGTTCTAGGTTTTTACAATTAAAACATTTTCGTTTTTCATACGTTTTAATTTTATCTACAATAATTTCAATGCTATATTACTGAAATATTATTTTAATTTTATATAAAGACCACTGAAATAATTGAATTTATTTTTATAAATAATTAGTTTTTTCCAAGTTTTAAATTTTAGATGTAGTTAATTTTTTTTAATTGCTGCAATTTGGTAATTTATTACTAGGTTATACACATGTTTTTTTACGTATTTCTTTTGTACTAGTGTATGGTTTATATTTTATATATATATATATATATATATATATATATATATATATATATATATATATATATATACTTAATTACTTACAGATAATATATTTACAGATTGCTTACAAAAAGATTGTATCAACTGGTCTTTTTTTTTTTCTTAAGGATTGTATTTAAAGACACAAGAGCCACATAAAGCTATGCTGCGCCAAACAAGCTATAACTGTGATCTAGTGCGAGTAATATTGTTTATTAGTTTCGCTCTTAGAAGCAACATGAGCACTATTGGCATAATTTCGAACTTCAGACAAGTGACGAGGACGATACCTGAACTGGCATCCCCTCTCCAAATTTCCACACCACGCCAACAAGGACTTTCAGCCACGACAGATTTAACGTGTATTAGCCCAAAAAGATTTTAAAAAAATGGTTTACTAGAAGAAAGGTCGAAAATAAAGAAGGATCTCTAAGGTATCCCAGCGGCATGTCACCCGTGTTTACTAAAGATAGTAGGCCCTATGGGAAAGAAAAAGATCACATAAGTGTCTAAGGTCAAGCACATGTACTTATCTAAAGATGGTGTCCCTGAGAGGGGTCTTGCAACTTAGTCCAGAAAATTAGATTTTTGTGATAGTATTACACAACTTGTTGAAAGCTTCAGCGAAGAAGTGGAAATGACATAATTTTATAGAATAAAAGAAATGCAAGTCTTTTGATTTTACTCCACACCTGAAACATTAACACGCATAACATTTCAGCTGCTTGATTCTCTATTTGTTTATTTATTCACATAAGGCTTTCTCAGTGTTCATCAGTTGTGAGTAATAAATGTGTGGGCAAATATTTTAGAAATGTGGGCATACCGCTCAACTTCTGAAAATAAGTTTGCCTAATAAGTTAATTTCCTGAATCTAGTGAAATAGGGAAGTACTTAAAGTAATATGAGTAGATGCAGCCATTAGAGAAAAAAAAAAGAAGTGAAGGTCATTAGTCAACCGTGAAAGGGGTGAGATATATTTCGTGGGTAATAAAAAGCATTTAATTTAAATACTGCGCACATTCGTGGCTTGCTTTTAATTTTATTCTTCCCAAACTCAATGTAGCAAATCATGAGCATAGATCGATTGTTTTTTTTTTTTTTTTTTTTTTTTTTTAAATTTCTTTTGAATAATTTCAACATATTTTTATTTCTTTGCCGCACTTTTTCCGAATCAAAATCAATACTATTTATGCTAAATAACTATCAAATTTCTAATTTAAAAATTTGCCGAATTTTTGTGATGTTTTAGTTACTGTAACACTGCTCGAGGTTAAATTTTTATGGGTACACGTCGTTTGAAAAATAACATTGTATCTATAAATAAGGTTCAAATCAAAAATAGAAACATTTGGTTCACAAATCTATGGTTAAAATAATCGAGCAATTCGTCATACCTTAATTTTTTTGACTTCATACTTATTTTATATTAGGTTGAAATGAAAGCCCACTCTTTCACTTTTCACTTGACCGAGGTTCAAAATTACGAGGTCCGTCGCCAATAGCGCTCGTGTTGCTTCTAGTGCGACGTTAATAAAACCAATCAATTTATCCATTCTCTGTTCTAATTTGTCTAATTCATTGAAAACAATTGTGTGCGTGTGGACTATGTTCATCTTTTTAAGAAACATAATCAATGGCGTGCGCAGGACTTTTTTTCTGGAGTGGGAGTATTTGAAATTTTTATTCATATTCACATTTAAACAATGCTTGGAAGAAATAATTTAATTATTGTAAGAAGCGCGGATACCTGTGTACGCCACTGATTTATTGTACAAAAAAAATAATTTGCAGTAATTTATTTTTGTAAATATATTTATAGCTCCTTTTAATGAGAATTTTATTACACCTACATCTGCTTTAGAAGATTTACATACGTAATTTTTTTAATGAATCGTAGAAAAAATATAATTACTTAAATTCTGAATACTGAATAAACGGAGGAGGGAAAGGAATTCAAAGGAATCACTAGATGGAGGAAATATGGGTAAGAAACGTACCTTAATTTTTGAAAAAGAGAATTCTTTATTTGGTACTCTCTTTGAATCAAGGCAGAAATAAAGATGGGGGGGGGGGGAAGTCGAAAATATTACAAGTGTTATTACACAGAGAATCATATAAATCAGTATTTACATATGACAATATTCAGACTTTAATACTTAATTTGAAGATTTGTACCCCTATGTGAAAGCCAGCACTAAGTAGGTAATTTTTTTTCTGATCTATTGTAATAAAGTACCAAATGTATAACTTTTGAACAATTTTTAGCCTGAAGTTAGAACTTGTTGGAAAGTGATTAACTGAAATTACAATATTTTTATACAAGGAAATTTTCCGCTGTATTTTGCTAAATTTATCTTCAGCTAAGTTTCAAAGTAAGCTTCACAAAATAACATAAGATTCGGTTAATCTTTAATCCAAAGAATATCTTCCGCCAGAGCAGGAAAAAAAAATTAATGAAGAATTTAAATGAATGCGTAAAAATTCTTCATAACTTAAACGAATATACGTTGTCAAAAATGAAGAACAGATGCAGGAAAAATTCTTAATTAAAAGCAATTAAAAATTTAATAAATGTAATAAAACTATTAAATACATATCTGACGTAATGATCGTGTACAAAAAAAAAATAAATAAAATAAAAAGATGGATTAGGAGATTCATAATGATTTCAAACCTATATTAGAATAAAGTTTATGCGAAAATATTTACCCGTAAGATATATTTATTCTTTTAAACCACTTACTTCTAATGTACTGTTGTTACGATCTAAGTTGAGCAGGAACTCACAAAACGAATATACAGCACATTCACGAATTACCAATTTCAACTTCATTTTTTGATCAATCAGATTTAGATAAACGTCAAGAAGATCTTGACGTAAGAGAATGTTAAGCATTTGTAAATTGTCGTCAACTCCAAATACCTAAGTGACGTCAACGAAAAACGTTTACCACACGAAGGCAGTATTTATTTTATTTTGGTTCAGATTTATTACCATATTATCAAACTAAAAAGGGCTCGAATAATATCGCTAGATGGCGCCACGGTTTATTCAAATATCCATCGCTCTTTAATAAAAAATATTTCTGCTCACTTGATATCTTATGAAATCACATTTTTGAAATTACCTCATCAAAGTGAAACTTTGCACTTACTCAAAATTAAAGTTTAACGAAGTTATCGAATAATACCATGATAATTGAAATCCCATCAAAAACATCAAATCTTTTAAGTTAACACTCACAATTTCGCTTTTAATTTAATCATTAATAAAAAAAAAAATTAATAATATAAAAAGAAAAGAAAAAAAAAACAAATTCTGAAAAATTTTCGTACTCTTCCCGATTGGATTCTCACACAAAAGAAACTGCTAACACAAGCGTTACAGAATAATGAAATATGTTTCCTTTCAAAAATTCTGTTAAAAACTTTCTTCGGAAAAAGGAGAAACTCGTAAGTATAAAAGTATCACTTTCATTTAATATCATTTTGATAATAGAATAATACTGATAACTTAAACTGAAGATAAAATTCGGCACCCACACCCAGAAAAAAATACAGGAATTTGGGGCAATAATAAGGAAATAAACAGCTTTTCTCTGCTCACGTGATTATCAAATTCTTCTAAGCTTGTGATTTCCTTAACTAAAATACTTCGGAAGAAACTAATCGCATTCTCCCAACAACGTTTTTTTTTTTTTTTTAATAAAGGATCGCTAAAAATTAACTGTGAATGAATGAAAACGCCTTTTTTCTTATTAAAATTTTTAAATTAATTAAAAGGAGAAAAGTAGAGACACTAATTGAAAAATATTTAAATAGTTGATGAACAGTTCATATGGACAAAATGAGATTTAATACCTCATTTGTATGGAAAGCTAACATTTTTTGTAGCCTTTGGGTACGATTTCATTTATTTTATGAAACTGCTCAATGATAAAATGCCGATTTCAATTATACGAACATATTTGTAGCTATGCATGTTGGAAAGGAAACAAAACTTAAAATCATTACAATTAAATGAAATTCGACAAAAAAAATTAATTGTAAAAAAGATTTTACAGGCATTATACATGAATTTAAAATCACAAAAAAATATGAAATCAAAATGATTGAACCCATGAGTAATGAAGTTGACCTTGCGTTAATGGAAATAAACCTACGTAGATATCAGTTTCTAAAGCAAAAGACAGTTAATTATTCAAAGAAAGAAAAACTTAGCTCAGCTAATTTCCACGCTAAGTAGATTTCCTTTTCCTTCAACCGGTGAGGAGAAGGATTCAAGATTATTTGAAAATAAAAGATGATTCAGTTTTCCTGGTCAATCACACTTAGACCAATTTAAATGACCACAAAATATTAAACTTTACCTTGACATGAAAAAAGAGCAATCACCTAAAAAAACCACCTATATAAATTTAGTAAAGTATTATTTATCAAAGCGAAATGAATATATTTCTTTCGTTTCATTTCTCCCTTCACTTTCAATTGATGACCTTCGATTTGTGAAGTTGCTCTGAGCGGCTGAAAGTGAAAGCAATGAGCCCCTAAAGCGTGCAATTAATGTAAGGAGTCGACCGACATCTTTGAAATGTTATTCAAGGAAGTGAAAGAGATATGTAAACACACATTACCATGCCCTTTGAATACTTGATTAAAGACTTAAGTCCAAAATCAAGTCAGTTTAAAAGGTTATCATGCCGAGATTTATAAATGAGTTTTTTAACCTTTATATGTGCTTAAATGCTTTTTTAAAAACAGTTTTAAAGAGATTGTAACAGAGATATAATTTAAAATTCAATCCTGATAAAAAAAAAATATTATAATTATTTATAAAATATTGACGGAAAATGTCCAAATGTAAGAATTTGGATTTTATTTTTGAAGAACGATATTTTTGGAAATTAAAAGTATCATATAAGCTACTAAAATTTGCAAATGAAAGAAGTGTGCAGTCTCTCAAATAATATATTTGTTTATATATTGATGAAATTACAAGATAGTCCTAGCTATAAATGGAAAAATGTGATGTCATAGTTTATTGACGTCGCACTGAGAAGCAATACGAGGGTTACTGGTTACGAACCTCGAAATTTTGACCCTCGATCAAGTGATAAGGACGACATCTGAGCTGGCACCTCCCTCTCTCTCCAAATTTCCACACCACGCCAACTGGTGGACTTAAGACCTCGACTTGATTTAATGTGTATCAGCCCCGCTACACGACAGGTCTTTAGTGGCGTCAAGAATCGAACCCATGACTCGATGAAAGCAACGCCGGCCGTAAGTCCGCGACCATGAAAACTACCGCGGCTTAAGCGGAAAGAACACAATAACAGAAATATGTTTAACTCTAAGAAATAATTTCAAGAAGAAAAAAAATTCCAACTACGTGATTCAATGGTTATTATGAAATTAAAAGCTGTAATAGAGTAAACACGATTTTAATGAAGTATGCTGCATATATAGTTTATTTAAAAATATAAAAATAACTGTGCTTATCTTGCATATCTTCAGAATAATTTCTAAATGCGCTTAGAGAATTATACATATTTTTTTTTCACTTATACTTTCAGCCTTTTCATCAGTTTGGTACTCGAAAAAAAAAAAAAAAAATGTGTCTTTATTTCTGATATATTTAAAAGTCTGCGAAAATAGAATGTCAGAACAGGTGATGAATGACTTTTGAGTCTTTTTTAATTCTTGAAGTATTCTCTATTCTCTTAAAAGCTTCAATACGCTAGTGGTAAATGTACGTATTAGATATGACTCGGTTGAATCTTATATGTTAACACACGTCATACTAAAAAGCAACGCAAATGCTATATTGTCGACGTACCTCTTAATTCTCCACCAGTCAAATGAGGAGGACGACATCTGAGGGTTTAAATAACTAGAACTATTTCTGATTCCGAAAATACGAAAACTCGAAATCAAGTTTTTATTTTCCTCGCATAATCATTTTACCAATAAAAATAGACGTAAAGTTGTTTTTTAAAACTATATCTTTTTCATTTTTGTAGAGAAAGGTTAAATAGGAAACCAAAATTTTATGAAGTGAAGAAAATATCAATTAACAACACAAAGTTAAGATGATCAGTTTATCACGAGTTTTAGAGTTTTTAAGAAAAGCACAGCCAAATTTGCCAATAATTTTCTTTAATTTTATGGGGAAAAAAAGTACAGAAATTTTTTATGAAGTAACTGCAGATGTTTATTTTTTTTTAACAAAAAGGAGCGCTATTTTAAACAGGTATTGGAAAAAATTTAAAAAAAAAAAAAAAAAGTCAATTAAATTTTATGTGAAAAACTTGCGTATGTAATACATAAGAATAACAAATGTCTGAAGTATACAAATAAAGTGTATGATATATTGTTGTTAATGTTACCGAATAAGAATGTAGATATTCCTCGTATTCTACGTGTATCATAGTTTTGAAGAACATGAACTTATTCAAAAGTAACATTTTTTTTAAAAATTATAATAATAATTGTACGTTTTAAAGCTTTTGAGTGCCACTCTTAGAAGCTGATTTGCACAGATTTAACCAACCAATAACATATAACCCAACAAAGTTCACCAATAAAATAATTGAGAATAACTCTCGATCTTCAGTTTGTGTGACTATTTTAATTACAGTTTGTGTGACTATTTTAATTACAGTTTGTGTGACTATTTTAATTACAGTTTGTGTGACTATTTTAATTACTTTTCCTGTGCTTGGAATTAAAATGAACTTAAGATTTGCGATTAGACTAATATTTAAAACCACAGAAGAGTCGGAAAATAGAGATGCGCCACAACTTCGTCAATTTTGAAAGGGGATTTATATAAATAAGTCAATTTTCCTGTGCACCTCTAAGCATTTATGAAGTAAAAATACAGATCTATAAATTTTATTTCTAAATTTGTCATTGTTTACAGCAAATTGTTGAAAGCGGAAATAACATTAAAATTTTAAAAGGAATTTGCCAATTTTATTTTTTAAGTAAAAGTTTGCAACACTTACTGCTATTTATAACGCATAAAAATACATTATAAGCAGTAGAAAGAAATCGAAATGTGATATTTTGAATAAGTTTAGGTGGATATTTTTAGGTTTATTTGAGTAATTCTGTTTTTTACACATCCATTATGAGCTAATAAGGTTTTTGACATCAATTTTATTTTTCTTTCTTCCTTTTTGAAAGAATTTAATGACAGAATTAATTTTAAGAAAATTATACATTGATTTCAAATGCAAAAGATTGGATGCGTAGTCAATCTTAAACAATGCAAATCAAAAGTAATTGAAATCATGAGCATTAAAAATATCGCAAATTTTGGTAAAATAACTAACTATCTTAATTGATTTCCCTTTTAATATTAAGCTACTTTCCAGGATCAAAATTTTGATATGCAAGTTTATTTCTTTCTCATCATTTTTCTGAGGTAGGAACAGATTTTTTTACAACCAGTCAATTTTCAATTATTTTGAAAACTGACACAGCATTACATTTTCGGAGCTTACAAGGTTAAAACTTTAATATTTTGCTACAAGTTAATTACATTTGGAAGAAGTTTGATTGCTTCGGAAATCATAAACAGTAATTCCGTGTATTGACATTTTAATAATACGAAATAAATTATAATAAATCTAATTTTTTTGAAGGAAAAAAAACTGAAAGCTACATTAATTATCAAAGCAAACAATTGTTTTGTCTCAGTTACAATTAACATAAATTTAATAAATTTTAAAATAATTATTAATACCTTTAAATTAAACATTTTGAAGATTCATTTGTTATTTTAATATTATCAATTGATTTGAGTATATATTGAATATATAGGTAAAAGTTGAAATCCTTCACTTTACAAAGACATGTTTCGATTAAGGGAGATCAATTGGAGATAATTTTATTTTGACTATAAGCATATTATAGACTAAATAACAATAGAGAAAGCAGAAGGGAAGCTACTGTATGTAATTGAAATTGAAACGAACGATCTGGTAAAAAAGTTATTTTTAAGATTTTAATAAAAAAGTGAGTTCAAAATTCTCGTATTATACTATACTGTGCAAATTAATTGGGACAAACTATTTTTTTTTTTAGTGGATGTATCTCAAATCCCTTCAAACCGATTTTATTTGCTTGGATTGAGTGCGAATCATCTAATACCGGATTTTTCAGCTTAGAATGGGTATGACTGATCAACCTAACTGGTTTTAGTGTAGAAGTACTTAACTATTTTTCAGTTGTAAGCCTTTGAGTGAGGCAGTTAGTTGTTAGTGTTTGCTCTCGCTCTTTCTTTCACGTGTTCAGAAATGGATATAACTCCAAGGAAGCGAGCTGAAATTATAGCTCTGAAAGATCATACTTCTATGACAGTTCGAGATATATCTTCAGCAGTTGGTGTAGGCAAATTAAGTGTTTCAATAAATACTAAATTCATTCAAAGAAGGCAGATCAGTCTCTTCAAAAAATTAAAGTAAGATGCGGAAAACTACTGCAAAAACTGATAAAATTTTAATAAGAAATAGCAAAATTAATCCTAGGAAAACAATCTCAGACATTCAAAGGGATGTATTGGCATATGGTTTTGATGCAAATAGCTCCTCAGTACGTCATAAGCTTCTGAACGCTGGTAGTAAGACAAGGAGACCAACGAAAAAACAATTTTTAACTCCTATCAAAGAGAAAAAACGTTTAGCATGGGCAAAAAAGTACAAATCATAGACTGCTGGTGACTGGAAGAAAGTAGTTTTCAGTGATTAAACTCATTTATTTGTTCAGGGGTACATTTCAGTTGTTCAGAAACGAAGAGGTTGTGAACCTTTGAGATAGGACCATATCCAACAGATTGCAAAACACAAGCTGAACCAGATGTTTTGGGAGGTTTTTTTTTTTTTCACGTCAAATGGCGCTGAAAGCTTAGTTCCTGTTCAAGACATGGTAATTCGACTAAATACATCGAAATATTACGGCATAAGATTGTTTCTTCCATGAAAATCTTTAATGGAACATTTCAACTCGACATGGCTCCTTGTCACAATTCAAAACTGGTAAAGACTTTTATGCTGGAAAATCAAATTAAAATGCTTGATGGCGTTTTAATGGCGCAAGAGCCAAAGTAAGCTATGCTGCGCCAAACACTTGTTAAAATCGATTAGACACTAATGACATTAAAAACACAAGACTAACACAAAAAGACACATAAAAGATAAAAAGTAAAAATTCAAATGTGGTGAAAAAAAAGTCCGGCGATGATGATCAAATAGCGGACAGTCAATTAAAATATGATGAATCGTGTAAGGGACATGGCAGGAAGGACACTCGGGAGCATTTTCTCCAAATAAAAGATGTTTGTGGGTAAATCGAGTATGTCCAATGCGAAGGCAAGTCAATCTGACATCTGCTCTTCGCATTGGAAAAAAAGGCCATTCTCCAATAATCGGCTTCACCGAGTGTAATTTGTTATTAATCTGGAGACTCCACGATTCCTGCCATGCCTGATGAATGAGCATTAAAATGTGACGTCGAATGGAGGACGCCACCTGAACTGGCACCCTCCTCTCCTAACTTCTACACTCCGCCAAAGGGAGAACTTTGGGCTCCGACAGATTTAACATGCCTCAGCTCTGGCTACATGGCGGGTCTTTAGTGCATCAAGGCTCGAACCCGCGACTCGGCGAAAACCACCAGCCGCGAGTCCGCAACCATGACCACTGGGATATACTGAGCCCTGCCTTGTCTTTTAGGGCGAAGAGCTTAAGTAGTACTTGTTAGACTCTACTTCAGTCTTGAATTGTTTTTCCTTCAAAAATGTTTTGAGGGAGAGAAACAGGTGATAATCTGAGGTCTGCGGAGTATGGTAGATGCGGCAGAATTTCCCAGGTTAGCTCTGCAATTTTCTGACAAGTCGCTAAACAGTATGTGGTCTGGCATTATTATGTTGCAGTATGATTTGTTTCCTATAGAGCATGGACGGCCTCTTTTCATCGAGTGTTTTGTTTAGATCATCCATTTGCTTACTATAGCTCTTCGAATTGAGCTTTTTGTTGGGTATCAAAAGCTGTAATATATTGGTCCTAGGACATCTTACCATAAATACAGCATTCTCTTCATGCTCAAGCTCGGCTTTAGCAGTGGAGGGGACAGGTTTCCGGACTCACAGTATGTTCTTTTCCTTACAATGTTTTCATTAGTTATTCAGATTCAAAAGACAATACTTAAGAACAAAAGGGGTACTACTTCCCGACAATATTCAACTAATTTCAAAATATTTAACTTTTATAATTCAAACTATATTTTTAATTGTCCTAATAAATGTCAACAATTTAGAGAACGTAATCATATTGAAAATAGTAACAAGTACATGTTAAAATAAGATACTTAAGTTTAAATTAAATGTCTATCATTTAATCTTTGTTTATCATTTTATAAAAGATGAGGTGCCTTCAGTTTTTTTTTTTTTTTTTTTTCGGAGAGAGGGGAGGTATTTTTCATGATTGGGATAGTAACAGAAATAATTAAAAAACAATTTTACATTGATTTAAAAAAGAAAACTGTGATTATATTTTATTCACTATAAAAACGCGAGCCAAAAGCGAGTCAAATTGAGAGAATTAGTATGACTTCTAACACATCAATCAATAACTCCCGAGATTAACATTGAAAACAACATTTTTTTTGCAATTTTTTTTTTATTCATCAACATAACACCTTTTGTTAATCACCTTTTAGGGTGATACAATCGTTCCAACGATTTTCCAAT
>BMAW01002432.1:597571-664450 GCA_019974015.1 Nephila pilipes | reverse complement strand
TCCATCGAAAGCAATCGCGGCACCCACTTGGAAAAAACCTTTTTCACTTCACTTCAAAAAACCTTTTTCCTGGTCCGATCGACTTAAAATTTTGGCACGTTTCAAGCAAAGGTTAGTACTCTAGAAAGACCTGGTTACTGGTTTACTACGAGCGCCATCTCTGGGTTAGTCTCGGGAGTTATTGATTGATGTGTTAAAATATCAAATTCCGTTGAAAATATTTATCATAATTTATTCCAGAATTAAAATTATGTAATATTTTACAACATCATCGTATTTTTGGAGAATTTGAATTTCATTCTTTTTTCGTAATTGTCTACGATATAATCAGATACATCGCATCAGCGGAAAACTTGAAATTTTTTTTACTTCATAAATTTGTTCATCGCTTTTGTTTCAAGACCTAAAAAAATCAGAGACTTCATATTTGATAAACATGCAACCAAGATTTCAGTATAGGTTCTTAATCTATTTCCATGAATTTGTGAAGTTGGGTAATCGTGATTTCCTCTTTAATAAATCTTGGGAATTTTTTGTTAATTTGAATTGCATAAAATAACTCCTTGTTAACCCAAATAAAATGTAATTAGGTAAATTGTATGAAGATAAGTGTAATGAATTGAAACAGAGAAGTGAGATAGCAGGTAATGAAAAGCTGAAAGATATTAGGAAACTCGATTGAATCATCGTAATTAATAGTTTATAATGAAATTAAGTATATGCGAGTCTTAGTTAGAATAACAGGAGCTGAATCAGTAATAAACAGAAAGTGTTTGAATGGAAACAAGTGCTTTGGTGAGCTAAGATATTATTATATGAATATAAACCAGGATTAACTGAGTTGAGAGACTTTCAAGAGAGCTATCTTGCATATTCTGTGTTGATAGACAACAAACTGTGTTGTCGTTCTCTGTGGTATTTTTAATGAGAATTTTAAACTTATTGACTATTTAGACTTTAAGATGTCAGAAATTATATAATAAAAGGCAGGCAAATTTAAAACAAAAAAAATTTTCTACTTAGTAAGAAGTGGATATAGAGAGTCCCAGATTTCTCCTAAATTTCCCAAAATTTTTCCAAAAATACCTTATGAATATAAATACCAACGATAAAGAAAGTTACAGTTGAATTTCAATTAGAAGAAAACTATCTATATTCTCTCATACGATACGCTTTCTTTTATATAATTTTCAAAACTAATTATCCTTCAAAAATATGTTGTTTGGTCTAGCCTTGATGCTCTTTTTACAAACTTTCTATAATATCATAATTGAAGTAAATAATTTTCACGAAATAAAATATACATTAATGAAAACGAATATTAATGAACATGAAAATATGCTTTCTTGTTTATTTTAAATTTATTTTTCTTTTCTTTTTTTACTGTTTCTCTATTTATCTGAGAATCAAAATAAAAATGAATAGCTTTTTCAGGGTTGACTACCTTGAAAAAGATAAACGTTATTTACCCCCACGAATTAACTTTTACTCTGGCAAAAAAATTAAAACACATTTTGCATCTCGAGTTGATTGCCTTGAGATAAAAATTCTAATTAGAATACGAGTATTAACTTTTGAATGCATTCACGGAATTAGGTATTACAGATGCGCTTTCATTTCAAAATAAACATCTTTTAAAAATGCATTTGAAAATTCAATAAGAGAGTACCTGTTATAAAAATTCTATAAAAACGTATTTTGAACACATTTTTTTTTTTTTCAAAAGTAGAACACATTCTTTCTATTCAAAGTCGAATTTTTATCCTTCAAAAATTTACATTTTGAAGAAAACAAAACTGTGACAGACACATACGAGTAAATGCTCATTCTACTTTATAATTTTCAGTTTAAATTTGAAGTATTGTAATTTTACCTTAAAGTTAATGGCACCCAATAATTTTCATTGATGGGTTTAAATGCAATAGAAACTGTTTTTAAGTAAAAGAAAACGTATTTATTTCTTATAAATTTCAAAAAAGATAGACCAATGTCCTCAAAATAATAGTCTATGATAAGACAGAAGAGCATAAAAATCCCAAATCAGAATGGTGTCTGAACTCATGTTTCAGTCTACGACGCAGATAAATTTGTTGATGACTCTTTCATATCAGCTACTTCAGTTCAATGGACTCTATTAACCCGAGAAAAGTGTTCGCTACAAAGAGATTTCAGTAAATATTGACAAAATGTGGGAGAGAATTATTTAGCTTTAGTAACGTGTAAAAAAATGTTCGCGTTTGTCACAATTGAGTTGTCTTTTTGTTAATGTGATGCTTTTTTTTTTTTTTTTATCGAGTAACAACTAAAATATGGATTCGGATGTAAACAGTTGCGAAGTAGCCTAAAACAAATGCTATTTTCCTGAGAAACATAGTGCTTCAAAAAGACACTCATTTTCAACTTTTTTGATAAATCATTAAATTCTCAGTGGCTGTTTTTCTAGCAATTTTTAACAAGCATATATATGTAATTATATATATTTCTGAAATTTTTTTTTTAATTTCACTTCTGGTATTTCAAATTCTTAAGACGATCTTATTTTATGTTAGATTGTGCATTAAAACAGATAAAATTTGAAACTAAATTAAGAAAACTCGATACATATTTCTCGTTATATGTAAATTTTACCAGCCCTCTAACCATTTTGACTAATTTCTAATTAAATTATGTTTGTAAAAGTTGATATAATAAAACCTCTCCCTCTTTCACTCGTATAATTTTTTTTATTTATTAATTTTTTTTTAAATTTATTTACACGATATATATAGAGACATTTCTCAGATGGAAAACTTTTGGCTCAATCTTATTCTTCAAAACGGTATCCTCGATGAAGTTATTTGGTTATTTAACAATATTTATGTCAGTTTCCTTGCAGCAATATCTCGCTATTTGCTTTACTAACGACTATAATTATTACAATAATATAAATTACAGAAGCAGTACTATTTGAAATACGCTAGAGAATTCACTCAATTTTCAAATGAAAAATTACAGATATTCTTTTCATTTCCCAGACCAGAACACAAAAAATTAACCCTCAGTGGAACAAATTGGGGATGAATAATTAAGAACATTATTAGAACAAGTTTAATAATATCTTCTTTGACCTTCATTATCATATTACACATACTAAAACACTGTAGCTAGCATTAACTTATGAATTCGTCATTGCATACTATAAACTCTTTTTGGGCAATAGAAATCTAGCAATTATTAATTGCTTATTATATTAGCAAAAATCTGACCCAATGTTTCAAATTGTAACGGAAAGATTCAATAAAATTTCAAGGATTTTACATATCGAGTCTTGAGAAATTCAGAATTTATACCTCTTAATGAACAATAACCATTAGTGACACTTCAAATGTTTTGTTCCGAATAAAAAAAATATTATTAACTTAAGTTAAAGGGTATTTAATTACTAGGATTTTTAGCATCGATAATTTACAAATATTATAAAATTGCAAAACTGAACCAATCTATCCAATGAATATCTGAACAAAGCCGATTCTCATGAGTTGTATTACCAACTTGTTGATATGAAAAATATTTTTGCATTAGAAAATGGTATTTCAAAGTCATTTAGCTATAAACAAAGAAACGATACAACAGGAATAACTTAAACTCAGAGAGAAATTTCAAAAACTAATATCATCGCATGGCATTGCTAATCTCACAAAGCTGGTTGCAATACTAAGCAGAACCACCTGAGGTCAGATGAATTGTTTCATCATTTATCAAGGATTTTGTTAATCTCGATCTCTAAACAAGGGAAAACGGTTCAGCGGATGACAACACGCGGGAGTTTCACGACAAGTCATCTTATACATGTGGAATATGCGTGCTGTATCTTCAGCCTTGGAGTTTCGTCAAAACATTAAATGATCACGTGAAAAATCGTCTGACACCAAACAGCTGTCTGTTCAACGAAACAGAAAAAAAAATGGATTTGTCGTTGCAGATCTATAAGAAAATATGGTATAAGTACAAAATAATCTTATAATATCGGTAGGCTTCACTACACAATCTTTAAAATGCACTTTAATATAAAAGGAGGATTAAAATTTATGATTATGTGTACATGCAGATTTATTATCCTTAATCTCGATGCATAACTTTATTTGTATTTGTTATTTTCTCCAATTATGAAAACGTTTTTTATAATTTTTTTAAGCTCATTAATTATTATTTTCCCCGGGACTTATCCAATTTTCTCTTAGTTGTAGGATATATATAATAGTAAATAACCATACAAATAATAAAGTAACAAGAAATATATGAAAATTATATATAATAAATTATTAATTCCAGTAATCATAAGGAAAGTACTGAATTATGTCATATACTTTTTTAAATTTTTATTTTTGAAATTTATTTTGTTAACCATTTTTTAGTTATTAGTATTGTCACCAAAGGGACTAGCAAAATAATAATAAATAAATGAATAATGATGCATTATCGGAATTTTATGGCCCATTTATTATCTCAATTTTTTTTCGGAAAATACCATTACAGATTTTTATTCTAATAAATTTGAATTGTATTAAGTAGAAATTTTTTACATCAAAAACTCTTATTAAATATTATAAATTTAATATGACCTCTCAAAGCGGAGAGTTTTCGCAACTGATTTTGTTTCCTAATGTGTGACTGTTTTTATTGATACAAGAGCACATGTGACCAAGATGCATCAAACACTTGCAAATGTACAAACAAAATGTATCCTGTAAATAACGTAAAAAATGTACATACGAAGGAAGGATTTTTTTTTTTTTTTTAAATTTTGATTGATATAGTGAGTGAGTGAGTGAATGTGAGGTTTTATGGTGCAAGAGCCAAGGTAGGCTATGCTGCGCCAAACATTTGTTAAAATTAATTAAAATATATAATTTCTAAAACAGGAACCACACAGATTTAACTGATATAGAAGGGAGTGTGTGTGTAAAATAAGGAAAGATCATTAGATCAACTAGGTTAAGCATCGCCCCTGAGTACCAAAGATATAAAGCCAACAGTAAAGGGGGAAAGAACACTCGGGTACATACAGAACTCGTAAACCTCATTCTTACATAAGAGAAGCCCCTGACTGGTTGATTTCTAATAGATAAAATGGTAAGCAGCTGAAGGAAAAAAAAGCACGCTGGAATTTATTATTTTTTTACAAGACATCTGGAGGTAAGCAAGTAAGATAATTTCATTATTCACACCTGTTGTTTTTGTCACGATTTTCATTTAAAAGATTTATATAACCAGCTTCTCTCAAATGTGGAAGACATTTATTGTTTAACTTCCACACACACTCATTTTTTCCATTGAGACAATTCATTAGCATATTCATCTCTGATGATATTTCTTAAATGATCAATGTTATTTTACATTTACTTTGCATTTTGTTTCATTTTAGATCTATCCCCCCGCCTACTCTTTTTGAAGTAAATATCTGCAGGTGTTTTTAATACAGTTTCCATTCGTAGAGGATGACTGAAATGACTGCATAGAAGAATCTGCTCCCAATAAATTTATAATTAAACTATTCCTAATAAGTTTAAGATAAATTTATTTTTGTATATAATGAAATAGCTGCTCAATGAGATTTGTTACTAAAAACGAAACACCTACAAACAACCAAAATTACTTTTTGCCAAGATTTTTGTAGTCTAATTTATTTATATATAACTGAAAATATTAACCGAGATAAAGGTTATCATCTAAAGCAATTTAAAATTTGTAATATTTAAATAATTTTTGAGCGTTCAGAGGCAATATTTTACAACATATTCTATATATTAGCTGAATCGATCATTTTGAAAAGAGAGTCATCTAAAATCTTTTTACGAATTCACTTTATAGTAGTTTCACAATCGTTTATTATCGACTCAAGTATTCCATATGAAAAAGGGACATATTTTATCCATTGGAATGAAATCTGTCTAGAAGTGTTTTAAACACTTCCAGATGAACCTTATTTCAGCGTTCATTTTCAAATGGTTCTCAGAGCATGGCTCCACATACGTCACCGCCACACAGGAAAAATATTTTCCCCAGGGCAAAATAATATGTGCCGGATCAAAAATGATTATGTGGGCATTTTTACATCATGTCTTATTTCCTTTAATGATAGAAAATTACCGATTTAAATTTTCTGCAAATATTATGGAAAGAAATTTTTGCTTCTGTAAAACTTGTAAAAGTGGAGATAATTGAATCGGCTATTTTGAAAAAAAGTTATTTAATTTTCCTTCCACAAAAATTGCGGAAGGAGCAAAATACTGAAATATTTCTTAAAAATAATGAATATAATACAATTCGGAAGGGGAATCGATATGAAAAACTTCAAACAATAATAAGTGAAAAACGTTGGTCAATAACAAATGTAAAACTGTTCTCAGTAAAATTAAATTGGAAAAAGGTTGGGGAAAGATCAAAGTTAATTTTCCACATTTGGTTAAAAGTCACGATTTTGAGATAGCTAAAATCGATAGCGAGGAGCATGGACTGCGCAGCTTTTGAATCTTCTCATTGGACGAAAAATTCGATCGAAACACATAAACTTTAGTATTAGAGGAAGACTCCGGAATCAACTAGAATTCAAAATCAATAGGCAATAAGATTGAATTTGAAATTTAGTAGAAAGAAAAACTGCGCGCTGAAAATCATACGAATCAATTTGTTAGCTTTCAAGAAACGAAAATAGTATCTTGAGTATAAAAATTGGTTCGTGAAGAAACTTACAAGTAAATGGAATATAAAATAATTCGTCACACGAGTTTACTGACAAAGAAATTTTAATTAGTCTAGCAAAGTTAATTTCTTTTTAATTTTGAACAGGAAACTAATAAAAAAAATGCAACTAAAATTACAATTGTATCTCAAAGAAAATGAAAATAGAACTTGGGTGCGTTTTTTTTATTAACTATATTCTTCCTCCTTTCATATCATTCATTACTTGGTCATTTTAAATAACATTCTTTGTTATTCTAGATGGCTTATTATTAGAGTTGGAAATTTTATACTTTATAATAATAATGTATCAATTTTTTTTATCTTATCAGTTATGGAAGTATTCCTTTTTCACTTGAAAATATGAATACTATCCTTTAAAAAATGTTTACAAGGTTGATTTTTATTATCTATATTGAGAGAAGATATTATCAATTCTAGTTACCCTTGGCGTGATAAATTAAAGGATAAAAGAGTTAGAGGCATTTGTCCTTTAAAACAAGTTCTTATCTTATAAACAAATATTTTGCTTTTATAATAAGCCATTCATTGAAAAGAGGAACTTTAAAATATTCTTCTCACACATTCTTTAAAATATTCTAAAGTGTTTCAAAGTCCGTGAAATTGTGGAGTAAGTATGGTACAATAATTTGAGAGAGAAGGTGTTCAATCCCTTTACAAAAAATTCAAAGAGTAAAATAAGAAATAATCTTATAACAATTTAAGTAATGCACAGTTTTTTTTTTTTTTTTTTTCTTAAAATCATTTAACAGAAACTGGTTTTTAATGTTACACTGGTAGGAGAAAATAAATTTTAAAAAACTAAAAAAAAAAAATGGATAAAAATTTAAGAAAGAAGATACTTTTCAAAGGCTATAAATTATCAATTTCTATACTTAGTTCTTTTATCATAAATTTCCACTAAGTTTGCAAGCCTTTCTACAAATGATTCTAGAAATAGTTTGAAGTGAAACTGAGCCATCAAAAGATTCGAGAAAATAGACAAGCCATCAAAAGATATATTTGATCAAGTTGTTAATATAAGAAAAAAAATTATATCTGATATAGACGAAACTCAGTAAATGCAAGAAAGAAAAGGGGGGATGGAATGACAAGAAAAAAAAAAGGATCGAAGATAAGTTTGATTTGGTTTTTTATTAAAGTCGCACAAGAAGCAACACGAGAGCTATTGACAACGAACTTAGTAATTTTGAACCTCGGTCAAGTGATGAGGACGACATCTGAACTGTCACCCTCCTCTCCTAACTTCTACACCCCGCCAACGAGAGAACTTTGGGCCTCAACAGATTTAACGTGCATCAGCCCCGGCTACACGGCGGGTCTTTAGTGCATCAAGGCTCGAACTCGCGACTCAACGAAAACCGCCAGCCGCGAGTAAGCAGCCATAACCACTAAGCTACCGCGGCCTAGGGTCGAAGATAAAGAAAATGGATAAGGCTCACTGGAGCATGTCACCCTCTTTTACCAAACGGAAAACTATTGGTTGGTTGTTGATTTTAATGGCGTGAGAGTTATATATGAAAAAGTTGTGAGCTAGCCCAAAATACTCGTTGTGATACGATTGTTAATAGCTTATTGATGTCGCACTGAGAAGCAACACGAGAGCTATTGGCGACGGACCTCGGTCATGTGAAGAGGATGACACCCCTCTCGCCAAGCTTCCACACCAAGCCTATGGGAGGACCTGGACTCTTAACAGATGTAACGAGTATCAGTCCCACTTCACGGCGAGTCTAAACACTCGTTAATTTACTAGTTATCACTATTTAAGTAATTATTGCATATGTGTGATCCACATATAAGGTTAAAGAAGGAAGAAAAAGGTAAGTATTGATTGGTAAGGAAAGAGCGATCGAGGATTGACAAAACAGAAAAAGATCACCAGAGTATCAGGAGGGCACGTTACCCGTGTTTACCAAAAGACAATAAACATCATAGGATAGAAAGAATAGCTTTCGGGCACCTCGGAAAGGTGTAAATCTCTTACTAATCTAAAAAAAAAATCAAGTATTTTAAGGGGTTTATAAGAAGAGGATTAATTTATATATCTGTACAACTTATTTTCATATGCATTAAAGGATGTAACACATAAATGTTACTTTTTCCTACCACTATAAATTAAACATGCTTTAAAATAAGCTACTGTTACAGCTTTAAGTTCTAAATTTCCTTTTTTCTACCAATAACTTATACTACGTCCTGCAATGAGAACATTTCTTTTTTTTTACTACGTGAACAAAAATAGTGATAAGGAAGCCATTCGGAGAAGCTTCAACTTTGTACTTAGTGTAATTGAATATCTCTTGAAAGGATCGAAGGGCGATAACCTTAAGACTTACTCAGCGTCTGACATAAGTAATCAAAAATCTATTTTTAAACCGGAAACACTCTTAGAGGGAATACCTTATTAATCCAAATATAGTTAATGAAAAGGTATTTTGATGAAAACATTAATTTTGATACATGGAAGCTACTTATCGTGTCTTTATTAAGAGCCCCAATGCTTGCATTAGAATTAAGTTTTAACATAGTATTGGTGCTATACAACGAACAATGCTGAACGACTATCAGGTTGAAGGGTACTTGAAATAGCATTTTATACTTCAATTTCCGAACTTGAATATATCACGTGACTTCGAAATTCTGAACTAAAATATAGCAACTCTCATCATTCAACGCTTTTGTTTTTTGTGCAATCTGGTCTCGAGCTCGCGTCGTTCTCGCCTTTAAGATGTAGCTGTATTACTGAAGTACAATAGCCCTGAAAGGCAGTACTTAAATTTGAAAGTTTTGCAAATTTGCATAGCTTTTGAAAATGCTTAAATGTAAATTTTAGATCCGGACAAAAAATCTAATAGAGATTTTAGTCATAATTTTGAAAAAGTTATTCTTTAAGAAAATATATGTGTGTCATGAGCATTTCATGTTTCTGACTTTTACGTTCTCTGGACAAAGACAATTAACAGTTTCTGTATCTGTAGCATAATAAATTCATGAATCAGGATTGATTTTGTCACTTCACTAACAAATCTAGAAGAAGCACATCAAAAATTTTATAAATCACTAAAGAACCTAACTCTCGACAAATTACTTGAATATAATCTATCTTCATTTGGTAATATTTCAGATTTCTCATTCGTGTTATGTCTATTTTTCGTTTTAATTTATTCTCATAAAAATTTATTTGAAAAGCTATTTTGTATTCGAGACTATAAAGTCTTACTTTCATGTTATTTTCCCTGCATAAGTAGGTACTATCTTCGTCTGAAGAATATTTTAAATCTTGTAACCATAAATAATTTAAAGTTCCATAAGTAATATGTTGCAAACCAATTTATAAAAATGCTAACAATTAAACTCATAAATTATATTAGTGAGAGTTTTATTTTAATTCTTCTAACTCATAACAAAACCATTGGAAAATCGTATTTGACAGTCTGACCTGACGATTATAATTAAATTATAGGAGACAAAAATTAAACTGTAGAGATAAATCAATACACTGAAACGTTAAATGAAAATACTGTTCTTATTTTCATATGACTCCAATGAATCGCAATTACTTTATCATAAAAAATGTCTTGTAATGAAAATAATGATAATATTGATATTATCATTATTTTAATTACAAGACATTTTTTTAATTAAGGATAAGGCAGATTAAGGATAGTTAGAATGCCTTACATAAACAAGCCTTTAATTAATGTATAGTGAATTAAGTACAGTTAAGTTTATCAAAACCTTTTAAATATTTTTGCTTGATAAATCGTATCCACTTTAAGTAATTTAAACTACAGTGGAATGATTTCTAATATTTTTAAAAACCATTCCGTTAACAGTTTTCAATTTTTTTATAAAATATAGTTAAAGATGGTTGTGGCAACAACGTTTTGTTTTATTTATATTTGTGCAATCAAAGACATACAGAGTATTAGATCCAATTATTTATTTTGAATATTTTAGGTATATTCGTGTCTGTTAAAAATGATAATTAATTGTAATATCATGATCATGTTGTTACAAATTTTATACCTTATTAAAATGGTTCCGATATTCATCTTAGATTTTAAGAATGATCAAACAAAATTTTATTGAGAAGATTACTTGATTATAACTGCTAACACTCATCAAATATTAAAATTTTCAAACAAGAGGAAATTATTCATAAGAGAAAAAAAATAAGCAGTATTTTTCATCAAGGAAGGGAAAAAAAAACATTTTTTTCTCCATGGATTTCTTGCATCTTCAAAATACGATGTCGAAATGAAGAGGTTTAATATACATAAATTTCGGAACTAAGAAAATAAATTAGTCATTGAAATAATTAACGAAAGATTATATAATTACGCTGCACACATTTTAAGCATTTAGCAACAAAATTTTTAAAACTAGACACTCTGGAAGAATATTCACAAGAAAACTCTTATTGCAATTTTTTAATTCATTTATTTTCAATTTATGTCATAAACCAATCTTAAAATTATTTTGTAGTAACGTTAATTCTACAGCACTCTTTCCGGGTGCATTATTGACTATTTTTATTGTATTTTTAACCGCATTACTTTAAATACTTAATTTTTTTAGAGTAGAAGCGATTCACTAAATTGAAAATACGAGCACATTCTTAGTGAACAAATTATAATAATGTTTTTCAATTAATTAGGCAGCCTGAAGAAAGCTTAATATCCAGCTTCTAGAATTAACTTTTTACTGTTTTTTTATTTGATTGTCTCAAGAATTTTCGACAATGAAAATATATCGCACGGTTTTATTTGGGAAGTATTGCTTAAAACATGAAAAATGATGATGCACAGAGTGTTTTAATACTAATGGTATTGTAAGATAAAAGATTAATAAGAAAAACTTCTCTATGCTATGTATACATACTAAATACTTAGATATGCAAGCATCGTAATTACCCTTACATAAAAATACTTGTTATTATAAGATATATTAATCTTATTTGATATTGGATGGGTATGAACAGAAATTACTGAAGAACCTAGTGAAACTACTTACAGACTAACAAAATAATTACTTAAATATAAAAGTTTGATAAATAGTTTGGTCATCAATTAATATATATAACTAAAGATTAGAATACTTTCGCGGGACGTGACAGATGGGATGGAAAATATGTGAATTAAAATTTATTACATTCCAAGGATATTTTACTCTCAAGAAATTTGAAAGTGTGTGCACGAAAAAATCAATTCATTCTCTCATTTAGAAATTAAAGTACAAATTGCATGACTTTTCTACATTAAATATTTATTGGGACTTGTAATTTGATATCCTGTACGCTTAGATATTAAAAGCCAACATGTGATCTTACAAAGGTTATAATCCTAAAAACTAAGCAATTTATAAACAGATTATAAGAGCACTGGAGATTTGTTAATAAAATGTTAATTAAAGGTTAACTTTTACTTAATTTCTTAAGTAAAAAAAAAAATCAAAATATAAATAAAATTATTATTGGTCAAAATTCTGGCAAAATAACTTACATAGTAAAAAAAATAAATAAAACAAGAATAAATAAAAAAAAATTTAACGTAAGAAAAATGACTTACGGCTGCAATTTCACAGCTCTCGCACAAGTTTTGGAGGCATGCAAAGCAACAGACACTTCCAAACTATGAATTTTTGGCACTAATAGTATAAACCGTCTCTGTATTAGCATCAAGCAAGAACACATGTTGGACGAATTTACAGTTTGCCGGCTTTATGCTTCTCTAACCTACACACCTTGCGTTTTGTTAAGCGGTTTTAATACAAGTCCCAATACTCATATTTTTCATTACTGATGTATGACATCGAATTGCATCATTCGAAAAGAAAGGGAATCCAAGAACAAAGTAGTTTACGCGCGCGAAGTAAACAGTTGAAATAAAAAAAGAGCTACGACCACATAACGTGAACAAATGATGATAAAGGCAAAGAGGGCACGGACTCGACCGTTCCAATGTTTGTTTCTATTTTTAGTTCGTTTGACTTTCATCTTTTACAACTGTACACCGCTACAGCGTTCCCATTCAATGTTCACGTCATAGCCAGGCGAACAGCAAGTGACTGTTTGATGATGTAACACCGGCGCAAGGCTGTTCCAGCTGGCTTACTTAAAAGGGGAAAAAGGACAGACATTATTTCTTAACAGTGTCGTAATAATTTCCTTTTTCTCCAGTAGGCTTATAAAAAATGGTTTTTCGTTAATGTGAAGAAATGCTATGATAATGGAGGAAAGAAAGCAGTTGCATTGCTCTTTGCAATTAAATATTTATGTTTCGTATTCTTAACTTTTGTGGAAATGTAAATGTTTACGTTCATGGCGCGTACTTCTGTGGAAATAAAAATCTTGAATAAAACAATAAATAGTAAATTAGAATGTTCAAAATAAACGTTCAAAAAATAAAAAAATTTTAAAGGAAGGTAAAAAAGCGTGTATTGTTAAAAATAATAATTGAGTTAACAGACGATGCTTCTTCTCGTTTTATTCCATTTCGAAGAAAACTGCAACATATTCGGAAAATATATATACACATTTACAAAATTATCCGAAAAAAATTGACTCATAATTTTTGAGAAAATTTCGAAATCTTCCCTGCAACCAATCCGATTCCGTATCTTCGATTGCAAAGATGCAAATAAATTCAAAACTTTAATCGTTAATTGATTAAAGTTTCTCAATAGAGTACCGTTTCTCTATATCATTTCAAATACAATAAATGGTGAAGTAACATGACCTCATTATGCGAAAATGATGTTGCTAAACGCGAGAGTACAATAGCAATAAAGCGCGATATCGAAACAGCATACCATAGGAAGTTTTTGGAAGCGCGATTTTTCTGAGTACAATCTGTTTAGAAATATTATAAAACAATTTATAACCTTAACATTAAATCATATGAACTCTGATAAGAATTAGTTGTATTAACCGGTATTTTTAACAATATATTAAAATTTATTTTTGTTCATAAAATAAACTAATCTAAATATTCGAATTATGATATATTTTCTAAAAAAATTGTTTTATGTTCACTCAAAATAATTACTTTAAACACATCTTTAAAAATATTTTTCTTCACAGAAATTAAACTATTTAATACTTCCTGCCATTAAGATTTAATGCTTTTCAATTTTTATTTGCTTTCAAAATCAGCCATAACTATTTAAGGTGTATATTCAACATCGCAGTGCAGCGTCAAAAAAAAAAAAAAAGAAAAGAAAACCTATCGATACACTTAACATAGGCTTGAATTTTAAAAATCGATTGGAGTTGAAAAACCCCATTCAAAATTAATCACACTGTTAACACTAGAAGAAAAAAATCACATTTTTCTTTCGTTAATTTTTTTTTTTTTTTTACTGTGCTTAGGCTTCTTTATTTAATGTAAACAAAGAAAGTGATTTGATAAATTTCCTCATACAATTTATTTCAAGTTATTATAAGATCAAATTTAACCCATTTTTCAAAATTTTTTTAAGTTCTATTTTCCTTATCTTTATCCAAACAAAAAAGTTTGTCGAAGTTCTATATTAGTTTCTCTAGCATTTCGAGGTATTAACAACTTATTTTAGCTTTAATAAAATAATTTCATGTCATCTTAAAACAAATTTCGTTGACTATGTGACGAAAATAAAGCCGAATGAGTGAAAATCAAATTCAAACATACGTATAAGGAATCATAGCTTCATATATGATTGATTGTCATTTACTAAGCTATGTTCAATCAGCCTTTTGTTTTATCATGCTCCTATCTCTGCTTCAAATTATTAAAAACTATCCTGCAACACAAACCTTTGCATCTGAAACTCCAGGCAACAGATAAGTCTTAAGCTGATATGTATTCCAGTTATGTTCAAATCTTACAGCTGAGTGCACGACATTGTTTTTATTAAGGCAAAATATTTGAAAGTTATTGTATAGTAATAAAACCTACGATTTATTTCACTGGTGGATTTCAGATGTTTTCAAAAAATTAACAAACTTATTCTTTTTACTCGCAAGCTTTTATCTCGAGGAATTTTTAGAAACTATTATGAATCAATATAAATCTGTACTTTATCAGAAAAATTCCGGATTTGCATATTATATGAATAGTACATGCTATAATTTTCATTTATGAGCCTGCGCATTTTAAACTCGATTCTCTTAAAATTTACATCCAAAATAAAAATTTCGACAAGAAACTTGACAAGAGATTGGAGTACTAATATATATTCGATGAAAAAAAAAATTTTTTTCTTTTAATTTAAAACCAGTAATTATCCTTACTACTCGCATTTGATTCGTATTTATAAATATATTTAGTTCGATGAATTAACATTGGGTTTGTGAGTGACTAAGGTTCTTATGGCGCAAGAGCCAAGGTAGGCTATGCTGCGCCAAACATTTAAAATGAAGTAAAATATATAATTTTTTAAACAGGTAACACACAGAATGTAGTAATATAGGTTAAAAGTTAAAAATTCAAATTTGGTACAAAAGACCAATGTGTTTTAAAAAAGCAAATAAGTTATGGGAGGGAGGGTCTAACATCGGGTTAGAATTACACACGCTGTGAGCTCGTAACTTTGAATGACGGTCGAGTGGTAAGATACTACCACTATGCTTTCTCTCCGGTGTGTTCCTCACTCTTAAGGGGTTTAAGCCTTGTGGTCATGGTCACGAACCCGCGGCCAGCGTTGTTTTCATCGTGTCGCGAGTTCGAGCCTTGATGCCATTAAAGACCCGCTGTGTAGTGGGGCATAGCATTCGTGTTGCTTCTAAGTGTGACGTTAATAAACTATCAGTGAATTTATCAGTCTTAATTTCTATACTACACCTTATGGAGTCTTTGAAGACCGTTTGAAATCAATATAGTCGCTAAAAAAAATGGGCTACCCTTAATAATTTTCTTGTTTTCATTTCAGCTTAACAAAATTGGTATCAGTGTAAATGGCTGAAAAAGAACTACATTATGTTATTAATTGTATAATTAATTCAATTAACCATTTGAAATGAAGTTCATCCGTAATGGAAAAACTTTGGGAAACCATCTGATTTCTCACCTTAAAATTACACGAAATATCAAATTTCTTGAAATTCTGCTAATAATTTTTCTGAGATATAGGGTTTGATAAAAAAAAAAAAAAAAAAAAAAAAAAAAAAAAAGTCTCCTTAATGGTAAATAAATGTCTCAAACATTTGACGATTAAATTTTTTGCATGCAACACTTTTCAAAGCTTCTTGCACCAAACAATAGACATTTTTTTTTTCCAACTCTAAAAATATAAAAGATATTCAAATAACTAATATTATGAAAAATAGGAATTATTAAACATAGTTTCCGTATTAATATTTGCGAATAAATGGTTGATTGGTTTAAGTGATGCAAGAGCTGTATTTGGCCAAACTGCGCCATGGGAATGGACTAATGAATATGAATAAGCTTTCGAGAAAAAATTCCCCAATATCCTCCTTCCAAGCAAAACGATTAATTTCATCCTTGAAATAAAGAAAGATAAAAAAAAAATAAAAAAAAAAAAATACAAAACATCCTTTTACAATGTATACGACCCGAGCATATCCAAAAAGTTTGATTTCCTTATATGACATTATACAAATCCAGTTAAAATACTTTACTTATTATTACGTAGTTTGAAATATAATGTAAATATTATTGTATGTTACATCATAATTTTGATAGTAATTACCGTATTAGTCCAAATATAACGCGATACATTTTGACTAATCATTTCCCGTTAAATTATTGACTCGCGTTCAATTCGAAGTCTAGGTAAAGGAATGTAGCAACTCTTCTTAGTACACCTATGCCATTCTCAATATTACTTAATTTGTTTCACATAACTAAATTTTACTGTCATGAATGTAACCTGTGTTGTTAATTATTTTAAATAAATTTTTATCTCACTAAATCATATTTTTTTTTAATTCATTTATGTAAAAGGAATGGATTTCAATGATTTCCCCCTTTTTTTTTCTAATTATCTTTATAAAAAATATTAGTATCATGTTACATTCGGGCTTATACGGTGTTTATATTCCATTATGTAATTTAACTGATGATATTCTTTAATTTATTATTATTGCAGTACCCGTTTAAAATAACTGTATGCGTGTGCAAATTAGACTTAATCTACAAGCACCTTTTATGAAATAACTTTTTCATATAATACGCAATTACGACGCGTTAATAAACAGTCAATCGCTCTTTCAAAGTCTATACTACACCTTGTGAAGACTCGGTTGAAATAAATGTAGTCGTAAGAAATGGGGCACCCTTAATAACTTCCTCAATTCTCATCGCAGCTGAATAAATGTGTGATGTAAGGGTGAAGCTTAATGGCGCAAGAGCCAGATATAAATAAGCCAAATAAGGTGTAACTGTGTGATCTAGATTCAGAAGAAAAGGAGAAAAGATTAAAATATTGACAAAGAGGAGGGTCGAAAATACAGAAGGATCGCTAGGGTATCCCACGGGCGCGTGTCACTCGTCTTTACCAAAGACAGTAAACCCAATGGGAAAGAAAGAGTTCACTGGGGTCCCTCGGAGTCATGATGCCCGTACTTACCTAAAGAAGGTAAGCCCCTGAGGCCCGCAACTGAACAAAACTGGTATCAAATTTAATGGCTGAAAGGGCAACTACATTCTGTTGTTAATGGAAGAATTAATTCAATTAACTCTTTGAAATAAAAATTTTCCATAACGGAAAAACTGAGAAACCCTCTGATTTCTCAACTTAAAATTACTCGAAATATCAAATTTCTTGAAATTCTGTTGGTAAGTTTCCGAGTTATAGGATTTAATAAAAAGGCTCTCTAATAAATAAGTGTCTCGTGCATTTGACGATTAAATCTTTTTTCTACCCAATTCTTTTCAAAGTTTCATGCACCAAATGATAGAAATGTTATTCTCAGTCTAAAAACATAAAAGAAACTCAAACAATTAATATTATGAAAAATAGGAATTATTAAACATGGTTATGAAAAAAGTGAAATGAAACATACCAAATTTTTAGGCGTTTGAATTCCTCATGTCTAAAAACCATTGAATCTAAAATGCTATGAAATAATTCGGGATTTATGAAATAATTTCGGATATTTAATTTTGAAGTTACAAGAAGGTATCGTAGGTCATATACTAGTTAATAAATCGTAATTTTCGGCCCGATCTTCACGAGGTGATAAGAAACAGGGAAAATATCTTCAATAGTTTTGCGCAAAAGAATTATAGTACATGGCCCCCTAACAGTTCTGCCCAAATATCTCCAGAAATAATGATCGGATTCTAAAGAAATCTGGAAAATAAGCTAAAGCTGCTGAGGCCATTTTCTACCCAATTGTGCAAAAAAAAAAAAAATTTATAAAGAATTTTTTGATCCATTGTTTATATTAACGTCACTTAGAAGAAACAGGTGGGCTATTTGCGACGGACTTCGTAGTTTTGAACCATTAGTTAATTAATAGTTATTAGTTAATCCATCAACACCATGGTTTATCTCACTTTGAGCTATAAACAGCAATACCAATTTTATCCAACTGCGATGAGATTTATAAAAGTTATTAAAAGCACCTTTTGACCTTTAAAGGCCTTTGAAAGACCTTTGAGCCCATATTGCTCAAAGGTTTCGATAGAAACAAGCCCAGAAGTCATGACCCGAGAGCAACGATAAGCTTTTAAAACCAGGAACTTCCTAAATCCCAAAAAGAGAAAGACCTCCTTAATTCATATCAATATCATTTTCTCAAGGAAAAGAAATTATTAAAGAATGTATTAAGCTCCATATCACCTGTTAATTCGCAAACATATCCTTCCGAAAACAATATTTCAATCGAGCTTATATAATCACAATTCTTGTAAGAAACAACTGGAAAATATAAATGGAGCATATCTGTTTGGACGTCATAGGAGTATAATTGTTTCTAGAACCAGGTGTGTATAATTGAAGAGATGAAAAAACATATCCTCAGGGTTAAAATGTTATAAGCATCTATAAAAAAAAATCTGAAGGCTAAAATATTTTCAAGTACCTACAAAAAATCTTCAGGGAGAATATATTCAAATATTTGAACAACTGTAGAACTGAAAAAAAAAATCTTTTTTTTTCTTTTAGTCCTGTAAAAACTCCTATTTAATGTAATCACAAAAAAATTTAAGTCAGTTTACTGCATTCTTATCTAAAAATTAATTTTCTTACAATTATGATATTAATATACATTTTTAAATACTCAACAATCGTCGTGCGAAATGAAAATATATCAGAGTTTATTATTATTGTTTTCAGTATCAACTCCGGTAGAAAAGGACATGGATTGATTTATTACAATAATCCACTCCTTTCAGTTGTAATCTTTTTCTATAACTCCCTCCAAGTTCATTTAACCCTTACAAATTAATTTGAAACATTTTTTACAGATTTTAATCCTAAAACAAGAACCTTTTTAACTCTGTAATTACTGATATTCGATTTTTTTTTTAAATTTCAGTACCTAAAAATTCGTTATTAAATTTGGTACTGTTTTCGTAGTTCTTAGCATTGAAACTTACTTTTGTGACATATTTAAAGAAACAGAGATCTTATATATAGTCTAAAGTGAATATAATTCTTTTAAATATTTAATTCAAAATTAATTGTGTCTGAAAAATTACGTTTGATATGTATCAGATAATGTTCAAAGAGATACCGTTCAGTCGATTATGTTATCAGAAATAACAAAAAGCTTTTTGTACATAAATCATTTATTAAGGCGCAACAAATACTAAAATAATTTTTTAAAAAAAAAAAGTTGAAAAATTCTGATTATACGAGAGACACAGGAGATAAATTCATTTGTAAATAACTGGTGGTGTCAGATACTTGTAGATCAGTTGTCTATCTAAGTACAAGTACACAGAACGGTTTTGATATTTCCGCGATGTGTTGTCACATAAAAAATACTCTATTTTTTCAACTAGTTTACACCATGAGTGTAATCAGTTTAATTATGAGGAAATTAGATAATTTACGATAATCGAAAATACATTTATCTTATCTTCCTTTTATTGTTGTAGACAGTAAAATGATTACACAAGTTAATAAAACTAAGTTTCCTCGTAAATACGAGTATTATTGTACATTATATATGTACAAGCTTAGTTTTCGTGATAGTACGCTAACATTGATAATGTAATGTTTAAAACAAAGTTTGTAATTAAAAATATGCATTGTATATCAACACACCACGTTTTGTTTATATATTAGTAGTAGTTGTACAAAAGACGTTCATAAGAAAAACATAAAAATTAACTACCAATACATTACCTAATTATAGCAATTATAAAATAAACCAATTTCTAATTTTACATCTAAATATTGTTTTCCTTTTCACTCATTAATTTAAATTAAATTTAAATAGATATGATAAATTGATAAATTAGGTATATATTTTCATAGTTCTTATTATAATACAAAACAAAAATAAGGTTAATAATTTATCTACATAAAATCATTTTACCCATATAGTTTTGTTCTTAAAAATATAAATGTCAGCGAAGCTATTATAAGATGGTCCTCCTTGTGATATATCTTTAATTTGTTTTATTTTTATCATTACATTTAGCATATAATTTTTTATAAATTCTAGATTAGTTAATGAAATAAAATTATAAGAGAAAGTTATTAACGTTATAATTCTTGTAAATAATTAAAAGTACCTTTACAAGATTATCTATATATATTGAATTAATTTTGGAAATTTTGAATGGAAATTTTTGTTTAATAATTCATGTGCTTTTGTAATATAAATATTAAATCCATCAGCAATAGTTCTAAATGTAATAGATTCTTTATAAAATTTTGGAGTTTTATAAATGTGGATATTTAATGTTATTAGTTTGTAATACATTTTTATAAAGAGCTGTAATTCTATTATTAATTTCCTTGTCACTAATATTTATAAAATATAGCAATGTTAACTTCTACGTGTTTAATGATTGTATTATAGTAACATTTGCATATATAGTATGATTACTTAGAACTTTGTCAACATGACCTATAGTAAAGCTTTTTTTTTCCTCTTATGTAATTCTGTAATTGGTTTTTTAATTCAAAAAACATATTTTTTACTATTTTTAGTTTTAAAATTTACATAATTAATGTATTTATTAATAGAATATTTACATTAAATACCCCTGTAGGTAAACTACATTTTATAGCAATATTGATAAAATTATCCATATTATTACAAATCTTTTCCTTAACTCTTTGCGGTCCAACGTTGAGAGTGGCCCGACACCGTTCTTAAATTTAAGAATTACTGTTATTGCTTATTACCTTTCTGACAATTACACAAATGAGTAATTGTCAGATTTGTAAGATAACTTTGCATCGTTTAATGGTTTTAGGATTCTTTTTGTTGGTAACTATATATTGTGTTTTACTTTTGTGTAACGTAGTTCATTATCATTTTTGTGAGATCTTGTTAAAGTTGCAACGGGTGTCGTTATAATCAGTCGTGTTAGAATCTCATTATTGTAAACATTTTCATATCAGTAATATTACATTTGTATAATCTTTTAGTTTTCCTATTATAAAAACATTTAAATATTTATTTGTGGGAAAAAAAAATTGGAAAAACGTGGATGAAGCGTTAAAACAGCTAGTTAAGTGTACTTAGTAATGATGAGAATTATTTGTGTGATTTAGATGAAGGCCTTCTGAACTTGTCAAGTGAAAATGAAAAGCATTTTTCGATAATAAGTGGTGATAATAAATAAAAGTTAAAAATGACCCTGGGCCATCGTCACCTTCTCACTCAGAAAGGAAATCATAAGGACTGTTTAGTCTGCTCAAAAATGAGTGCACCGGAAGAAGAGGAGAAACTAACATTTGCGTAACATGCATGCGAAAACCTGGCCTACATTTATTGAACTGCTTCAAAAGATATCATGTTATGAAACATTTTAAAAACCATTTGTATATCACAAAAATTATCGTTAAAATTTTCTAACTTAAATTCCTTTTTACTTTAAACAGTATATAAATATATAAAAACTCAATTAAAATTGCTAAGTTGACAATAAATTTTAATAAACAGAAAAATTTACTAGAGCCAAACTACTGGGAATGAGAAAAATTAATTTGGATCGCAAAGGGCTAGTAAACTTATTATTAGTAGAAATCAAAAGCCTATAATCTCTAGACCCTTATTTATTGAATCCTTCAAAACTATCTGTTACAATGTTTAAATTACCTGTAATTGCATATGTTGGTGCTCTATGTAAATAAATTCTTTATATTCTTTGCAATTACATTTTAGATTATTCTACATATTTTTAATATTGTAATATTTAAAAATAAGTTTATTCATTTTTTGTTTATATTTAAAAGTTTTTATAATATTTTTAACTAGAAATAAATTCTTTACGTTATTTTTAAATGCTATTAATACATATCACAGAAAAAAATATGATATTAGCTAATAAAAATTCGAAACAATAAGAAATACACACTCATCGAATATACGAGTATGTGACGATAATTTAAATCTATACTCGCTTTCTTTTTATTTGAACATTCTTAGAGCTAAGACTTAAAAGTACTTTGACTCTTTCTCTTTTAAGTGGTGTTACTTCCTCTTGAAGAATTACTCCTGTTCTGTTTACTTGTAGGATCCCAAGCCCTATTAAATTGTTGACTTAACAAAATTAGGAAATCCCTTTTCCTCTTTGATAAAAAGCTGTCGCCAACCGATAATGTTCCCTTTTCGCCTCGTTTTCCTCTGTTGACACATGCTGCGGCTACGTTTATTAGCCGGGAACTTAGTCATGTATTTATAATATCAATACAATTAATCAACTATATAATATCAATAAATTAATAAAAACCATGCTTGAAAATATCTGTAAACGACTACCTTCTTCAAATCAACACCAACAATAACATTTTACAGAAGTTTATTACAAAATTTTACAGAATTAAATATTAATAGTTCTATTTCTTATAAGAAATTAAAATTTCTTATTAATCTAGCCTTAAAGAAAATTAAATTGGCCATAATGATAAAAGTTATAAATTATGGGCCTATATATATATATATTTCATGGTGATTGTGCTAGTAATAGATACAATTTTTTAGTATGAGTTATTGTTAATTAACGTCACACTGAGAAGTAACAAGAGAGCTATTGGCGACGGACCTTGTAATTTTGAGCTTCGGTCAAGTAACGAGGACACTTGAACTCTGCAGATCCCTCTCCGAAATTCTACACCACACAAACGGGAGGACTTTGAGCCCCGACAAATTTAACGTGCATCAGCCCCGGCTACACGGCGGATCTTTAATAGCATCAGGGCTCGAACCCTTGACTCGACGAAAACCGAAATGAAATAGTTTGATAGATGGCGTTATTTATTTTGAATTTTTATATTTTTAAATTTCGATATTAATTATTCAGTTACTTTAGGATTTCTTTTAAATTTTTGATTTTGTAAATTTTTTTAATTGTAAGTTTTGTTTACAAGTTTCTTGTAGGTTGTGCTGACCTCTAATTTTTGACTGGTTATTGAGTTTAGTGTTGGCATTCTGCTAACATTTAAAAATTGTTTCTTCACGTGGCAAGATGGTGTGGTATTCTACTACATTCCGATTTTTGGCTCATTTTTCTTTTATTTTTATGACTTGAAATAAAGTATTCATGAATTTAAATGCGAGTAAATCTTTTGTCCAAGTTTAATTTGTTTCTGTTATGAACATTTCTAAATTGATTTTCCTTCTTTATATTCCTATTTGTAAAATTAATACGCATAGAGTTTGATGCTTGGAAAATTTTGATTTTCTTCTTAAGTTTTTAATTTTCATTTTTGTTGTTTCAACTTTTGATTTTTAAAAGATTTTTTGGTTTTTTCATGTTTTTTCTTTTTAATTTAATTTTTAGGATTTTAGTTTCCAGAATTTTTTCAATTTATATTTTTGGTGTTAATTTATATTTTAAATAACATATTTTGCTAATAGGGATAGTTAGGCCTATCATTCTAAAATAATTCGGGTTAACATTCTAAAGCCTTTTACAACACGTTCAATATATTAATCTCAATTTTTATCTTTTCAAAAAAATTATGGTTTTTTTAATTTCTTGATATTTTGTTTACTTTTATTAACTTTTTCTGATTATATATATATCATTTGAAAAAGGAACTGCCTTGGGAGAGGATATAGAAATAACCTATATAGTATTTGCTAAGAATTGTGCAAAATCTTATCCGCGTTTCCATGATGTAAACTAAAATGTTTTCTTCTCATGAAGTTTACGTTTACTCGAATAATTGTACCGAAATATTAATATCGCATTCTATAGAGGCTTAAAAAATTAGAGATTGAAATAATTTAAAAGTATTAAAATTAAGTTGCTATTATATCTCGATTATTTGGTAATAGGTAAATGAAGCTTAAAAGAATAACAGTAAGTTCCAATTAATTGTAGTTATTTTTCTTATTGTTAATGGTTATGATCAGTTTAATATTAACACACTTTTTAATAGCATTTCAAAAGTGAAGTTAGATAAGCGCATGTTAAGAAAGTGTGTCTATAGATCTTCAATTTGAGCTTTATTTATATACTTTGGGGAAGGGGGGGTGTTAGATTCGATGTATATATCATACCGGGGAAGGGGATTTTTTTTTTTTTTTTATTATTGAAATAGGCTCTTGAACTATATTTTCATTCGCTGAAACTGTATTATCTGAAACGGAATCAAAGCTACATTTTCCCCAACCCTCCTTTTTATCCCTTGTTTATTGAACGTTTTCCGGCAGCCTATTCCGGCGTCCAAGGGGAGCCACATTGATCTTTCCCCCCCCCCCCAATGAGATTACCAAAGATGGTAAGTCCATTGGGGGACAAAAGTTCATTCACGTGTCTCGAGGTCGTGAGCCCCGTACTTGCCTAAAAAAGTTCCTAAATAGCAGCAATTCATGTGTAGCTGCATTGCACCCGAACAAAAAAGAAAATTTGTGTTTATTCGCGATAGTAGTCGCTTCTAATTGACATAAAATTTTATTTTTGTTCGATGCAAAAGTTTTTACTTTATTTGGCTATTTCAGTTCGTGTTTTATTAATACATTTTTTTAAGTCATTGTTTCGAAAATTTTATGATATATTTCAAACAAGCTAATCTTAATTATCAAAAATAATTATTGGTCAGAATTTGAAATTCAACCAAATTGTCTTTTTCAGAATAAAAACGAGTTATGAATGAGCTTTTTCTAAATATTTACAACAATAGAAAATAAAAATTACTTCCAATGTAATATGATCATAGCAGTGATAACAGCATATTCGTGTGGACGCTTAATGTTGTTAATATAAAATTATAGATGAACATGAATAATTAATTACTTTTAAAGAAGTAATTAGACATTTCAGTTTCTATTTCGGTAATATTCTTTTTAACCCGTAACAGGAGAGGTGAAAAAGTAGAATATAACAGGGGACTTGCAGTCTGAGAGACCGCACTACGTAACATTTTTTTTAAAAAATCGCGCAATTAAATTATCATCATATTACTACATTTACATGTTCTTTGAACTTTCAGAAAAAAGATATTTTTTACATCTTTAAATCAAATAAAACTTTTCCCGAGAAAGTTTTGCCAGTCTTAATTAGATTGTTCGGTGAAAAAAATATGCTGCAGTAAATTTTATAGAATTAACAATAAAAACGAATATATCATGTATTGATTATTGTGTTTTATTCGTTTAATATGTGAAGCAAACTTCAATATAGGAAAAATACAATAAACATGATACAGAAAAATTTTGGCAGTACTTGGAACTATTAGCATTTCAGGGATTTCCTAGAAATAAACAATTGAGTCCACGTCTTCTTCAGCACATTTATTGCATTACTTTCGTGAGCATTCCAAACAAACAAGATAAACCTAAATATACCGTCTCTCTTTCCTTTCTTGGGGGAGACCAAAAACAACATTTTTCCTTGATTTTAATTTTGTTTCTTCTGTGTATTGCTCTACATTCTGAGAATCCGCTTCTTTTCCTAAAATCCGTTTCATCGTTAAACGCAATTCTCGATTTATTCTTGAATTTTTAACTTTTGCATGTTGTAGTGGTAGACTAAATTTATCCATTTCATAATTATGCAGAAGAATTCATCAGGAAAAAGTAGTTCCCATACATTTTTTGGATTAGAATCCTCATTTTTTCCGTAAGCTCTTAATCCAGGGATTCTTACAATGTTGTGAGCTGGAGTTCTAACAAGCTGATCAGGCTCAGCAGATGACCATTTGAATCGATTTTTTCCCATAGGAGTATTTCACAGAATTACTTGCTAATTCTGGCTCAGAGAAATCATTGTTATCTGAAGATATTTCCAAGTCTGTAGAGTGGAAACTTTCACAAACAAAATCTTTTTCACAGGCATCTTCTCTACTAAAATCACTTCCAACTCCAATTAGAATCTTCACATCTTGGATCAGATGGAAAAATCAGTCTTCTCGGACCTAACTTCAGTGCCAAGTGCCGAAAGCTGCAACACCGAAAGGGAGGTGTGGTCTCACAGATCGCTCTTGAAGAATGCTATGGAATTTCAACCAGATGCACGGGAAAAAACATTATGATACGAGGGGTAATGCTCAGTGTCACAGGACAGGAAGCTTGCGAGTGAATTTATACTATTGTACGAAGCATGTAATAAGGGTGGATAGAAGGAACAAGTTGAGCGATCAGCGAGACCGCACGTTCCCTGTTACAAGTAAAATATATAATAGTTTACCAAGTTCTACGTTTACAAATAATAATACGTTTAAAAGACAGTACACATTAAAATGTTCTAGAAATATTGTTGTCCTGTTTCTTTCAAAAAATATAATCAAATATAGTTTCTCATTCATTTTTTCCTGCTTAAAAAAATCTGGACGAAAAAGTATGCTGCTGAAAAATATCAAAAGATTGCTTAAATTTAAACTCGTTTCACAAAGTTATAATTTTTTTTACCTATAATCAGTCTCTTAATAGATTACACTACGTACATATTACGAGGGCAATTCAAAAAGTACCCGTGATAGAATCGGGAATGGGGTGACTCACTGTAGTTTGGTCCAGAAATAATTTTTCCTTTTCTGAACAGTTAATGCGTATGACGCTCTTCGCATCCCAAAAAACCATCGCCATAACATTTCCTATCGATGAAACCATCCTCGCCTTCTTTGAAGCAGGTTCAACAAAAACAACCCATAGTTTTGATTGTTTCCTGATTTCCGGTATATAAGGATGAATACAGGTCTCGTCGATGGTGTCAACTCGATGCAGCAATAATCAAAATTACCCAATGAATCAGTGTCACAATTGTTATGGTCCATTTAACAGATGGCAGCACACAATAGTAAAACCAACTTGTCTCAGCAACGTCATCTGTCTTTAAGCACAAACACGTTTTGATCCACCCTCGCGTGTGCACGAAATTAATCTCTTTCGCTATTAATCGCTTGAGAAAATTTCTAGAAACAGAGAAAAAGTAAAAAGTATGAAAAGGATTTAAATCTGTGATTCCCAAAGTGTGCGCAGCGGCATCTTCACAGAGGCGCGCCGCGAAATATTATATTTTTATCTCTTACTTATGTGCTTTTATAATGGGTAGGATGCTATAGAAAAAACAACCTTAGTTCGGAAAGGTCACCGGGAGTTTTAAAAGTCTGAGAGCCACTTATTTACATTATAATTCTTTATAATTTTATTTTCTTTCAATGCTAACATGCATTTTAGTTGTACAATTAATACATGTCCCTATTCATCAAATTCGTTTTAAAGGCAACATATTTGCAATGTTTCTCATTTTCAAACGGGTATTTCAACAGATTCTCAAAAAACAAGCGTTAAATTCCAAAGAGTTGAATAAAAATATTTCGAAGGTAAATCAAAACCTACCATTTTTAAATAACTAAACTGAATGTTCAAAAAGTTTTCAAGCCCTCCAGAATTTAATTTTAAAAGATAAGACATTTTTAAGGTTGTTTTCCAGATATAACGCATATGTATATTTTAAATTTCACTTAGAGTATCTTCTTCATGCACATAAATCATTAAAATTTTTAATGGATTTTCCCAATTTTAAAATGCTTAATGCGTGAAACAAAACCAAGAAATGTCAGACCCAACACAAGCACAAATAATTAAGGAATCAGGATAAATACGAAAAAAAAAAATCTGTTGTACTTTAAACTTTACTGTTTAAAAAAAAACACGTGCTTAGAAATTTATTTCCTATATCAACAAAACAAAGCTTACTTTGCGTTGTTTACTTTCTGTTCTTTGCTTAATAGAAAGCACATGTTTTAATGTTTTCACTTCCAGAAAGTCACAGTATTGAGTGAAAAAGTAGATAATGTGTTGTTTACATTCACTTGAATTTTTTACATTCATTTGACTAACAACAAGATCTTGCTAATAATAGTATTCTTTCACAATTTAGAGAGAAATTTTGTTCAAGCCCATCCTTTATTTTAATGCAATGTTTACTTTAAGTATTTTTCTCTCTCAAAATAAGTAAAAATGCATCATAACAAAGTTAAAAATATCAATTCTTACTTCTCTCGACATAAACAAAATTACTTTTCTCTAAATAAACAAAATAATTTTTGAAGCGCAACTTGGAATATTTCACACGTTCACACGAGACAAAATCTTTCAAATGTACACTTTTAATAATCAGATAAATTTCCGAATCCAGAGAAATCAAAGAACAGCTCAAAAAAATAATTTTTTAAGAGCATAAAAAAAAAAGCATTACTGTAGAATATATCAAAGACATAACTGTGTATTAGAGTTTGATGTTAAAGAAATAATAAGATAAATTTTTTGCTCTCGTAGTATAAATATGAAAAATGCATTTATAAATTTCAGACAATTATTGACATATTAAAAATCAGAAATCAATAATTAATGAAACTGTCTTGAAGAATTACTTTTTTTTTTCTCTAAGTTATTGCATTCGTATGGCGCAAGAGCTAAATCTGGCTATGCCAAACATTCGTTTATAGTTTCAGAAATTTTTTTAATTCTTAAAACCAAAATAAAAAAAAATATAAAAGTCACAGATTAAAAAAAATTGGAAAACATTGTAAAAAAGGTAATATCTTAAATGTGATTTAAAAATCCAATTATTTTTTAAAGTGGACCATTTTGTTTCTCAAAATAAATTTTACATATTGTTTATTTACCGATAACTACCGCTACAAACAGATAGCCAGATGTGTCCATGCTGCGCCAAAACAAGGCAAAGTTGTGATCTAGACACGAGAAAAAAATTGAAAAAAAAAAAAAAAAAGAAAAATTGGTGGACAAGGAGAGTCGAAAATAGAGAAGAATCGCTAGGATATCCCGGGAGCGCATCATCTGTGTTTTTTCCAGATAGTGAAACCTACGGGAAAGAAAAAAATTTACCAGGGTCCCTCGCGTTAGTGTTGCTCGTTCTTACCCATAGAAAGCAAATGCTGGAGGACCAGTCCCCTGATTTAATTCCAAGGGACAGGGAGCCCGGCTATACAACCCAGAAGCTGAGTACCCATTTTAGTCGCCTCTTACGACATGCATGAGTGAGTGAGTGATAGTGAAGTTTATTGGCGCAAGAGCCAGATGTGGCCATACTGCGCCAAGCAAGGTAAATCTGTGATCTAGACGTTAAAACTATGAAAATAGATTAGTCGACAAAAAGTGCCAAGTGAGAAGGTAAAGTTTATTGACGCAAGAGCCAGATATGGCTATGTTGCACCAAAAATGATTTAACTGTGGTCTAGACGTGAAAAAAAAATGGAAGGAAAGACACAAATTGGTTGACAAGAAGGAGGGTCGAAAATAGAGAAGGATCGCTAGGGTATACCGTGGGCGCGTCACCCGTGTTTACCAAAGACAGTAAACCCCATAAGAAAGAAAAAGATCTCTAGGGTGCCTCGGGGTCATGATGCCCATACTTATCTGAAGAAGGCAAGTCCCTGAGGTCCCCTGATATAATCCCAAGAGGCAGGGTGCCCGACTATACCCCCAGGCGCTGGGTACCCATTTTAGTCGCCTCTTACGACATGCATGAGCTACAGTGGGACTATTCTTTCACACCCAGTCACTGCATGGGTGTTCGGTCAACCATAAAACTTTTTCTAACAAACAAAATATTTTGTAACAATGCATTCATTTTAGATTCAACTAATTTGTCATCATTTAAAGTCAAGGTATAGAAAATATAGTAAATATCTTTCACCTCAGTGAAATATATACTTAAAGATAAACTTTCTACCTTTCAGTGAAAATCTAATTCTTTTTTTTCAAAAAAAATCAAAATCAAAAAGAAAAAAATTATTTCCAATAAGAAAAATTTCTTCTGATAAGAGTAAGAAATGCGAGAAAAAGTTAAGAAAAAATCCAAGCTGTAATTTTTACAACATATATTTAAATAACATTACTGATTAACAGATTTTCTATAAGACGCAGTTCCAATTCTTCCAGTCAGAGATGCGAAGGGCTTAAGAACATTGATTTATCCAAAATATCAATGAAATTAAAATGGAGTATTAAGAAAATGGAATTAAATTTACAATAATTAATATACTCATTATCTAAAAAAAGAACAATTAACCAAAAATATATTTAAATTTTAAAAAGGCTGAAAATATTGCCTTAAACTGAAGTTGACTATATCGAAAAAACCTCGGAATCTTTAACATTTGATCCGCATTCAACAGAAAAAAAGCTAGGAACAAAAGGTAAAGAATAAAATATATGTATTCCGTGCTTTAAAACAGCATCCCAGTGGGAGGTAAAACTAGAATAGAAAATTTTGGCTAGACTTCCTTGATGACAGAGGTCACCTAAACATTTCAAGGTTATATTAAAAATAAACTTTCGATAACAAGAGTCAATGCAAGGATAAAAATTCTATCTAGATCCATGATAATGTGAAATAATTAAATTTGTCAAAGCGATGCATAAAACTTTAATTTAAATGCTATCAAGTTTAGTCAAATTAAGAAAAACAATAGCGTGATATCATCAGAGGAACATAAGTTTAAAAAAATCATAGAAATAAGTGAAGGATAATTTCCAAGCACTAAAAGAGATTCTAGCTTTTTATTTTTCCCTGTTTGTTTTCTTTCGTTAAATGACCTTTTTCTCTCCACTTAAGAATAAATTGAGTTATTTATGGATTCTTTGCATCGCTTCACTTCAAAGTCTATATTTAAAAAAAAAAAAAATGTTTTCAATGGATTCCCTCATATTTGAAATAAGATCCGTGCTATGTCTCCGAGTTTTTCCAGTCTAAGTATGTTTAATATTTTGCTTAATACTCTTAGAACCGAGTATCAAGAATTAAAAATCTCAGATTTTATAGCATAAGTACATCACGTACAATGAAATATCGTGTTCAATATTACTTGAAAAAATCAATTTCTACTCTTTACCGCTCTAATTTAACAATAAACATTGACTAAATAAAGAGCAAAATTAAATTTCTTTTTTAAATAGCTATATAGAATATCAACATACGGACATTTGAATACTTTTAAAGTAATAAAAGTGAAATTACAATTCAAAAGTGATATAGTTGAGTGTTATGATACATTTGATAGGAGAGAATGCATTAGTTTTTAATACTTAATAAATATATCGCTTAAGGTTTTAGATACAGCTCTTTTATTTATATATATATAAGTACATGAAGCGTGTAAATTTAGTCATGAAAATAGTTTTCTGGTTATTGCTATTTACAGGGAATCTAGAAAACCACTTTTGACATTATGCTAAAATATTTTAAGGCATATTTATACAACTCGTACAGCAAAAATTTTCTTTCTGTTTTTAAATATTAAGAATTTTTCTCCCTATATATAGTATAAACCAGTATTTTAAATATGTTTTATGAATGTTTGAATAAAAATGTGTTTTCTTTAAATATTTGTGATAGCAACAACCATTTAATGAATGTATGACTGAAAAAGATTACAAACTCTAAAATCAACGGCAAATATTTGAATCGATTCAACATATTCCAAGAAATAGATCCGTATTCGTAAGATGATACAACATTAAACATAGATTTTTATTAGTCACAATTTTTAATATATTTTTGTTCGTACCACCCATTACAGAATTTGACGTGCAGTACGTCCTATTTTGAGAATGGTAAGCACAATAAAGAATGTACGAGGCTCAAGCTGTAACATCGATTTTGGAAAATACAATCAACTCATCAATCTATGTCAATTTGCTTTTTTTTTTTATTTCGAAGATTATATTCAAAAAACCAACGTTTTTAAAAACAACGTTTTTATATGGTGGCAAAGTTTATTAGAGAAAATTATTGAAATATTAGTTAAAACTGTTAGTTATTTTTAACTTTAAAATTTACTTAAAAAGAGACATTTGTGAGCGTATTAAAAAATTCATTATACTCATAAAATCAAAATATGCATTTGAAAGTTTGTAAGTCATTCTATTAAAAAAAATGGGAACCAGAATTCAGAAAAAATTATTGTGATAAGACATGGCGCCAAATATTGGAAACTTTCTTTCTTGCGAATGACTACAGACAAAAAGTCAGCAACCCTTACAATCTCGGAGATAGTAAAGGGGAGATAGTATCTCCCCTTTGTGAGTACAAAAGGTTTACGATACCTCATGCTGCGTGGGGAGTGCCCGGTGCTCCCAGAGGGGGAAAGAAATTTTTTCCTCAATCCTAAAAGCGCCGAGAGGAAAGAATATTTTTACTTATTAAAATTATTGAAATATTAGTTAAAACTTATCGCAAACGTCTAAATATTGCATTGTTAGGCGAGTACGAACGATTCCCAAAATTTCAAAGCTCTAGCTTGATGGGAAGTTGGTTAAATTAACGATCAAAAATTTGATGACACACACACACTCACACCAAGTGAAATTCAGAAAAACGTTGTAAAAAGGCTATTCGAATTGTTTTACTGTAGCACAGATTTTGCTGAAAGTCATTTCAGATTATTTTTCCGTATTGATATTTCCGAATGAATGGTTGATTGATTAAAGTGATGCAAGAACTGTATTTGGTCAAGCTGAGCCATGCGAATGAACAAAAGAATATGAAAAATCTTTCAAGAATTAACTTCCCCAATATCTCCATTTTAAGCAAAACGATTAATGTTATCGCTGAACTAAAGTAAAGTAAAAAAAGAAAAAAAAATTAGAAAACACTCTTTTATGATACATACGGACATGGCCAAAAAGTTGATTTCCATATAAGATGATAATATTAGACATATACTGTTGAAATACATTAATATTACATACTTTAAAATATAATATAAATTTTGTGTGGTACGCATTAACACCTAAATTGATTGAAATTATGTTTAATCCATAACGTAGATTAACTGAATATATTCTTTATGTGATACCTGAATTAAGAATAAATTTAAAGTAATTCCATATGTGTGCAAATTAGACAACATTCTGCAAGCACCTATTGTGAAATAACTCTAATTCATATAATATGAAGTTCAGATATTCTATTAAAATTATCCAACACGCATAAGTTTATATTCTTCAAAAATAATTCATTCGAATTAAAATATGTATCCAAATTAAAAATGAATATCAGAAATGATAGAAAACACTTTCTAAAGATGAAGCGACTGCGGAAGCTTAGTGATCATAGTCACAGGCGGCATTGTTTTCCTTGAGTCGAGCCCTGATACTACAAAAGACCTGCAGTGTAGCGGGGCTGATGCACATTAAATCTCGTAAGGGTCTCAAGTCCTACCGTTGGTATGGAAGTTTGGAGTGGAAGGTGCCAGCTCAGATATCGCCCTCATCACTCGACCGAAGTTCAAAAATTCGAGGTGAGTAAGTGTGAGTGAATGTAAAGTTTATTGGAGCAAGTGCCAGATATGACTATGCTACGCCAAACAAGATTTAACTGTGGTCTAGACGGGAAGAAAATGAAAAAAGTCAAAAATTGGTTGACATGGAGGAGGGTCGAAAACAGAGAAGGATCTCTAGAGTAACCTGGGGGCGCGTCCCCCGTGTTTACCAAAGGCAGTAAACTCCATGGGAAAGTAAAGGATCACAAGGGTGTATCGGGGTCATGATGCCCGTACTTACCAAAAGAAGGCAAGTCCCCGAGGTGCCCTGATATAATCCCCAGGGGCAGGGTGCCTGGTTATACCCCCAGACGTGGGTACTCATTTTAGTGGCCTCTTACGACATGCATGAGCTACAGTGGGACTATTCTGTCATTCACGGTCACCACACGGGTCTCAAAAATACGAGGTCCGTCGCCAATAGCTCTCGGGTTGCTTCCCAGAGCAATGTTAATAAACACACACGCAATCACAAATATTAAAAAAGACATTAATGCAACTTCTTAGTGTGTTTGATTTTTTATTTAAGTTGCATTTAGAAGCAACAAGAAGTCTATTTTTTAATATAACGTAGGCGTCTCTATTTGCTACATATACAAACAAGTTAAGAAGAGGTCTTTTGACTCTCAGTGGCACAGTTACAGATAAGTTATCAATTGTGTAATATGATTTAAAAATGTAAAATTAAATAATTAGCGGAAAAGCATACGCTTAGAAGGGTTTCAATGTCTAAAACATCCAAAATTATTGGTGTGGTAAGATAAACCGAGTCTAAAATCATGGTCAGGTATCAAAAATAATAATGTGCTGCTTCTAAACGTTGAAACCGTGGATTGAAAAGGAATTTGCCAGGCATGGATGGAAGAGCAAATGCATGAATTATTCGCCAAAAATGTAAATTCTCAAGCAGAGTAAATAACAGCAGAATTAAGTATCAGTCAAAAGATTCAATTTCACACAGAACTGTTCGTCGGAACCTTCACAGATTAGAATTTTTAAGGCTGTGTTGCAAAGCGCAAACCACTCATTACCGACATCAAAGCTAAAAAATGCATATAGTAGAACAGAGAACGCCAAAACTGGAACTTTGATTACTGGAATGATGCACTTTGGTTTGAGAAATCGTCATTTTGTTTCCCGCGACAAGAAATGTACGCTTGTTATTGTCCTCCAGAAATATTCCATCCTGATTGTTTGGTTCCAACTATAAAGCATGGAGACAGATTTCTGACGGTCTTGTATTCTATTTCTTCGCATTTTTAGGACCAATATTTATTTGGAAAGTTAGGATAACAGTTCAAATTTGTTTCAAAGTACTTAAGTATAATATTCATCCAATGGTACAAAGTCTTTTCTAGTTGCTACACCTTGTTTCAAGTGATAATACCCCGTCCATACAGTAAGGCACATCACCAGTTGGTTCAATGAACACGAGGAGGAAATGAAACAGTTGGTGTCATCAGTTACTAGACCTTAAAATTATTGAATCGTTATTGGAATATCTTGTGCGATAAGCAAGATGACGATTTCTCACATTTTTTATCATTAGCAGAATTAAGAGATATTTCACAGGAAAAATTATATAAAATACCGTCATCTCATACTCGCATGCGAGATCTGTATACATCTATTCCATGTCGAATAATGTACATAATTCTCACGGTGGATCACAGAACTATATTTATAAAAACAATAATTCAGATTTCAAGTGTTTTCATTATTCAGTTTACCACCTGTAGCTATATGAAAAGAGTTTTTTCATTCATTCATTTTATCAGTATTTTGGTCAAAAGAAATAACGTAAATTTAAAGATAGCCATACTATGATTACCTGACAACGGGTGGCGAACATAACTCCTGAACTGGTACTCTACTCTTAAAATGCACATCATGAGAAGAATTTAAGGATCAAACTGATTTAATCTAGAAGATGTTAAGAATCAAATAAATTTAATATATATATTCCCTATTTTACTTTGATCAGATTACGATTTGAAGCATATTTTTTTTTTTTTTTCAGAAATTCAGTCTATTTCATGAAATTCAATCAAATAACCCGTGTCTTAGAAGCAGCACATGGGATATTTGAGAAGATTTTTAAAAAAAATGAACTCAATATTTCGATGCGATATCAACAATTAGTCAAACAAATATAAGATTTTCAATTTATCCAGAAAGTTCGGATGTAATTTTCGTAATTCAAAGAGATTTCTTTCGATAAAATGTTGAAATTTTTCAGAAACCTTCACGTAGCATCCAAGCGTAACTTATTCAGGCTGACTGAATGTACGATCATTTCGGAAGATGGCATTTTCAAAGTTTATTGTAAATAATCAGATTCAAAAGTAGGCGTTGTCCTTGGAATGTATTTTCAAAGATATATGCCACTTTGGCATTTTTATCTAACTAGGTTACACGAGTTTGGAAATTTTTTTCATGTTTACGATTAACGATAAGAAAATATTGAGAAAACTTTTTCAGGTTACGTACACACGTTTCATCCTAGACATTTTTCTACAGCAGATTCATAAATTAAATTTGGCACTCCTGCACTGAAAAGTATATTTTAAAAAAATCAAAAAATTAGAACTATAGAAAAAAGCAGTTTTAATCCCAAAATTTACTTATATATCGCATTTTCTTCGTTTTTAAAATATTTACAAATAGACTTAATAACGACGACTCTCAACATATTTTTAAATTATACAGGGTTAGAACTAATCAATGACCGGATTTTAAATATCTATATTTTCGAAACTATTGTACATATTACAATAGGTGATACAAAAAAATTAAATAAAAATATACCAAGTTTTATTTTCAGTTATAAATGTTTGAAACGTGTTCCTTTTGTTTCACAATAAATATCTATATAATCAAGTTCGTTCCACACATTTTGTAGTATCACACTGTCAATGGTTCTTAATGCTGCATTGATGCATTATTTAAGCTCTTGAAATTTTTCGGCATCGGTGGTGCATAAACAGTGTTTTTGGTGGCAGCAGTCGTAGACTTTTCCGTGGACTTCGAACAAAACTCTGCCACACCCTCTCCACCGTTTCTTCCGAGACTTGTAGACGGCCATTGCTTTTCTTTCTGTACAAGCAACCTATATTCTTAAATTGTCGATAACAATGTTGAGTGTTCTTGCGACTTGGTGTTTCCTTTCCGTAGCCATTTCTAAATACACACCTCACAGAAATTACAGAAAAAAAAAACCGTGTATATTCTAATATGAAAAAATTCTTCTGTCATTGTCGCGATTTTTGGATTCAATCACAGCATTCTATAGATGTGCTGTCGTCTATTTATCAACAGTGGGAAAAAAGCATATTTTTCTTTAAATTTCATGTGTTGTAATATATACATTATAGTTTCGAAAATATAAATTTATAAAATCCGGTCATCCATTTGTGCTAAACCCTGTATAGATCACATTGCTAAATGATATAAGTTAAAAATATTAAATGGTTAATGGACTTTAATTACTATAAAATTCTAACAGTTAATCTTTTGGCTTAATTTGTGAAAGTTAGACATCATATAAGAATAACCTTATATTTCTGAAACTGAAAAAATTATCAGAAATCGAAAATTAAATAAGGGTTGGTGCTTAGAATATGTCATATCTTCTCATTTTTAATCAACTTGTGCAATAAAAAATATCAAACTTCAACAGATTTCTTGAAAACAATTAGAACTGAGGGAGTTTAGAAATTTATTAGAGAATGATTATATATATATATATATATATATATATATATATATATATATATATATATATATATATATATATATATATATATATATATATATATATAATATATAAAAATATTATATATATATATATATATATATAATCATTAATAGCATGTTACGAAGAACAATGAAAAAATAACATACTAAACTTTCTGAGTAGTAGTAGTATATGGGGCTTATCAAAATTGTAATAAATACAAAAAGCCAAACTTATTAAACAGCACGAACATTTTTAATCGGTTTCTTAGTGAGGGGCAATTCATGACTGGCAATAATACGAACTTGAAAATGATTTAAGAAATTACAGCCAATATCTATAAATATTATATGCCTTTAAGTTAAATCATGATTGTACGAATTACCATTTCAAGTCAATTAATGGTAATTAAAAAAACGAACTGATGCACTACAACTTCAATAATCTTATTTACATAATGGATTTAATCGAATAATCATCATTATCAAAGTCGTCGATTTCATCATGCGTAGTTAGATTCTTAGAAATCAAACCTGTCATATGCTTATAAAATTAGCTGAGATCAACTCTTATTTTCACGTCAATTAATCTTTCTTAATCTTTAGCATTTCGAGCTTGTCACGTCATAATCTACTCAAAATTTCAAAACTTTCCTTAGATTTCCTAGTGATTAATTAGCCAATTAAACTGCTCTATGATTGAGTCAGTTTACAAAACAATCTTAAAGTTTCACAGATGAGTAAAAGTGTTCCTACGGTTTGTTTATATCAATTAAAATCTCCACTCGAAAGATTTCATTGTGTTTTTCGGCCAAAGTTAAAAAGAAAAACAAACTCTGATTACACATACTATCTTTTTCTTTTAATATTTTAGAAACAATTTACTTAATGTAAAATATTCAGTTTCTATACAAATGAGAGATTGTTAACTTATAAGAAAGGTCCACGATAACTTTTTTTTAAATCTAAAAAAATAATTAAGTGCTCAGGAATTAAAAGTATAGCCCCAAAATTGCAAAATACATGCATTCTTTGATGAAAATCGATATTTTTACAAACATACCATATTTTTCGAGTACAAAATTTTACTACAGCATCAGTTATTTCATACAGACTTAATTCTCTCTATTTTAAGACTACTCCCTGAAATTTTAATTCTTTATTATGATTAACATCAATGCGCGATCAATCTGTTTATCAGGTAATTCATCGATTGTTTGGTTTTATGAGATACAAAATAAAGGCTATTATCCACTTATCTGGGAATGGTTGTTATAAAGTCGAAGCGGAAAAGGCATCTTGAGGTTCTAAGCTCTTTCGGGATTTTATCCCCGATCTGGCTGGAAAAAATATTGGGGCTCTTAGTAGGTAATTATGAGAAGTCGAATTTTAAAAAAAATTGCAAAGAAGGTCTAATTATTGCAGGCAGCAGTCGCAGTGAAGGATGGGGGAAGGTGGGAACCAGTTTCGGTTGTTCAGTCTGGTGAGAGATAAAATTTTCAGATTTTTTTTTTTTGTGGGGAGGCATCAGAACAGGGTCAGCTGTTCTCTCGCTTAAACCGAAAGAGCACTTTCTGGTTGGATGATAAGAAAGAATCCTACCGGTTAGAGGATGTGCTGGGGACTTAGCGAGATGGGGATTTAGTTTTCATTAACGTCGCACTTGAAGCAACACGAGGGCTATTGGCGACGGATCTCGTAATTTTGAACCACGGTCAAAATTACGAGGACGACACCCGAGCTGACACCCTCCTCTCCTAACTTCCACACCACGCTAACGGGAGGACTTTGGGCCCCGACAGATTTAACGTGAATCAGGCCCAGCTACACGGCAGTGAGATTGGAAAGAGAAATTTGATGGTTCAATAAATTTAATCAACTAGAATTTCTAGAGGCCTATGTAAAGTCGGATTGATTGTGATTGCTTATTGACGTCACATTAATATACATGACGTCACATATAAGCAACACGAGAGCTACTAGCGAAGGATTTCTTAATACTGGACTTCGGTCAAGTGCCGAGGACGACATCTGGCCTGGGACCTCCTTTTCCAAACTTCCGCTTCAAGTCATTAGGAGGTGATGATGATAGTGAAATTTTATAGGCGCAAGAGCCAGATGTGGCCATACTGCGCCAAACAAGGTAAATCTGTGATTTAGACGTTAAAACAATGAAAAAAGAGTGATCGACAAGAAGGGTCAAGTGAGGAAGTAAAATTTATTGGCGCAAGAGCCAGATATGACTATGCTGCGCCAAACAAGATTTCTGTGGTCTAGACGAGAAGAAATTGAAGAAAAGACAGGAGGTTGACAAGGAGGGTCGAAAATAGAGAAAAATCGCTAGAGTAACCCGGAAGTCATTAGGAGGACTTACAGCCTCGACATATTTAACGTGCATCAGCCCCACTGCCCGACTGGTCTTTTGAGGCATCAAGACTCGAACACAATGCCGCCCGTGAGTTCGTGACCATGATCATTAGACTGTGCGGCGACATAAAGGAAGTCGGAAGTACATTAGAATATACGAGGATTCTCTCGATCTTTAATTGGCAAACTTAAAAATAAATATGCGCGAGTTTTCTAGGTTTAGGCAATAATTTGCATTTTCAACTGTAAATTTTTGGGATCTCCCAAGATTCTCTAAATGGAAAATATTGCTTGTTTTGCAGAAATTAATGAATAAATATGCCTCATATACATTTTAAAAATGAAAAATGTGGTTAAATTAGAACAATTACGATCATACTAACTATTCCGCGTTCTTTTACAGAATAAGAGTTCTAATAATCGAATAATTTCTGGATGATGCATAACAGAATAATTCGGTCTAATTGGGAGAACACAAATTTACAGAAGTTTTGGGGCCTGACCCACGTCATAGGCATTATTTTGCCTAAATAACTTTTCCTACTCATTTTAAGCAGTCGTCGTCTAATGTCCAAGAACCTTATCGAAACTTCGAAGACGTTTTGAGGCAGGTAATTTTTCCAATTTTCATATAAGTTTGCGACGTTGTACCACATACATACGCTCGCGCGTTTATAATGCAGTATTCTTAAATTTTAGAAAATACGCTATCTTTCACGAGAATACGTATCGCTTAAAAGTCATTAAGCATTGTAGTATAGGAGATGAAACATGGAACACATTTTACATCAGAAAAAGGGGGTTAATCGAGAAAGGAAATGAATATTATAAAATACGTTGTTTCTCTAAAGAACAGCGAAGTCAGAATTTAAATTCAATTTTTAAGAACTTTTTTTTATTAGAAAAAGTATTTTAATTTCGGGACTTATTCTTTAACATTCTTCGAAAGGCAGTCTTAAAACTCTCAAGTTGCATCCTTCAGTGAAGAGCCCAGCAACGCCACCTGTCGCTTCGACTGAACACTAATATTTATTGCTAACTTGACGACCTCTTAAGTTTTTTCATCCTTGTTAGTCACATCAACTATTGTTTGATGAATTTTTTCACCCCATAGAGTTAAGGTATACCAGATCCGAAATTAGAGAGGGGGGGGGGGCAATACATTTTCTCCAATAATGCAACCTTTTATTTCGCCCTCCCAAACGTCTCGTTTCCCGCCCAAATAACAGTTGGAAAAGTAATACATTAGAAAGGTCAAGCCAATCATGCATGACCCAGTCAATTCTGGACATAAAAGTAAGTGCCCGCCCGACCTTCAACTAATTTAGTTTTCCCCCTATTTCTCTTTTAATCATTCTCTATTCCGGAAAGTCAAAGCCAATTTCAAACAGCTCGTGAACGACTTTCAAGCAGTTAAAACCAGATGGCCTTCACAGAAAACAGCGGTCATGGTAAAATGGATCATCGAATTGTGGGATTAGCAATTGGGGAAAAAAATTGGATGGGAGGAGAAAAAGACCGTTATGGAGTACGGAAATGAAGTTTAAAAAAGTTGAAGTTTCATTGCCGTTTTGTTCTCTAACGGTCAGAACAACTTCAGTCATTATTTCCTTCTGCTGTTAAGCTAATGTGTAAATGGAAGATTAACAACATTTCTCGGAAATCAAACTCGATTTTTTTTAAAAGGCCTCGCATAAAAGAAAATTTTGAAAAATTACTTATGTAATGATGGGTTTTTTTATATAGATCAAAAAATGAGTTCATAAAATTGTCCTCATGCATGATTGTTTCGCATTCAGTTTATTCATTTTAAACTAATAACTTACATAAGAAAACTAACAGCTAAGTGATTTTTTGAGGTGTATTAAAAGTATTCGTACACTGAAACAAATGCAAATTTTTGTTAAGTGTTTTTGTAATAGTATCAGTTTTTTTTTTTTGTTGATAAGGTACATCACTCATCTTGAAGCATATATAGGATGATATGATGGAATTTAAATTTAATAGACAGAGCATAATTTTCAGTATGGGTCTTAAATATAAAGAAATCTATTATACTGAAAGAAAATTGATAATAAAGAAGACAGTAAAACTTAAGATTTCATTATTAGGTTAGTAGATATTGTTCAACAATGCAGCTAATTATTCAGAGATTTATAGCTTCTAAAATACTACATAATGTTCCTTTCCGGGTCGAAACTATCTACTTACCTCTGTCGACATACTATTTCTCTCCCGTTCGTTGAAGAAAATTCTAAAATAAGTTCTCCTAAGCTTACAGTAGAGTTAAAAAATACATGAATAACCGTACCTGTAGATACAGCTCGAAATACATATTAGCAACAAGGTTCCCACGGCCTTGTTTCACGATGAAAATTCTTTGTGAATGAGAAGAATCGGAAATTAGGGTAATATTTCACTATATATAAAGTACATAAACACGAAAGCCTAGAATTCAGGAAAACAATTCATTTCTCTGATAAAAGCAAGTTAAACGTTTTTGGATCGTACAGTAGACGGATGGTGTGGAGAAAACAAGAATAAAATCACATCCAAGGAATTTAATTCCAATGATGAAACATGGGGTTGGTGAAACATAATGATGAAACATAAATATGCTAGCTTGAGATTGCATTAGTGCCTCAGGGATTGGTAATTTAGTACCAATTGATGTAATCACGATTCACCAGCTTTATACAGACATTTTGAAAAATAGTTTGTCTAGTACGATAAACATAAATCTTCATGATCCTTATGTTTGTGTGCGTATATATATAATGCCAGCTCTAAATACACAGCTATAACTTTTATATAACACTTCTAAATTTGTGAGTTTTTCTCCTCAGTCACCACACTTCAATCCCATAGAACATGTATGAAAAATTCTAGATCATAATGTTAGAACAAGGCCAGTTTTTAATAAACACTATTTGAGAAACGCTACTAAACAAGAATGAGAATACCTTTCTTGTTCAGTGACATTAAATGTGGTTGAATCAATACAATTAAAACTCAGATCAATTATTGAAGCTAAAGGACATCCTACAAGGTATTAACTATAAAATTCCAGCTTAAGCATTTGAGATTGAGGGCGCATTGTATGAATATATTCTACACCACAATATAGTGCTTTATTTATGTCTTACAAGTCTTAAATATAATTTTTTCATGTAAATTTTATATGGCAATAATAAAATTGTATATTATAAGAGTCGCTCTCAGAAGCCAATGTGGTTAAGTCCATTTTTTTAAAAAATATTTTCTAATTTTTGTAGACTTTAATGGAATAAATATTCTTAGTTATTAAAGGATTTACTCATTGCTTTTTTTTCTAGGTCAGACAGCCTTGTTTTTTATAGCTTCTGAATTTGTTGTATGATGATTCCAGAAGCCACTGTGAACAAGTCCACTTTTTATCAAAAAGGTTTTTTACATAAACTTTGAAATAGAAGCAAAATTCTTTCGATACTTCTTGGCAACACTGTATAACAACAAATACATAACAATTGAAACTGTTACTTTTGCTATCGAGAATTGTTCGAGATACAGACTTGAAAAGAAAGCCAATTTTCAATGAATTTTATGCACATGCTTCCATTTCATTTCAAATATCTAAACTTAGGTTAAAACACAAAAATATTACATTGAAGTGTTTGTAAAAATTGTGCTGTCAAAACAAAAAATAATTCTTTTCCATAATAACTGAAAAACTCTGACTTTTAAAAATAATAAAAAGAGATTTATTTCACGGTACAAAAGTAAAATTTGGACGAGGAAGTTATCATTCACGTAATTGGCGTTAAAAAATAGGTACGCCAGCAATCTTAAAAAGTATAAATCAACCATTATTGTATCCTAATGGTTATAACAATATTAAAAGAAACAAAAAAAAGTCATTAATTTATTAAAGAATTTACCTCCAATAAAACATTACTTTTTCAGGACATAAGAACAACACGTGGAGATCAGAATTAAGATTTAGATGACTCTGAATATGTTTGTTATGATGAATAAACATGAAACTTATGACAACAAATGATATGGTATTATTTTTACATAAATTCCTTATCTTTTTCAGCTGGAAAAAGATGAGAGTTCTAAAATTTTTAAAATGCTGCCTTTGTCCCAACAAATATTTAATGGTTTTATTTACACACCCTGTACATTTGTTTTATTATAGAGTCTACCTTTAGAAAGGAAAACTTTAAATACTCTTCTAATCAAATTAATAAACCAAAAACTTTAAAAATTAAATGTTTTTAATACATTAATTTTTAAAATTTTTTGTTTTCTTCTCTTATCCGCATTGGCTTACGAGGATAACTCACATCTAAAGATAAGAAATTTAACTATCCCATTGTATAATTTAACTATGCATTTTTAACAGAGGCTTCTTTAGATTATGACTATCAACGTACGGATACTTTCGACACACACTGTGAGTACATATTTTATTTCTTTATTCGTTATTTAAATAATGCTCTTATAAGTGCACAATCACTATAAATTACAAACCCAAAGAGTTCAAATAAAATTACTACTTTCTTCAACATTACATATTTACTCTTCATTATATTTACAAATTTAATTCATTAAAATGAAATAAGGTATGATTTTTAGAACTGAAGCGGTTATATGTGTAACTATCTTTACAACACTTGCAGATATTAAAAAGAATTAAATAAAATGTATCTAACTATAGATAAAGCAAGTAACTTGGGTTTTCGTTAAGAAAAAAAATTAACTTTCCATCAGATTAAAACACTTTTTTCCTCGCCACAGTTTAAATTTTATGAACATACCGACAGAGACAATCCAGAATTGGATTAAGCTAAATTTAATTCACAACGGCCTTTGAGTTCGTTTTGAAGCTATACTAAGACTATAATGTACAGCTATGAAATTCGTAATTTTGGATCACATTCGATACCTGGGTTGAAGCCTAATACCCCTTACTACATTATGGATTACTTCCACACGTGCTAATTCCGTTTTTTGATTTATTAAAATCATGAAAACAACCTTCAAATGTCCCTTGTAATACCAGGATTTTTTTAAATATACTTGATCAAATTGCTATTATTTTTAGAACATTCACCCTGCTCTTTCAAAGCATGGAAATTGACTCAAATCCTCATTTTCTAACTGAGAAATGAACAGTTTTAATTCTATTTAAAAAAAAAAAATTACCGATGCTATATCCCAAGGTAGAAAAAAAAATTCTTCTCATGTAGTTTTAAATTTAGATCATTGAGATGGTTAATAAAATCAACTGAAAATGGCTATACCCAGCTATACCCCCAGACGCTGGGTACCCATTTTAGTCACCTCTTACGGCATGCAGTGGGACTTCCTTGATAGTTATGAGAGGCGTGTCTATCTTGATATAACAATTTCTCTCGACTGCTTTCTTTCAATATCTTTATCAAGATGACGTGCTAATATTTGAAGACAAGGCTGATTTCTACCTTTTTCTTAGTCCCATATTCTTTTCACAACTCAAACCTAAGAACAAACTTCAGTTTGTCTTCTAAGCGTCTTCTAAGATACTGTGTTTTATAGAGTCTATTAAGATCATGTCTTCTATTATGTGAAAAAGTACTTTCATAAATTCAAAAATGTTTCCCCGATGAATTTACTACAAATAGCAACTTATTTTCCCATTGTTCATTAAATTTATACACCTACTATCACTTTAGCACTTCTTTTGATCATTTTATTTTGCTCTGTGATTGATAAACAGGAATTTAAAAAAAATAGAGAAAAGTACAAAACTCTAAAAATGTTCAAAAAGAACAAATAGATCACAATTAAGTATATCGTTTTATACAAAACAAACATTCAAAATGCTTTCGCAAAAAACTTGCTTCAAAACTCGACATCACGATGGCTCACTCGGAACCGACTGAAGCGCCTCTTGTAATCATCCCATGCGTCACGGTTTGGCAACCCTTGATATATAGCGATGAAATTTGCAACTTAGGTTCCAGCCCAAGTAACGTCTGCGGTCCAAAGTTCAGATCATACCTTGTGTGAATTTTGGATTAGTTCCACATGCGCCTAGTTCCATTTAACACATAGCAGATCCTATTATTCTCATTCATAGGTCTTTAGTATTATCGGGCTTGATTCCGAGACTCAGTTTGTCCCGAAGTCTTGATCATGATTCTGGGTTACCACGATCCAGGTGTTAAGTGGAAGGAATCTCGAACCTATGACTTATTGACCAAGCTGTCACTGTCCAATTCCACAGAACACAGTGATTGCTTTACAAGACTATCTTTGAAAAAACTGAATCCTAAATTTCGCATTCTTTTCGATATCAAATTAAGACTTTACTGATCACGCTACCACATTTCCCGTTGGAGGAAAGAATGTTGATAAAACTACTATCATAAATCAAGAGTGCTGTTACACGGTAAAAATTCAGAAGTATTTGAAGATCAAAAAATTCGTTTAGCAGTTAAAAATGCTAACTTGATTGACTCATAAACTAGGAAACAGTAGAAAATGCACAGATATCTGTGTGTCATTAAATATAATCATATATAATCGTATGAGACGTGTAATAACAACTCGTTATAAATTCCGATTATAAAAATCTACTGAAGGACACAATCAGTATTTGCTTGGCGAGTAGCCAGAACTTTGGTTATTGAAGCAAGATTTAAAAATCAAGGTAATGATTGCATATATATGTTGAGTTGCCAATAGCTTAGGGATACACGAACTAGTTATTAACATGGTCAACAAAGTAACTTTGAGGTATAAGAGAACTTCATAGATTTTTTTGTAGTATATTATAGAGCCCCACCCCAAAGCATTGAAATTTCTCATACATTTATATTTAATTATTTGTCTCTTTGTTAATATATTTAATTTTTTTGAGTACAATTACACTGATTTTAGAAATATTTGGGACAATTTTTGAAGCAGTCGAACATAATGATCTCATACCAATGAAAATTTAGTATCATTATGTATTATTTATAAATTAGTATCATTATCAATGAAATTTTATATCATTATGTATGAAAATTTAGTATCACGTTGTACATTTTTCGAATTGTCAATATTCAAGACTGAAAGAAAATGTTGAAAAATATATTTAAGATGATTCAAAGAAACTTGAACTACATTATTTAAAGCTATTTACAATTGTAACTAACACGCACAGTGCACGGAAGTTTAACAAATTGTCCCTTTAAATTTGTTTCATGGGTTTTCAGAGATTCGTGCTTGAAGCTTCGGGTGCATTTTAGAGTTAAATAGAGAAAAAATGAATCTATACAAATGGCTCCAATACTTTAAACCAGAAAAAATTGTCAATTTTTTCAAAGCATACAACCTTGAAGCTTGCGCTAAAATGTTTAAAAAAAAAAAAAAAAAACTTGCTTCGTAATTAGAAAAAGATCATAACTTTCAGGCTATAAACGGACTTGAAATAAAATAAATTGAAATCAAAGAGACATAAACGATGTCTTAAGTAAAGCAAAACACGGATCACGATCTGTGTATTCTTAATATAAAATGACCCAAGAGATAATAATAAACGTCATAACAAAAATATATTTTTAGAAATCCATTTTACTCGTGGGACGAGGAATGCAAACACTACCATTGATCTTTTTTTCTCATGTTCAAACGTATATAATCAAACAGTTTTAAAAAGACGGAATCAAATCAGCTGCAAATATTAATTTCGACGTAATACAAATGATAACTGGAGCATTTATTTAATGTTTATATCATGACACAGACTATTTATATACAACGAGAGAATAATATTATTAAGCAACTTACATGCAATCTAAAAGGTTTGTCCTTTAAAACGATAAAACAACAATTTCCAATAAAACCGTTTAGTATACCTCAATACTCTATTCAAGACCGACGCTGAGTATAATTTATATCTTCGGCCAAATGCAGTGATAAATTCTAAAAACAAATGTAAGTTGAATAGTATCCAGAGAAAAAAATTTAATAGTGAGAAAGTTGAGGAATATAAAAGATATATGTGCTTGGCCTGTATATAGCTCATGAGAATTTTTAATCTCTTTATTTAAGAAAGAGTAAAAATCAAAAATGTAGTTAAGTGTAATTGCTTTGGCTAAGCTGTATTTGTTATATTCACCAATTCTTCCCAACTCAAAGGTCCCCTGACCATAACCAAAAGGCCTCTTAAATTTGAACATGATCATATGACGAAGTCGACGCTTCAGCTGGCACGCCTTTCTTAGCGAGGAAGTTAGCTTTCTTGACAGGTTTGACATGCATCATCTCCTCCACACGATGGGTTTTATGTGGAATCAAAAATCGAACACGCAACTCGACTGTAACATTGCCGCCCAAACTTGATATAATAACCACTCGAGAACCGAGGACTTATATTATCAGCTTAATGTCATCAATTCATAAAAGCCAAATACTGTGTTGAATATTGCTTTACAGTTAAGAATAATATAAATTTTCACTTCTAGCATAGCAAAACAGGTAATTGTGAACGGATTTCGCAATTTTAGAGACTATTGTTAAGTTATTATGGAAGCAAGGTTCTCGTAGCCCACAATGTTTAAGCTCCATGTGATATGAATATAATTGTTTATTAACGTCGCACTGAGAAGCAATACGATGAATATTGGCGAAGGACATCGTAATTATAAAATTCGATCAATAAAAAAGGACGACACCTGAGCTGGCTCCTCTCTTTTCAAATGCCGCCAATGGGAGGACTTTGAACCTCGACCAGATTTAACATGCATCAGCTCCCCCCCACACACACGGTAGATTTTTAGTGGCACCGGGGCTCGAACCCACGAAAACAATGACGGTCACGAGTCCGTGACCAGGACCACTTGGCTATCGCAGCCTAAATGTTGAAGCTATAATTCCACTAAAGCGCCCATCATATGGAATAATGGCGCCTTCTGAAAGTTAAAGGGAACTGAGACCCTAAGTTCTTCTCATCTGGTGTTGTATGGAAATTAGAGGAAGTTTTTAGTTTAGTTTTTATTAACGTCACACTAGAAGCAACACGAAGGCTATTGGCGACGGACCTCGTAATTTTGAACCACAGTCAAGTGACGAGGACGACACCTGAGCTGGCACGCCCTCTCCTAACATCCATACCACGCCAACGGGAGGACTTTGGGCCCCGACAGATTTAACGTGCATCAACCCCGGCTAAACGCCGGTTTTTAGCGGTCAAGGATCGAACTCGCGACTGAACGAAAACCGCTGGCCACGAATCCGAAACCATGACCACTAGGCTACCGCGGCCACGGAAATTAGAGGAAACAGATATCCACTCAAATGTCTACCTCGTCACTTCACCATGATTTAAAACTACGAGGTCCAATTCCAGAGCCCTTGTATATCAATTAAATCAAAAACCAGCCAACATTCAAGTCAACCAATTAAACAAGGATCAGAACGACACTTGGATTGGTATTTCACAAGGATAGTAAGTTTTTGTAGCTCTATATCCCATAAAACTATCAATCAATCACAAGGATAAAGAAATAAATCCAATTGGAAAAGTCACCTGGAAATGCATGCCTACTGCTATCATATCTAATAGTAGAAGCCTTTTTGGTAAGGATAGCGGACTTTCAACTGATTGTGACTTTTTTTACGTCACACTGAGATAAAATACTAGGGCTACTGGTAATGGACCCAGTAATTTTTAACCTTAGTCAAGTAAGATGAGGACGACATCTGAGCAAGTACCTCTCTCTCCTAACTTCCACTTCACGCCAACGGGAGAACTTGGATCCTCGACCAGATTTAATGTGCATCAACATCGAACACAGCGAGTCTTTTTGAGACATTCGGGCTCGAACCCACGATAAAGCAAATACAATACTGGCTGCGAGTCCGCGACCGTAACCGGGGCCGCGGTAGCCTAACGGTCAAGGTCGTGGACTCGCAGCTGGCGGTTTTCGTTCAGTCGTGGGTTCGATCCTTGGCCGCCAAAGACCCGCCGTGTAGCCGGGGCTGATGCACGTTAAATCTGTTCGGGGCCCAAAGTCCTCCCGTTGGCGTGGTGGGGATGTTAGGAGAGGGGGTGCCAGCTCAGGTGTCATCCTCGTCACTTGACCGTGGTTCAAAATTACGAGGTCCGTCACTAATAGCCCTCGTGTTGCTTCTAGTGCGACGTTAATAAAAACTAAACTAAAAAAATCGCGACCGTGACCATTAGACTACCATGGCCACCTAAGTGTACCAAAAATTATAAAATTTAAAATGCCCTCATAAATAGTACAAGCACTATGATGCAAATCACAAGTGAGAAGATAAATAAAGGAAGAAGAAAAAACTACCACTGTAACTAAATATATGCAGCCCATGATTTGTCCGTAGTTTAGCCCGTGATTTAACACCCTTATTGCCGAAAAAGTCTTCAGGCAAGGGTCTGCAACTGAGTGTAATGATGAAAGGATAAAATAATAGGAGCATCATTTTTAAGTAGATTAATTTTTAGTATCTTTGTAATATTTACACAAATCATCTCCTACAGACTGTTCTCAGTCAATGACATCAATCGTAAGTTTTTATGATATTTGAAACGAGACGTTACAAAAGAAATAAAAAGGACAAGATATCCGATACAATCTGTGCTTTACATGGTAAGGTATGGTGTTCAATTTATGTTTTTTTATAAATCCTAACATGTGTTCTATTTTTCTCATGAGACCCTAAAATTGCAGTTATGATTCACGACTCAACTAAAAATAACTGGACATTCATTGCATTATTTATTTATGTTTGAATACTCGTTTTAAGGGCTGTCCACAGTCATTTGTAACGTACATTAAGTTTACAATGTCTGCTAAACAAGACAATAAGTTTTATTTTCTTTAGATTTGTAGTTTATACAGAATGCTACAGTGTTTGGTTTGAGTATTTTACAAATATTAACTTTATATTCTTCCTTTTTCAAATAAAAACCTAAGATTCTTTTTGTTTGAAAAGAAGCTATTACGATTGATGATTTACTTATGGCTTAAAATAAATGGAATTTCATTGCATTATTTATTTATCAATGTATAATATAACATGTTTGGATATTCGTTTCATTTCAAGGGCAGTCATTTACAAAGTACATTAAATTTACAACGTCTGATAAACATGACAATAAGCTTTTATTTCCTTTGAACAGATAATTTTAAATTTTGTGAAAGAACTGAAATAAACTACTAACCTGAAATGCAAAAATAAGTTGACGTCTCGAAAATTCATATTTCCTAAGCAGTTTTTGGCGAGAAATGGCAACAAAAATCTGAAACCCATTACGAAATTACAGTTTGTGTCATTAAAACGAAAAGTTTATTTTTCAAATCGGCGAGAGCGAAGGAAATAAGCTGAGAGCACACAAACATGAACGAAGAGCAAAACTGAAATTCTGCTTCTTGAAAATAATATAACAGGAAGTTAACGGTAAATTGGATTTCCTCATCACCTAGACTTGTGGTAATTCCAAAGGGATTAAGCAATATTTAGGAAAGTTTTTCATCAAGACAGGATCTCGGATTAATATTTGACCTTCAAGTGCTTTTAAAGTATAAGAGTAATCCCATCTTCTCCGTTTCACAAAACTTTCTGATGCTTTTTATGGAAAAAATATCTCGGTCATAGTCTTGAAAGTAAATTTCGTGTTTAATAAGCAAATTTCTTTCATGGAAAATTAGTAAGACTCTTTGATTGATTGTTAATTAACGTCGCACTGAAAAGCAACACGAAAGCTATAGGAGACGGACTTTAACTTTGAACCAAGGTCAAGTGGCCCTTAGGGGCTTACCTTCTTTAGGTAGGTACGGGAATCACGATACAGAAGGACCCACGCAATCTGTTTTTTTCCCATGGGGCTCACTGTGTCTGACACCCCCGGGGTACCTAGCGATCCATTTTTTTTGATGCTGCATCCTGTCATTATATGCTTACTTTTTCCTATTTTTCAAATTTTTAGATCACAGTTCCATTTTGTTTGATGCAGCATAGCTACATTTGGCTCTTGCACCATTAAAACTCACCCATCACATCACATTACTACGGTCAAGTGAGGAAAACGACTCCTTAGATGGCACATACCTCTCCTAACTTCCACACAACATAAACAGAAGGACTTAGAGCCTTGACTGGAGGGAATAGGAGCCTCTTGCATTTTCGAAGATTTTGTGAATGGAAAGGGAAAACTTTTCGGGACCTTTAGCTGTGCCTAAGTAGATCGCTTTCGGTATAGCTTTACACAAAAAAGTAGAACGCTCGGAGGGTTAAACTGCATCAGTTCCGCTACACGGCGGATTTTAGTGGTATCATGGCTCGAACCCACGACTCGATGAAAACAACGCAAGCTGCGAGTCCGCTACCATGACCACAAAGTTATCGTGGCCGAAATTAGTAAGACTACGCAGTGAATTGAAATGTTTGATTTATTAGTAGCAATAAATTTTAAAGCGTGTTTCAAAGAAACGAATGTGTAATTGAGAGTTGAGAATAATACTATTACTCATAAAAATATTATCTATCATTATCTAACACCTTTCGCCATTGGTTCGGGTAGTTCAAAGATGCCAGCAGTGTAGAGCGATTCGTCTTTTGGCGCGATAAAGTCGTCAACCCATTTCCGTACTTCGTCCACTGAACGGAAGTGTACAAAAGACAAGGAATCGACCGAAACAAATGATAGACTGAAAGGGCTATGTCGGGGCTATACGCCGGATGTTTCAAAACTTCTCAACCAAGAGTTATTAACGAATCCCTAGCTGGTTTTTGGAACACGAGGCTTTGCGTTATCATGGAGCAATTTCACTGGTCACAAGTCTTTGCCAATAAATGGAAGTTTTAGACCTTGAAGCAGTTGTTGCTTATAGCGTTTAGCAGTTACACATACTGAGCTCCAAAAGTTCGTAATAAAGCACATTCTTTATATTTCACCAGATGTTTAGAATTTTTTTTTGCAGCGAATGGCTCATTTAGGTGTTGATATTGTTGCTTCGCCGAGATTCACCCAATGATTTTTTGCGTTTCGTATTGTCATAACACATATCAATTTTCCATCTCCTGCCAAGATTTTTCTCACGAAAGATATTGTGTGTTGCCTGTTTAGCAGATTCGTGCACTTTCGCACGTGGTATTTGATACGATTTCCTCCCACCAGTGGCACAAGTCGTAGCAAAGGTATTAAATAGTGATTCCTGTTAAAGAGAGCTAAAAATGGATATTGTAAGACTTCATAAACTCGTGCCAAACGATAATTTGAAAATTATTATTACAATTCTATTTCCTTTTTAAATTCCTACTATTGGCTCACACACACACACTCTCTCTCTCTCTCTCTCTCTATATATATATATTGTTTAAATTTTCAATCGTTAATAAAATACTTTTTATTCATCCCCTCAAGTTCAAATACTTTTTTTTAAAATTTGTAGTGGATGACACTTGATGTTAATACAGTTTTTTAAAAATATTAACTCATTTAATTAAATTTAATTGGTGAAAATGCCGTTTAGTCCAACCGCTTGGCGCGATTTCAAAAATTGCCAAACTTGGCAATTTTTTTTTTTTGGGGGGGGGAGCTGAATGCTAAGTCCTCAAAGCGGAACAGGGTAGCCACATTTGGCAAAATACAGCCAAATAATTCCTGTCGTCAAGGGTAGTTGGGCTAAACTGCATTCCAACCATTTAATTTACCGGATGAATTAAGAAACAAGCCAATGCTCCTACTATGTCATTTGTCTTGCAATGGCAAATTTGGTAGAACGTAGGCGTAGAATCATGTCTTCGGATCGAATCTCGTCGAAGCAGAAAATTTTTTAATTTGGTTTTCAAATCAGTTTTATATGGGAGAAAAAAAAATTCTCTAATATAAGATATTTAGCAGGATATAAATTTAGGAATAAATACCGTCAGTGACGAAGCGTGTAGATCGCTGGAAAAAAATTTCTTTTCCCACTTAATATTGTGATTCTGCCATATGTATATACATATTTATATTAATTGTAATTATTTTAAAAAAGTAACTAAAATAAAAAAAAATTCTTTGTTGACTTAAGTAGGAATTAACTTTAATTTTTTTTTTTATATTACTTGTTTTTTTTTCTAGGTGTTTCCTTTTATAGAAATAATATACATAGCTTTTATAGCATCGCATGGAATTTTAATATAAAGTACTATCTGACGGGTTAAAAGTTTTAAAATTCGATTCAAAACTTACCACTTAACAATGTCATCTTGATACCTAATCAAAAATGCCAAGACCGCTGACAATGTGACGAAAACAAATACTGATATAAAGGACCAAAAAAACAATGGAATCAGATCCTTTATCTGGTTTATAAAACATATTTTAAATGTTGTTTTCTTTGCCAGATACATAATTTACTTCCTGCTTTTTACACTTTTTCCACAGGAACCACTCACAGTTCACAAATTCAAGAGAATAAGAACAGTTTAATAAACTAAACCATCTAACATTAAAAATTTGTCCATTGAAGCAAATTAAAAATCTGCGTCAATAAGTCCAGTCAGCAAATAAAGCTGTAATACATTTGTTAATGTATTCTGAATTCTTTAAATACTATCGAAACAAAAAAAAAAGTTGATTATAATTTTTTTAAAAAAAATATCGAAGATATTAGTTTGTTTTTTTTTAATTCTATCTTAATTTGAGTGATCCTGTAAATATTTAGTTAATAAAAATGTATCTGCTTATTTCGCTTGGTGAATAAAAAACTTAATTCTTTTTTGCAGTGATGATATTTGTATGGGGAACGAAGTGATGTGATCGTTTATTAACATCTTACTGAGAAACAACACAAGGGCTAATGGCGACGGACCTTGTAATTTTCTACTCTACCATGACCGCTTGGCTACCACAGTCACAATATAAGGAGAGAAGTAAATAAAATAGTATTATATATAATTTAGTTAATAAAGTTTTTATTAACTAATAGCCGGATTTATTTTAGTAGCAACGATTATTTGTGTAAAAATTAAAACACTATTTTTAAAAAGAATGCGGCACTTTATTTTAAAAAATGCTAATATTCAGATGAATTCTCCTTGAAAGCGAATAAATGAGACATTCAATACACAAAATGCATGTTGAAAATATTACATAAAGCTTATATGTTTTAAGTAAATTAAACACAAATAATCAATTATACAAATTAATTGTAAGCTGAAAGAGATGTAAACTTAATTTATCTCATTGTTCCTTTCTTTTCTTTCCTGCTTCCCTTTTTTAGCTGAACAGCATAAGGTCTTAGTTAAAAATGGTCTTACACAAATTTTGAATTATTCTTTGCCCAAATTCATAAAATGTTTTTTTTTTTTTTTTTAATGTTGCTTAAATTTGAATTAAATTTCCTCTGTCTCTCTTTACCATTTGCTTCTAATATACTATTTTCTCAAGCTCGTCACTAATTAGACTTTGCTATCACGGCATTAGCCCGCAACATTGGCCACGGTAGCCTAGTGGTCAAGGTCGTGGACTAGCGGCCGGGGGTTTTCGTTTCTGTCGCGGGTTCGATCCTTGGCCCCTAAAGACCCGCCGTGTAGCCGGGGCTGATGCACGTTAAATCTGTTCGGGGCCCAAAGTCCTCCCGTTAGCGTGGTGTGGATGTTAGGAGAGGGAGTGCCAGCTCAGGTGTCGTCCTCGTCACTTGACCGTGGTTCAAAATTACGAGGTCCGTCGCAAATAGCCCTCGTGTTGTTTCTAGTGCGACGTTAATAAAAACTAAACTAAAAAAAAGCTAGCCCGCAACATTGTATTCTACCATTATTTTCGTATTTTTCTCATAATTTTAAATATCTTAAAATCAATGCACTTATATATTAACCTATCTTACAATTTCATTGATTTTATTTTCATTTTTTATTAATCGGGAAGTGTTTGTATTATCATACACAAATCTTTCCCTCTCTCTGTTGTTTAATGCATTTCACTTCCTTTGTGTATCAATCCTCGAAATCTGAAATAATTGTAACAAATACTTTGTTCTTTGTTAACTTAAAATAAATCATTAAGATTTCCAAACACTTACAAAATTTTATTTTATGAAAAGAGTTATTACAAATTAAAATACTTATAGATCGTATCAATAACATAGTATGACAATTTTTTGGTCCCAAATATATATATATATATAAAAAGAGTCATTTTTCTCTTGCTTTTGCCTATACACATAAATAATTGAAGTAAATAAAAAAGAAAACTTACGGAAACATATCTTCACTCTGGACTTTTCAAGACACAAAAAGAAGCACTTGTGAAAGATAGTATACATCTTAAAACTGAAAATCAGAAAAATTACGTATCACTCAGGAAGTGGCTGGCCATATCCAGTAGACGAAAAGTTATCTCACGTCCTAACTTACGTCACTAAAATTTACATTACTAACTTCCCACAAACTGCGGTCCATGAAATTAAATCTGATTTCACTGAAATTTTTCTCATCCTATTTATTTATCAATGTAAATGCTTTCCCGTCCATTGGCTTATTACATTTTATACAGATGTTGGTTTTTCCAGGATATTCCGTTACTTGAGTTGGTAAATCAAACACGAAATGAGTTTCACAGCTTGTTAGGATATGTGAAAGGCAATCATACGGTTATACATTTTCGAGGCACTTTCGTGCACATAAAACCATTGGAAAAAAAAGATAAAAGCATAACCAATTAACTACATAAATTACATAACTATAATTAACTACATAACAAAAGGATACTAATTTTCAAACCACACAAATTATACACCAAGACATAACCATTATGTAAATGGTTCTGGGTAAAAGCAGTAGATTCATGCGATTGAGAATAGAATACAAATCCCATTAGAACAGAAGTATTACAATTACCATGATGTGTATGATATATTCTGTAACATTAATTATATTTCTGACATTTCTTTAAAATGATAAGAGAGATTCGAATAGTAATGTTTAGACCATGGGTGTCTAAACTATGACCGTTTGAGGGCCACACATACAATATTTTTTCAACAAATTGAAATAAAAATTAACTCTATGTAGCTTTATTAAAATAAATTAACTGCTCTTTATTTTAATTTTTTTTTAATTTGAATTAGATATGTATAGGTACAAATATATTTTAAATTTGTAAAATTTTCGTTTCATTTAGTTTGGATTTCATAAAGATGGAAACAATTCAAATTAATGAGATGGATGAATTTGCTTTTGTTGAACAAGCAAATCGATATCGGGTTCAATAGGCGAGGTTGCAATTCTTAATGCATTTTCAAGATGTTTGTCAGTGATCTTTGTCCTATTTTCGTTTTTTGTACACTTCATTCTTGAAAATAATTGTTCACTAATATAAGTACTGCCAAAAGCTGAAGATATTAATAAAGCATGATTGTGAAAATTAGGATAATAATTGCGGGGTAGGTAATCTTTATAAAACTCCAGTAAAGAAACATTCCCAAATTTTTCTTTCAGTTGAATGTCACTTTGCAGTTCAATGCATTCCATTTGAAGATAATTTATTTCTTGAGAAAATGGGGTAGAAAATATGTGAATATGTGGAAATACTCTTCATTTTTTCGAAAATCTTAAAATCTACTTTCAAACTCTTTAATTAAATCAAAAATTAATGCAGCATATTCAAAATGTAAATTCTCATGGCATACTAAGATGTTTTTATTTAAATTTTTATTTCAAAATAAATGTCAACGAATATATTACAAATGAAAAATATTGCAAACATTTATTTTTTTAATAAAAATGTGTAAATTTAAATATTTTCATAATTTGCGTTTGGGCCGCACTTTAGAAAAGCATGGTTAAGACGATTCATTTTCACACCAACAAACACAGGACACGTTTTAGAAGAAGTATACCACAAAACTGCAAAGGATAGAATAATAGATTTATTAAATGTGAAAAAAATTAGAAAAGAATTATTATAGGATTTTTTGAAGCCTCTAGGCACATAAACAAAACGATCCAAGCTTAAATCATTCTGATAGAACAGCTGGAGAGTGTATGAGCGAAACATTCAACACAAGTTACGATACTTCTTGTGATTCAGAAGTTTCGTAAGAAAACGTTACCTGTTTTTTCACAACGCATTAAAGCATTGTTATTCACAGTTTTTCACTTCAACAAAGCGAGTAGACTCAGTCAACGCGGTTCTTGAATTTTTAAATACTACCAAGATACATAGTTTTTTACTTTACTTATCATTAAAATTCCAACAATCACAAGCATGGATCTATAAAACCATTGTGAGGTCCTCCAATTTTGAATTCTACTAATAATTAATATTTATAGTTAACATGACTGTTTGTAATTTGATTATTTACATTAAATGAAGGGTTCGAGCCCCGAGGCCACTTAAGACCCCCCCGTGTAACGGGGCTGATTCACATTAAATTTGGTCGAGGTCCAAATCCTGCCATTGGCATAGAGTAGAAGTTTAAAGATGGAGGTGCCAGTTCAGGTGTCGCCCTCCTCACTTGACTGGGATTCAAAATTACAAGGTCCATCGCCAATAGTGCTCGTGTTGCCTCTCAGTGTGACGTTACTAAAAACAATTAATCAAAGATTAGTTTAGTATTTCATCAATTTACTAAACTCGAGTTTATTAATTATATTTTGAATAAGTTAGTCATAAATCAATTTCATTATGATTTATTAATTCTTCTTTATTATGTATATAATATTATTGCTAATATTAATATCGAAGAGCCAACACACGCAAAATTGTCAGAAAAACTTCTACTTCAAAGAATTACTGTTTCTCTTGGAGCTTTTTAAGCAGTTAAGAAAAATCTGTATCTGTAAAATAAATCTTAATGTTATTTAATCAGAAAATTTACTAAAATACTCCCGTATTTTTAAAGAATATATACTGCTGTTTGTAGAAAATGCAACACCATGAAAGAATCATCAGAATCAAATGAAATTTAATGCAGAAACGACTTGTACTGATACAAATAAATGATGAAATTTTCAAAACAAAAGAAACAAATTAAACGTCCGAAATCAGTATTTGGTGCAGCCACCATGCGCTGCAATAAGTGCTGCTATACGACGTGGCATGGAGTCAAACAGATGTTGAATATCTGCTTGAGGAAGAGAATTCCATATCGCTTGTATGCGCAACCAAAGTTCGTCTTTGGAAACTGCAGGACGCGGATCACGAGCGAGACGCCGACCAACCATATCCCACACGTGCTCAATAGGCGACATATCCGGTGAATAAGCAGGCCAAGGAAGAAGTTGCATGCGTTGTGCTGAACAGAAGTCTCGAACAGTCCGCGCAACATGTGGGCGTGCATTATCCTGCTGAAAGATAGCTCCAGGGATGCCTTGAAGGAAAGGAACGACTTCGGGCTGTAGCACTTCACGGACGTACCTGTTGCTATTGAGATTACCCTCAATTCGTATCAAATTGGATCGTCCATGATACGAAATCGCACCCCAGACCATAACTCCGGGTGTTCGACCACTATGTCGTTCAATAATACACTCAGGAAGGCAGCGTTGACCGGCATAACGTCTAACACGAACACGGCCATCATGGGTCCACATATTGAAGCGTGATTCATCTGAAAAGACAACTTGGTGTCAATCAGCTCGCCTGTCTCTGTGCTCAAGAGCCCACTGCCGACGCAGCCGTCGATGATTCGCCGTGAGGGGAATCCTGTATAAAGGCACCCTTGCACGCAATCCACGGCGCAGCAGACGACGACGAATTGACGAAGCCGACAATTGTACACCTGTAGCAGTAGACCAACGTGCTGCCAGCTGCCTGGAGGAAGCTGTGCGATCATTCACCGCCATGCGGAGCAGGTGTCGATCATCGCGCTCTGACGTCACCTTCTGTCGTCCAGTGCCTGTTTTTCGAGTTGTTCGGTGCTCGTCGGTCCACTGCTTCCAAACTCGCATCACTGTGGAACTGTTCCGCTGCATACGAGCTGCTATTGCGCGATAGGAAAATCCTCCTTCTCGAAGGCCGATTATCCTCCCTCGTTCAAACTCCGTAAGTTGCTTGAATTTCTTATTCTTCCGTCGTGGAGGCATACTCAGGTCTCACTAAACGTTTGCCACTAACAAATAATCATAGACTTTTTTCAACGTCCCGCTTCAGCACTTTATTTATACGCTTTCAGCATCAATTCAGAGGGCGCTGCGCGCGCCGCGCACGCGCGATGGCTCTGAAACTTTATTAATTTGCATAATATCCTATAATTGACATTTGCTGCGAATTTCATTTGATTCTGATGATTCCTTCATGGTGTTGCATTTTCTACAAACAGCAGTTTATATATATAAAGTGACGGATACAGAGGGTGAAATTCGGGGCATGTGTCCCCCCCCCCGTCATATTCTCAAGCACAGATTAAAAAAAAAAACATACCTGAGAGCAGGAAATCCCACTCAAATTTAAAAGTATTTATATTGTTGTTTTACTTCAAAGTTGTTTGTTGAGTCTAAGCACAGAACGAGCTATCTATTGTAATGTAAATTTCTAGTTCTCAATTTGAATTTGATTACTCGGTTAACATTTAAGTTATTTTTCAATTAAGGACTAAATAAGAATGAATAGTAAACTAAATAAACAAGCACAGTTAAGTGTAATGAATTTTCTAAGCTAATAAAAATAATTTTGTCTCCCAGTCGATTTTTTTTCTGGATCTGCTACTGATCAATTTAAAAGAGCACCCGTTGGTTTTTCTTATAATCCTTAAATCTGACGGTTGTGGCAACTATTCTAACACTGAAATATGATTGAAACTTTAAGCGTGGGAGACAATTTCCAACAACAGCTTTATTTGTGTGGTAAAACAGAAATGGAGACGCACAATGTTACTTAATCCTGTAATAATATTATTTTTAAAAAACATAATTTAATTCAAATTTTTTACATTATCCCTCCTGAGAGCAAATGTCGAAAATGTTCACCACCATTTTGAATACAAACATGAACACTTCGAATCAAGTTTTTTGATACACTTCGCATTATTGTTGGTGATATAGACGAGATTTCTTCAGTTATGATTTGTTTTAATTCATCGATGTCTGCAGGACTTCTCTGGAAAACCCTATCTTTGAGACAACGCCACAAAACAAAATCTAACGGGGTGAGGTCTGGTGACCTTGGTGGTCAGAGGCCTATTGAAATTAAACCATCATCAAAGAATTCCTTATGCACTTTCATTTCTAGGTTTGACGTATGTGGAGTGGCTGCGTCTAGCAGAAATCAGCAGTAATTGTCCTGTATCTAAAGTGAAGCAATAAAAGTTTGAAGTATGTCCAGGTACACTTCGGAATTCATTAAAACCAAAGTATTAGTTCACGCAGACGATTTTATTATTGTAAATCATAATCTTACGAAATGAGCTTTCAAAAATAAAATAAATTCAAAAAAACGTTGAAAGAAGCCGACGATTTACTCATATCATTAGCGCAGAATTGGATTAAAAATTACTAATGATGCTCACGCGAATTTATGTTTAAAAAACGGGTTTTCGCATTTTGAAATTGAAGAAGAAAAAAAACTATACCCGCACATTATATATAGACATATTAAATAAGCCATTATGTTGAAAATTTTGCTACATATATTATAGAAATGGATAATACAAAAAACAAACTGGTACTTTTTTAAATTGTTCACTCTGTATATTTATAAAGCTACCAAACAGTCTTTTTCATCATGGCAAAGCTTGCAAGAAATGAATTAATGAAAAACAAAAATGGAGACAATGTAATTTAATATTGTTCCACACTTTGGAGTGAAAAATGTGTGCTTAAACTAGTTTCTCAATTCCAAACATCAACATCTTCAATACATACATTATCATTAAAGGTACAAACTAAGAAAATCAAAAACCCATAAGCAAACAGAAATTTAACAATAGAAAAAAGAAGGAAGGTAATAAAGTTCAACATTAAAAAGGAAATAATATTAAACTTTAAAAAAATCTATATCATTAATATGTATTTATACAAAGTATTTTTTTAAACTAAGAAAATCAAACTTTTACCTTTATAACTTATTTGCTGTACATTCTCAATCCAACATGACGTTACACCACTATGCTAAAACCACCAAAATTAAAAATTATACCAAGTAAATATTTCAAAAATTTAATAATTTTTTAAATATATTAAATCTAAGACTATTAAAATAGGAAAATAAAATTATACTAAAAAAACTGTCATTCCCTGGTGGCTAAGTTTAAAATCAAAATTTTAAAAAAATCAAATTAAAAAGTTATTGAATATGAATACTATCACAAAAATAGTTACAAAAAATAATATAAAATGTGAGCCTAAGTATCAAAATATAAAAAAAAAAAAATTATTTCTATAAGACCAACATACATTACAAATACAGCAAAAAATATAAACATTTAATTACGGACCTGAAATCACGCTTTCCTGCTATGTATCTCATTTCAACGAAAAGAGACATTTACAGAGGTTGCCGGATACAAAGGAAGAGTTAAGAAATAGCACTCGACCTTGGCGAGAAACTTGGAGAGTTTGGCAACAAATAAAACGCTCTCGAAAAAATACTAAATTTTCACAATTTCCTTATTTGGAGAGTTCTGGAATTTTCCTTGTGACGTCACACCTGAACGAATAGCTATAAATACGTGGAGATCCTGAGATGAAGCAGTTTGATTTCTAGACACTTTGAATTACCGCTTCTTAACAAACAGCACTTTTTAGTGCTTTCTCCGCAAATTCTCTTACATTCTACTCTGACCTCACTAGATACCGATCATGGAAACGATCTATGACCAGCAAAATGAAATGAATTTTAATGAAGATTCAAATTCTACCATATCTTCCATTTCAACAAAATCCGACGACACCAGCTCCCCCTGTCAAAGAAGAAAAGAAATCGAAAATAAGATCCAATTGAACGTTACACTCAGAGAAAGTTCCAAAACTCAACTGACTCTTCTCAATTTCATGCATGCGGACCACAACGACATACATTATATATTTGCCACAACTTCTATCGAGAATATGACCAAGGAATTGGAACGACTCGAGGGTGAGTACGCTTTTCAAGCGCCTTGCGCAACTGCTGGCTGCCCCACTCATCACACTCCAAACAAAATTGCTCAGAAACATAAAGATAACGAAGGTTTCATAACCCCCCCCCCCCCGAAGAATAAAACATGTAAAAAGACGAATTTGACTCCCTCCTCAAATTTAAAACTACCTACTCAAAATAAATTTTAAGGTCTAACAGTTACTGATGAAATTATTCCTGACAACGATAATAATGAACAATAAATAATTAACTCACCTCAAAAAACAGAGAAAGCTAAAAATTTACCTCTCCCGTTAATGCTTAAAATAAGCAAAAATTACAGGCAACACCTCAAGGAATTTATCAATGTGATACCAAATCTAAGAACTCGTCTTTCTGGCGAGTACATTAAATTACACACAGACACTTCTGATGAATATCGAAAACTTGCAAATCTCCTAACTGCTAAGCCTTACGATTATTACGTAATACAACCAAAAAATTTCGCGCCCTCTTAAAATTATTTTAAAAGGCTTACCACGTGATACTGAAAATCAGGATATTAATGATGAACTAATCGAATTAGGCTTCAACCCGATAAGAATAAACCAACTAATTAACCGTCGAACAAAAACTCCCCTTCTAATATTTTTTATTACTTTACTAAGAAATGAAATAAGTCAAAAAATCTACGAAATAAACCGTATCTGCTATATGACCATTTCTGTTGATGACTACCGCAGTAACAAAGTCACACAATGTTTCAACTGCAATCTATTTCACCACAACTCTGATAACTGCCATATGACACCCAGATGTATAAAATGTGCCGGAGCTCACGCTACCCACGATTGTAATATCACAGGCAAAATTACATATATTAAATGCATCAAATGTAATGAAATTTGACACTCCGCCTCATATGGAGGCTGCAAATTATTCCCTAAACCTTCTAAAGGATCAATAATAAAAAAAATAACGCAACTAACAATAATAAAGTACGTGAAAACTTTACATTTGCAAATCTGTTACTTCCAACCCACGGGTGGCGTTACAAACGAACGAAACACCTAATACCTCTAAAAATATCTCACTCTTCAACGCAAATAGTCATAACCAAAATCCTTTTAACAGTATCTCCGATGCAATAGACCAACTCAAAGCCCTTGCTGAAATATTTTCAATTATACCGGGTCTTCTCATAAATTTACATAAAATATGAGCAGCAAAAGGTCAAACAAACAAAAAATTCGCCATAATAGAAGCACTAATGGAAATCAACGAAGAATAAATGCAGCACCACTTTTTTTAATTTCGCAAAGTTACACTCATATAAAAGTCCATTCTTTTAATTCTCACTTCTTTAATTTTTTAATATTTTGATCTCCACATTTCTAGATAGGCAAATTCTCATTCACACACCACTTTTACTAAACTTCCACCCCTTCTGGGCAGCCAATCGCAGTTGCGGAGATACTCATCTCTCAACCAATAGCAAAGCCGGCTTACATCCAACTACCTGCAATCTCCATCTCCCCTTTTCGAACTTTTTTCTTCCGATACTACATAGAAGTATGAAAAGTCCAAATCACCCGAAGCAACTAAATAGACACAAGATTTGGGCTTGAAGAGCGCTCAGCGCTCTAGGCGCCCATGGAAATTCAAAGTCAACGTCAGATGAAGCAGTTCGTCATTTTAATCTTTGGAGCCTGCCTTTGAAGCTTACCTTTGGACTTTATTGTCAGCCTTTGAGTCTGTCTTTGGAGTTTGGCTTTAGAAAATATCTTTGGAGCCTGCCTTTGAAGTCAGCCTGAGAATTACCAAAATCTGCTTTTGAAGTACAGACTAATTTTGTCCACGTTACAAACTAGTAAGCTGGTGAGCTATATATATATATATATATATATATATATATATATATATATATATATGCAATTTTTTTTATGAACTTTCTTTTTGCAGAATTATAAAGACTAAATGATAAATTTTATGTAATTTTCATACTGGCTTATTTTAACATTTTATAAGTATTATATCTCAGTGGCTTCGTCCAACTGACTGAAAGAAGCCATATTGCTACAGAATCCAGCATCAACTGCATGAGCAACAATAAAAAATTTTCAATTCGCCTACAATGGTATTTGGTTTATGCAATAGCTATGTATTTGAATAGTAGCGTCTTTTTAACGATGAGTCTTCAAACTATGTGGGATTACAAAAACTTAGGATAACTAAAACCAACACTCAGCTAGTATTGTTCTACATCACACACAACATACTATATGAGAATACAAGACCGAGTCACATTTAAAGCGGGCCAAGTTTTTATTAATCAATAATGAAATACAATTTGGAATATATCATCTATAATCACTAAGCGGCGTTGACTGTACTACAGCGGCCGTATTTAAAGTAAAAGCTATGTTAGGACTATATTCAAAGTCATTAAAATTAATTCATCAGTATATTTCCAAGATATATGTGAGGGAATTTAAAAATAATTTGCGAACATTTCACAACATCCTTTTAAAACAAAATAAAAACCTTCTTACTTGTTTATAAGTACCTACCAATTTTTGAAATCGAAAAAAATCAGAAAAATAATAAGTGATAGAGTTGATACTGTATATCATTTAGTCTTTGTACTTTTGCAAAAAAAAGTTCATATAAAAAAGTTAAATTTAAATTATTTGTAAAAAATTTTGTAAATATGTTATACTCAGATTTTAATTGAATGGCATAATTTGTAAATTCTCATATAAAAAAAATTTACTTTTATGAATTAAATTTATGTAACTCGAATAATTATTTTAAAGTTCTAAAGAAAAAATACTGCTGATAAAAATTTTAGAAAGCAGATTTAATTTTCGACTAGATGTTATTTACAGATGGCTATATTTGTCGAATATATTACAGGTCAATGTCATACAGAGAATTTATTCATTGTGAGTAACACTTATCCTCAAAACATCTGTAAATTTTTTCTACAAACTTAAGAACTTTTTCAACAAAATAATGAAACTTATTCACAATAGATGGAGCCATAAGACAATACATAAATTCCCGAAAAACGGGTTCTATATTGTTTTTGTTTTGAATGGTCCTATTGAATCTGTATCATGAATTGTGTATAAAAGACGTAAGTGTAATTATTCAAAATATATATTTCTAAACTCTTTCACTAGATGGCGGCACGATCATATTGTACGATAGTAAACTCGGGGTAAATCGATTATGTTTAATAACTACGCTATAATTAGGGAATAACTATACATTACGTTATTCATTTGATGCTCAAGAATACCTTTATTTCAACTATTGAAAATACTTTGACCAACTTACATGCATTTGGCTTCTACACCTTTCAGAAAGATAAATAAACTATGAAAAAATGTTAATATACGTATATATATCTGAAAAAAAAGTCCTTCCATTCAACAAAAAAATTTCGTATAACAGTAGGTTAAGATTGTTGAAGTTTAAGATTATTTAATAATTTACTTACCAAACTGAAGGATAAAAAATACTTTTGTAAGAAAAATTCTTATGATTGAAAAATAAAATTATAAAAAGCAATGCGAGCATGAATTAGGTTCTATCTTCTGTACACGTATACTGAATATTATGTTTAGTTATATAAAATATTTCGAAAATACTATTATTTATTATACAGTGGAGCATTTAAAAATCATAAAAATACCTCAAAAGATTATCTTACAAATTTTATTTCACATGCCAAAAATAATAACTGCGTCGGCCGGGAGTCGAACCCGGGTCAACTGCTTGGAAGGCAGCTATGCTAACCGTTATACCACCGACGCTACACAAAACTTTAAACTTGGATGGAATAAATAAAATTAAGTTGCATAAATACAAAATTTTTAACGGTGATTAAATAATGTTTCATTCTATTATTGCAAAAAATAAATAAAAAAACTCGCCATTAATAAAATTCCTAGTACATCAATATGAAAAAAGATTTTAGAAAGTGGCATCCTTGACTGGATCTTAATTTAGTGTACCGCTTAGCGAGAGAGATGAAAAAGAAATTGTTAGCGAAAAATCACACCAGGTTGGTAACGCTACCATAAATTCTTCGAAAGTCGTAAAATCGAAAGCTTCTTTTTTTTTTT
>BMAW01002432.1:573485-597435 GCA_019974015.1 Nephila pilipes | reverse complement strand
CTGCGTCGGCCGGGAGTCGAACCCGGGTCAACTGCTTGGAAGGCAGCTATGCTAACCGTTATACCACCGACGCTTCGCACACATTATAATGAATTTAGTTGAAATACAACCAATTATGTTGCTTAAATATAAGCTAATAAAAAAATTTCAATGGTGTGATATAACATTGCTTCCTTCTTTTGTTGCAACAAATGGTAAATCAATATGAAATCCAAAATAACTCCAAGATATTTATTTGACTTCAGAGTGCCAGGAACGAGCAAAAGTTGAGGTGCACGGCTCTAAAGCCAAATCTGCCTATGCTGCGCCAAACAATGCGTATTTGTGATCAAGACGTTTGAAAAATGAGAAAGAAGAGTAGAAGAGGTTTATTCAGAAGGGTCACTAATCTGATTCCTCACTATCATCATCACTGAGACGAGTTAAATTTCTCTCAGAGAATCTTTTCAAATTCAGGCCACAGACTGCTGCCCCTGATTGGTTTTTAGTTTAGTTTTATTAACGTCGCACTAGAAGCAACAGGGGATCCTTCAGTTTACGGGGTTGAAGATTTTTCCCCGCCAAATCCTAATTTCTAGTTGAAGGCTGATCGCCAAGGTGTTGTCCTTGGGAGAAACCAGTTTGTAGCAACCGTGCGCAAGACGATCCGAGGGGAAAACTCAGGGGGCCTTTTTACTCAGTCTTACTAAAACTCTTTCCTACCTCATCGTGTGTGACGTAAGCACAATTGGACGACTACCACATTGGAACGTTAATTGCTCTGTTTGGCGATCTTGGCACGTTTCGAAAAAACCTTCAACCCCTCTAACTGAAGGATCCCCAAGCAACACGAGGGCTATTGGCGACGGACCTCGTAATTTTGAACCACGGTCAAGTGACGAGGACGACACCTGAGCTGGCACCCCCCTCTCCTAACATCCACACCACGCCAACGCCCCTGATTGGACAATTGAGCCAACACACCCCCATCTATATATATATATATAATTGCTTGCAAAAAAATCATCTTCTAACTCTATTTAATCACTTGTCATGATATAAAAGTAACCTTTTTTTATTTTAAAAATAAACAAAACCAAATAAAAGTTTTCTTAACGAAGATTTATTTTCGTGTTTTTAAGAACACAGTAGTGTTCAAGCTCAATACATAACAAAGTACTGAGTAAAGATTTTAATCATCATGACATAAGTAACAAAAAAAATTTCTATCATACAATAAAATTTTTAATTCATCTTCGTTAAATTTTATAATTCTTCAGGTACCTGACTTCTATCATTTCAATAATAGTTTTGAAAAATTTTAACTATCTTTTCTATATTTCATTTAATTTGAATAACTTCTGGGCAAGTGAAATTCAATAGTTCAGTGTCACAGTAGTTTGTAGTCAGATCGGGAATAAAAGCTCGATTTAATTGTTTATAAACATCGCATTTAGATGAGTTTAGTTTAGTTTTTATTAACGTCGCACTAGAAGCAACGCGAAAGCTATTGGCGACGGACCTCGTAATTTTGAACCTCGTCAAGTGACGAGGACCACACCTGAGCTGGCACCCCCTCTCCTAACTTCCACATCACGCCAACGGGAGGACTTTGGGCACCGATAGATTTAACGTGCATCAGCCCCGGCTACACGGCGGGTCTTCAGCGGCCAAGACTCAAACCCGCGACTGAAAGAAAACCGCCGGTCACGAATCCATGATCACTAGGCTACCGCGGCCACTCCCACTTACATGACAGACGAAGGTTATTGGTATAGAATCCCGAGAGGGTTAAGATCTCCCAAAAGAAAACTTCGCATTTAATTTTAAGAAGGATCGAAAATAGAGGATTGGTAGGGTATCCCTTTGGCACTCACCCGTGTTTACCAAAGACTGAAAAACGTTCACTAAGGTATTCCAGGGTCATATTGCCTGTACTTACCGTTAATTAAGTTGCAAAATCGTTAATTATGTTGCCTGATCTATTCGCTATTCCTTGGTGATTTTCTATTCGACTTGATTATGCTTGCAAAATCCTTTGCCTTAACTGAAAGAGAAAAAAGCTAGTTTCACGAACTTAAGCTCTTATGTAAATGACATTAAGGTATATTGCATCAACAACTTTTTATGCATCAAGAGGGATCTTAATGTAATAGTTTATAAATTTAACCACAATAGTTTATATGTTATTATATTAAAAGTGTTTTAATAATGATTATACTATTATACGATTCATTACCAATTATTTTCAAAAATAAAAATTGTCATAAAATATAAAACAACTTTAATTTTAAGAAAACTATATATATATAGTTATATATATATATATATATATATATATATAAAATTCAGTAAAGTTCATATTTTTTATTTATATTAATAATCAATTAATTTAATGATGCAGTTTATTGGCAGAAAAATAGCTTTGTGCACAGTACATTTATTTTAAAAGCATGTTCAAGGGGTATGTTTAGCAGCTTTTGCAAATGTGCGCATTATTTATTAACTTATTACGCCTTTCATGACATCATTGAAATGGTAATATCATGCTCGCAACAGGAAAGCTTAAAACTAGTTTTTAACTCTTTCCCTCTATCCACGCACCTAAACACTTGTGTGTGGTAGAGATGGACAAGTTAATTTCGAAGCATTTTCCTTTAAGGAAGGCGTTGAACAAGGCCACCCTCCATCTTATCGATATTTCCTAGTCTGCTTTGTATCCTCTTCGAATAGAATTAAGGTATATAACAAAAAAGTTGAAGAGAGCGGGATATTCAATCAGTTAAAATTATTTTTTTGTTGTACACTGTGTGTACTTAAATGAGAAACTGATACATTGAACGAATTGTAAATGCGAGTATCCTTAACTTCTAATAAATATAACCTCCATTCGAAAAATTAATTATAAATATATAAGACTTAGAAATGTACATCACATCAAAGCATTCGATGCGTTTAACATAAGACTCTGAAATTTTATTTATCGATTGTGTGTGTGGAATTGCCTTTCTAAATATTCAAACAAACCGTATTTAATACTGTTAACAAGTGTTACTTTTTAACTGTGCATGCGCGATTGCGTGCACAAATATTGAAAAGCTACCTTTTTTTCTGTCAAAGTACTCTAATTAATTGTTATTTAATGATAGTGTTTCGATTACGAAGTTTTATAAGAAACTTATTTCAAAAGAAAGAGCTGATTGTGAGATTTTACCCATTAATCAATTCATTGAAAACATTTCTCTTTATTCAAAGGGTTATATTTTAGTTGTTTATTACATTTTTTTTCCTTCTAGATATGAAAGTTTATCTTTTTATTTTTTAAAAATGGCTGTTAAAATTGTATTCGTGATACAACTTATACAACTTTTGCGTGGTTATAAACGACATTCAAAAATTTATGTGCCAAAAAGAATATTTTCGATTTTATTAGCTTTACAATAACGTAATGGAATAAATGTAATTCAGAATAATTTTTTTAAAAAAATAGATGACGAACAGCGTCAAAACTCCTTCTAATTTATAAATTACGCGGGTTGATTAAATATAATCTATTACCTAATTAAACTTAACCACGATTTTATGTTATTTGACTATGTAATTTCAGAAACTCTTAAACTACTGGAAATATTAAAAAAAAAAATATGACTTTTTTTGAAATTTTCTCACCTATATTTTTATCTTAAGCAAAATTCTATCGTAAGAGTTAATATTAAGCTGGTCCCTGGATTTATTGAGTCTTCTGCTATTCCCCCTGTTATGCAACGAAAGTCATAAGGTTATGGTCGTGATCTTCGTGGTCGGAGATGTTAAAGTCAGTATGTTAGTTCGAGTCCCCATTCTACCCAAGACCTGCTGTCTGGTAGCTACTAATCTTTATCTAGAGAGTGCGATCTCCCTGTATGAGGTAAAAATCTGGTATGTCGAATACGACGGGATTGATGAGTGTTAATATAAACTGGGGCTCTAAGTCCTCATGTGGTGTGGAAGTTCTAAGGATGAGGTATCAATTCAGATGTATATTCTTGTCTATCAAAAAAAAAAAAAAGTGACAATAATTCAAAAATGATGATCTCTCTAGGCCATATTTTAAATTCTTTTCTTATAAAGTCAAAAATGTTTTTCGATAAAACATTACGTGTGTGCAATTTTAAATAGCTGACTAAGTAGCAGATTTTTCGCCAAGACAATAACGCTCCTTTAATATAAAAAGGTGAAATATGGTATAAAGGACATGGTGGTTGAACCAGTCTTTTCCGTTCTATCTCCTTTTACTTCTTAAATAAATTCTAAAGCTATAAAGTCTCGTGTAATCATGCAAGGGAATAGCATTCTTACAATTAAACGATTTTAAACGCCTTAGAAGTGATAAAGGTACCGTTTTATCTAACTGTGCGCACTGTTATTTAAGTCACGATTTCATTGGGATTCCCAATTTTTGTAGAGGATAATTTTGATGTAAAAGCTTATGAAACAGATAACACATTTTCGATAGAGTTCTTGTGAATTCTAATAAATAATAAAATTTCAACGTAAGCACATTAAATGTTAGTGTAAATTTTAATACTATATGATTATGTAGTTCATTTAAAATGAGAACGCGTTTTTAATCGGCCATATTTATATTTTTTAAAAAAATTGCGTGTAGAGAAGTACTTACCATTTTACGAAAATCTGAAATAGAATAAAATCATATGCCTAGAAATTGTCTCAAATACAATATGCAATTTTTTTTTTTTTTTTTTTTTAGTCTTCATTCTAAGAAAATTCGAAACTCTTAAATAGTTTCATGTTAGAATTAAACACAAAATATGCATCTACGGAAAGAGTTGTTAAGTTTATTTCTAGTAGAATTTATTTTTGAGTTTGAAGTTTAAAAAATTTGATTTAGTTATTTTTTAGTGTTACGTGAATAGCCACACACACACACAAAAAAAAAAAAGCCTGCATAGACATAGATACAAAAATATATTTTGTTCTTTCAAAAAACTGGAATGAGAACGGTTTACTACAGACAATTATACAGCATTGTAATAACAAAAAATGAATACTGACATACATTACACTATGCAATATTGTACAGGATATTAAAAATATTTTAAGGTCATTAGTCTACAGTTATACACATCTTAAGAATCGAAATAGAACACCAATCAAATATGATACATATTTCAAAGTACAATAAAATACCACAAATAAATGCATAATATAAAGTATAAATACAATCGAATTGTAAATAAGGTACATTTCCTATTAACTTCATATACCACTTTGAAGTAATATATATTGATTCTGTAGTTACTATCAAATAAGCCAAAATAAATAAGTTTAAACTGATTTGAAGGAATATAATTTTATAAATTCCAGTTAATTCGTTTTTTCTCCTAGGCAGAGAAAAAAAAGCGAATAAATCTAAAATTGGAGAATATTACGTAATATACGAACAAAATATGCATAAAAAATACATGGTTAAGCTTTCCATTAAAATTGAAGAGTTAAGTTTGTTAGCATTTGTTCTTCAAACCCACCGTCACTAATCTATAATCAATAAATGGGAACATGGACACAATAATTTATTCATAGAACTGAAGTACGGACAGGAATCCATTATCACAGAAATTAATACATAGCACTCCAACTATTGGTACTGCTTGAATACCTAAGCTTGATCTTTGATGATATAAAAAATAACAATTTTTCCAAATATTGTATTACTTTGTTTTAAAAGTTTAGAAGAAGCGTGTTACTTCGTCATTACCCATATAAGGGATTCATTAGATTACTTAACCATGTAATCATTTTCAGTATTTTTAAATTTTCACGTCTGTTGATGTTTTCGCTTGCTGATTTTTCTAATAAACTTTGTTCCCCATTAAGCCCTTTAAATACTTTTAAGAATATCGTTGAATATTTTCCCTTAAACGCTCTTAGATATAACTATGCATTTTTAAGCCTTTTTTTAAACACATTTCAATTTACACAATGCTTACTTTGTCAAGAATTTCAATTATATAGCATAAAGAAATCATTTCTTTAAAAAATATGTATATCTTTACAACTACTTGTTCAGATTTCACGAGATTGCATTTGTTTACAAGTAACACTTAAGTACACAAACACATAAAATAGTAACACTTCAAACACAACATTGCAGTCTACTGAGAGAAGGAATACGCTTAATTTTATAATACAAGTTAAATAAAAATACTGATTTGGTGGGGGAAATATTTTTATATGAATATCCCAAGGTAAAAGAAAATATAATGTGAAATACTTTTAAGTAATAATGGTGAAAACAAACTGATAGCAATGATGCAGTGTAGATCATCTAGCTGTAAACACTAGATTTACAAAATTGAGGGCAAAGACATTAGTTTTTTCGGTACATAATGCAATGGAAGTAGCAAGATATTGTGTGTGTTTTATGGCAATATGTAATGGGATCTAATGACTTAAAAATTCGTTAAGAAGGGGCACATAAAATATCCATAAGAACTTGGAAAAAATGATCTAAAATACATTAATAGGGTTCAAAAACATTACACGCAAGAAGTCAGAATATCCGAGCACAGAATATGAATGGTAGACAAGATAATAAAGGGAATAAAAGTTAATTATGATGTTCAGAGAAGCAATTTTAAAAGAATACTAAGAATATTGAGAAGTAACCAAATGAAATCCCTTAAGTGTTCAGAAACTGATAAAAATATGCCCCTTTTTTCAAAATGAAAAGATGACAGAAAAACGAATTGATAAAAATGTGACCAAATAAAGAAGCATCTCTTTATATGGCAGCAATGATAATGATTTTTGTACAAGCTAATTATGTTATGTCTGTTATACATCGCTTGATGATGCAAGGAATTTAATGATAAATTTATTAAAAGATTACATGTCTTCAATATCTGGGCTTCGATTATAACACTTAGAAAGAAAATACTACTGAAGGTATATACAATGTTTAAAAAAATGATTATTCAAACAAAAAAGAACATAATTAGTTAAAAGATGATATAAGTTTGAAAACATAAGCTTTAACGTTCCTGAAATAAATCAATTACTTTTTTGTTTTAAGTTTAAAAATTTTTATATATATATATATATATATATAAAGTTCGTTAAGCATTTGAATTAATCACTGAAAATTTTTACCCTCCCCCTTTTTTTGCCATATATCCCAATACATTCCAATGCGTAGCGAAAAGGAATCACTTTAAATTTTTAATGAAAATGTAATTAATGCTAATCACGATAAAATTCAGATTTTTAAATTTTTTTATTAAAAAGCGTGCAAATGAAAGCCACATTTAATTATGTGTAAGTATGTTCTCCATGCAAAATTATTTGGAGTGAAAGGGAAAGAAATGTGGTAGACCTATATTAAAATTTTTACACTAAGAAAAAAAAAGAAAGAGAAGGATCCATCCGATGTGAATTAAAATCTTTAATTGGTTTCGAATAAACAATTCACATGCGAATACGGCATCATTTTTATTAAATAAAAAGTACTACCCATGATTTACGTATTACCCGCATAGCAAAGAAATGCTCAAAAAGACATCAATGCTCTTGTCATTTTAGAAAACTTAAGTGGTTTTTGATAAAATCATATCCATTTGGCAACTTAACAAGTAATTTCCATATATATGTAGATGTACACAGACAAAATGCAAACATGTAGGGCACATTCAATTGTAATAAGTAATGCAATATTATAAAAGTAAATGTGGATATTGCATGTAAAGAATATCAAATTTACTTTTTACTCAATATTTTCGCTCTAAATTTCAATGAAAACGGATTTACAAGAATTTGAACGTTTAAGTTAAATTTCGTTAATAATGAGAAGTTATTTTCAATAAATAAACACTAAAATACAAGGTACGTTTTTCGTATATTAAGTACGTTTTATTTATACCTATAAATAATTTAAATTAGATGACATATAATACTTTCCTTTGACACTTATGATTGACAAGATTTGATTTCTTTAAGATAATTATTAAATGACTCATAAAAAAGGAATAATCTTGGCACTTAAAGTCACGTATTATGAATTCAAATAAGGTTATTTTTTACTAGTTGTAATAATCATTACAATGTATATATTCGTGTTCTATTTAATAATGCCGACTTTAAATTCTAAATAATGATTTAGACTTAATGAATATTCAGAATACATTCTTTCTCACAGACAATAACAAAATTTTTTAAGTACTGTATCTGATATACATACAGATTGCTTGCCATATTCATTAATTCTACTAATATCATCAAGAACTTCACACTGCCCTTCCTTTAATACTTCACAACGGACTGTTGCTTCAAAAATAGCTTTGCTAGGAGAAGCAGATACTACAATAAGATAATTTAGAAATGATTGACTCAATGTTTCTTTATTATTTGTTAAGTTAGTATCTCCTATTTGACCACTTGCAGTAACTCGGGCATTAAGGATTTGACTCAGAGTTAAAATGGCACATTTGGTTTGATATATTCCTGTCCACTTGTTTATAGTTTGTATCACAGTGTCAGCAGCTTTCTGTACTGTAGATTCATCTGTGGATATAGGCTTGGATACTTGGCAAGTGCACCAATGAGGAGTAATTCCCGCATCAAAACAAGTTCGATTACTAGGTACTTCTCGAAATAAACTAATCCCAGGTTTCAGTTTAGAATCACATTGAATATCACCAGACATCAAGCTCGCTAAGTGACACATTGTCGCATGAATATCAAAAGGTGTTGTTAGACGTTTAGCGTTAGTTTCCAAATTCTTACGAATAATTGTATGATCATCAAGAAACCATTTGGGTAATATAAGATGCATAAAAGGCATTCGTTCTTCATACTGCCCAATACGAGTCTTTCGTATTTTTCCATAACGTATACCATGATCACTGAAGAATATTAACATCGTATTGTTCAAAATTTTGCTCTCGTCTAAATATTTTAATAACTGAAATGTAGGCTCATCAGCATAGCCTGCAAAATTGAAGACATCGTGCGTTAGTCTAGCAAGAAACAAGAAAGCAAAAAATGGCCTGTTTTGACCCATAGTATCTGTAAAGCTTTTTAAGTAATCGTATATAACTTCCATTTCCATCTTGTTTCCAAAACACTGTCCTTTGCTTTTTGCTTTTAAATCAGACTTTTCAACAGCTAAAGCAAATGGCCTATAGTAGTAATCCGTAGGTGGATATTTAAAGCCATTTCTGAAATAGTTGAAAGTAGCAATTTCTGGAGCATCCTCGGCTAATAACGATCTATAACCTAACTTCGCAAATAATTTCCAAGAAAATTCCACATCATCAAAAAACATACTTTTGTTATTTACTTCATCATAGTAGTGCTGGTAAAAGTGTCCAGTCAATAAAGGCACTAAATTTGGAAATGTATTGTCGCCCACTTTAGTGTATCCTTGCATTGTTATAGGTGATAAGAAATCTGTTAAGTACTTCTGGCTTTTTGGAAAGTGGCGAATGAAATTCAAATGGGAAATAGAATCAAGCCCTAAAAATATAACATTCAAAGGCTTTTGTACTTTTATTTTTGAGTTTCTGCTAACGCAGCGTTTTTCTACTTCAGTTTTTAACGGCGTAATCGGTAAAAACTCAACAAAATCTTGGTAAGGATCACCCAGTCGACATATCGTTTTCAAAAAATCTATTTCCAATGGCTGATCAAATGGCAGAGCTTTCGACGCACTTAAAGAGACCCGATTATCTACATTCTCATCATTCGTGATAGCATTACGATGTATTTCTTGATAAACACAGGAAACATTTTGCGGTTCCACTTCATAGTAATATTGCAGTAAAGCATCTTCTACAGTTACCACACCATTAGGTAATATCCTTAGAAAAGATGGTTGACCAGAGCACTTGTATGGACTAATAACTTTCTTAAACAAGTCTTTGACGGAATCATCCCATGGATCCCATGCTGGTATCTGACAACCAGGAGTATCAATTAAAAAATCAGTCACTGTATCATCAGCGATAAATTGGGATGATATCTTGTCGTCTAATTCATACTGAAAGTAGAAGACTACAAGCACACCACAGAAGACAAAACACACAAAAAACAATGGATAGCGTTGGACGAGATGCCTTTTTAATCTCATACTGGATCCTGAAAATAAAGAAAAATTTTACATAGTAAGTTACCTATCATTGCGTAATTAAAACTGACAAGTGTGAATATTAGGATTTATATACAAAATTCTTAGTAAATTATGCATTTTAAACATTTAAAACTTAACGTAAATACAGTTAATTATTAAAACTCTTCAATTTTACTGAGCAAGCACAATCTTTATCTTGATGTCAAACATTGGTAAGCGCTTTTTCAACATTTCTCCTTTAGCAGTTTCATAAAAAAAATTCACATTATATCCGAAATACGAAAGCTTAGTACTTTTCATAAGACTACACGAAACGATACGATGTGATGGTTTAGATATACCTCGTATATTAATTTTAAATTATTCCCTCTCTTACAATTAGGTATACTGACGATATTAAAGAAAGATAAAAGAGCCAAGCACTTACAATTAGTTTAAATCAACTCCCCCCCTCTCTCTCTAAACATATACAATATTTTAAAAATTATCATTAATAAGTTACTTCATAAAAATTGATTTTTTCTAAACTAAAAAGCAAAATTAAAGTGTACGTTGAATCATTTTTCATTTGTAAAATTTTAAAGAGTTAAAGATTTTTTATTTAAAATATAGGATTGCAAGTACATATGATAAGATTCATCTATTTTAAAAGTGTTGATGAAAACACAATTTTAAAAAATGTAGTACTTTTAGTGTTTTTATTGATTTCAGAATATTTAGAAAATGTGAATAGATCTTCTCTTTTTTAGATCAATATAGTATCATCAGAAGTCATTTTATTTCGGGCTTTATATAAAAATATGTGTTAATCTATGAAAAGCACGAGCAAGATAATTTTAGATATTCGACACAAACTTAGAATTTTATTCCTTTTTTTTTTCCATTTTTTATTTCTGTATTCTGAGCAGATAATTGTTAAAAACTGTTGCTAGCGTAAATTATAAAATTGTAATTTTTTGTCGGTTCGTTTTATACAATTAAAGAATAAAATGTTTAATTTAATTTTGGAAGGAAAACAAATTCTTATCGGGCGTATTTAGATTTAACAAATTTTGAATCAAATGTTTTTTCACATTCTAAAGTGAGTATTTGTTATGTATTAAAAATGTATAAATAAATAGTGACAAGATGATAGTCAAAGAGTATAATTATTAGAATTCTTTGATTGAAGGGTAGTGTAGTGTGATTCAAATTCTCAACCGATTTGAAATTTTTGATGGCGGTCCTCATAGTACAAAATAATATTATGTAATTGTTGCAACTGGAGTATAGATTTTTTTTTTTTTATCATTTTTAGAATGACTCATGTATTCCAGATAACAGCTATACTGGAATACAGTCAACCTCCCTTAACTCGCGGTAGTCAATGTCCATGTTCACTAAACCGCGAGTTACAGTACTAATATAAATTGAAAGAAAATTTACCGGCGAGCTCACATTTATTCCCGAGAACTTAGGCAAAGAAGCAATAACTGAAGTGAAGTGCATCTCCTAGTCTTTTCTATGTATATCTCTTGCTCAGCAATAAAATCGAGATGAGTTTTCATCTTCCTGTTATTGCGCTTTGCATGCTAAATTTATAATTAATTTATGTTAATTTTAAATACAATCTTACTTCTATTATTCCTATCAAACTAATAGTTTTGAATTCTTTTGATTAATAAAAGTCTCGAGTTCAGATTCAATTCTGTACTTTTTATTTGGCCTACTTATATAATCTACTTTTATGTATAAATTTGATTGTGTGTGTATTTATGTATATGTGTGTGTATGTACGTATATATATGTGTGTGTGTGTGTGTGCATTATACATATCGTATATTTCGGCGTATAACGCGCACCTATAATTTCAAACCGCATTTTTTAATTTTTTAGTTTATTCTCCGTATAACGCACACCCTTTTCTCAACAAAGGAACCTAAAATTAGAACCAAGAACAAGAATGAATCCATTCTCTTACTTTTTGAAATCAGTCATTCGAAGTATTTTCCAAGGCTTTACAGCAATGGTATACTGAATTGATAAGAGACTAAGGGGAACAATATATGAGGGGGGAGGGTTAATGCTTGAGAGAGTAAATTATTCTTCAAACAGTTGTGAGGGTAAGATTCAATGCAGACGTGGACAAAAATGTTATTCTAAATTTTCGAGTAAAGGGGGAAGGAATTTGGGGTAAAAAAAAGCATTTCCAACCCGAATGATTTCGCGGAATTAGGAGTCAGGTGCAATATTGTCTTTTTCCAGTCATTTGAAGCCTTGGTTTTGAAGTGAATATCGAAGACTTTAAAAAATCGGATTCGTTTTAGTAGAAATACAGTTTATCTAGTTTTCCTTTTAATAGAAAATATGTGTCCTACCAAACGAAACAAAAACACAGTGATGATTTCAAATGCAAAGTCATTCAGTTTACGAAAGAAAACGAAAATTGTGTGGCAGCCAGGATATTTAATGTTAGTGACAGCTCCATACGTGAGTGGAAGAAAAATAAAAAAAAAATGAAAACAATAATTAATATCCTGAATATAATTAAACAAAATGTGAAAGGAACAAAAATAGTCTGCTTAAAAACAAGTCACGAAAACCTCACTTAATCGTAGTGCTTTACTGTCTAGCGGACGGTACAAAATTAAAGCCCACGGTTGTTTTTAAAAGAAAGACGAAGCCGAAATGTAATTTGCCAAATTGTGTTTTCATTAATGTTCACGAGAAAGGATGGATGGAAGGAAACATTGCAAAAATGTGGAAAATAAATGCTTGATAAAAGTATAGTTTTACCTTAAGCAATATAGAATGTCTTTTAGTGTGTGGGACACGTTCAGATCCCCTGTAACGGATAATACGAAGAAATTGATGGTAGAATGTACACAGGTTTGGACACAGGCGATCGTCACCAATCGCTCGTGTCACAATAGAAGCAACACGAGCGATTGTGACGGACCTAGTAATTTTGAACCTCGGTCAAGTGACGAAGACGACCCCTGAGCTGGCACACCCCTCTCCTAACTTCCACACCACGCCAACGCGGGAGGACTTTGGGCCCCAATAGATTTAACGTGCATCAGCCCCGGCTATACGGCGGGTCTTTAGCGGCCAAGGATCGAACCCGCGACTGAAAGAAAATGGCCGGTCACGAATCCAAAACTATGATCACTAGGCTACCGCAGCCACAGATACAGGAACAAAATAGCACCTGTAAGAATAGCTACAATAATATCAACAAAGTTCAGTTCACTAGTTCTCACGATAGACAATATCTGACACGCTGCTTCTCCACAAATTCACCCGGCACGCTACACGCATTTCCTTGGTGAATCCAATGCCGACCGCTTCCAATCAATTTCCTGATCGATCTCCCAGCATACTCCATAGACAGACTAACTCGGCGACGTTGGATTCTACGGATGCTCTTTTAGCCCGAATCATAGTATCTGCTAGGCTCCTTTGAAAATTTTCTTTCTCTGGGTGAGTTCTAGAATAGGAAGAATGTGATTGGTCCGTTTTGATGGGATGGAGAGAGGCTGTATTCTGATTGGATGACGGTTTTCAAGATAGAAAGTCAATTTGGAAGGTAGATTTGAGCTGGTGGAAAGTGATGAGTAAGAGGGTGATATGATTGGCTGCTAGGAGTGATTCTCTGCCCGAGATGGATGGAAAGTATGTATATATTGGATGGGAGGAGTCACCTCCTTGGTAAAAGTGTGAAGGGAAGCCTCACAGCAAAATTAAGGAAAATGGATATTGAAATGTGTAAAAAGAGAAAAGATTAATCAGAATTAAGGTGGGTTGTGTGAAACTGAGAGTAGACAGATCAACTCTCCGACTCCAGGCGTGTTTATACGTTTCCGGTCTGGAATGGCGTCACACGGAAAATTCCCAAAAAGTACGTAACTTTTTTTCCAGTTGATATTTCGCCAAGATTCCAGAGAGTTCTATCTGTCGCCAAGGTTAAGGGGTTATTGCTTCAAACAAAGTAGTTTTCCCACCCCACAAACCTTTTTTAAGGTTAAAAAAACTACTTAAAATATACTCACCTCAACATTGTCAAATCCATGTTAATGAAAGTGCAAATTTTAAATTTACTATCACGCAGCTTTGTATCAATCCTATGTTGATTAATTCTAATATTAATTTAATTAGAAGTTCGACAAAAATATTTATAATTGCTAATTTTACAATTTAGAAGGCAAATACAGTTAAAAGTTTTACAAAGAATAAATTTAGAATTCGTATTAATTTGATTTATTGATCATTTTACAAATTTGCATCTAGAACTATGGCAAACATTAAAAAATAATTTATTTACACTTGTATTCCTGTCACATCAGAATTGTGTAGAGTGTTATATATCTTTATAATTCCTATAATCAGCAAAATCATTACCTAATTTATCACATTGATAATTACCATCTAAATATGCTTTATTATAAAAAAAAATTGTAGTTTTATAAGTCTTGCCTCTATATTCTAACAAATCAACATCATTATCTGAAACTACTTTGGCATCTTTATGATCTAACTCATAATTGCAGTTATTTTTGGTCTTCTAATCACCCCACCTACCTTAACACCACCCTAAGTCTCAGCACTTCATATATATATATATATGGTTCTGTTCGCAGATGTATACGCATTAAAAAACTGTTCATGAGCAGCTCACTGCAATGCAGTTCCAGTTGGTTTTTTACACGTATTAAGAAATTCGCACTTTAGATAGGGGCGTAGTCGCTTCAACGAGCGGCTCGCGAGCAACTCAACTCGCACGTGTATACGCATCTTAAGACAATTACGTTAGTACATTAAATTTAGTTCAACAATTTATTTATTTGTATTATTTTTATCTTATTTATTTTCTGATTAGCAAATTTGATTAGCATGCAACCTAGACCAGGAACAAAAATCCCCCAATGATTTTTTTTAAAAATTACAGCCATCCTAATCCAAAAATAACTCTAACAAACTGTTGGGAGAATACTAATATCTTCAAACAAGCTATTTTAAAAAGATAAAGTATTTCCTCGAATGCATTATCAAATATGCAGCTTGATGAAAAATCTAAATGTGAAATATGCGCATTTGTCATTTTATTATCATCAATTTTATTGGGGCGTCAACCCTAGGATCTAAGAATGAGGAATATAACAATCATTGTGTGCGTATTATGATGTATAGTGAAAGAAATAGATTATAAACTCTTTCAAATGCAGAAAAGACGGTATTCATTCTAGAGAGATTTAACAAGCTGGCCCGCTCTGCAAATCTTTTTGTATATTCAACTTTTAACCATGACCAACAAAAAAATGCGAACCTTATTCATAGTTTTATAAGCAAAAAATTATTATTATTGAAAGCTTTATTAATGCATAAATAAAATTATTTTTTCTCAAATTTCGTTCATGATCTCTACAACATCTTTTATTACAGAAAACATTCCGAGAAATTTTTTTCTAATGTTTGAACCCTGTTCTTCAAACCTAGAACGATCCCTATTTAAAAAATATGGATATTCATAAACATTGCAACTTTTCTTTTTTGCTTCATATATTCTTAAACGTCATATCAAATGCTAAGCCAAATTCATCCACTTCATTCATGGAGACTGAGGACTCTAAAGTGTATGAGAACTAAGCAACTGTTTCACTTCATCGTCTTGTTTATGAAACCAGATAATGATGCCTTTTTCAGTATTGTTACCCACCTGAAGAAAGAAACAACCATCAGAAAATTGTCTGCACAATTAGAAAAATATAATCCTGGAATACTTTCAAACAAGTTCAGGCTATTATAATATTCTAGAAGAATGCCAAGAAACAGCCACTTTGTACACGCTACCAAAGGTCCACCTACAAGCTTTGTAGTTGGAGCCAAAGAATTAGGATGGAATGCATCAGAAGGCTGTGGTCAAATGCAAGGTCTTCCTACGGTGAAAAACAAGATTCGTCGGGTCAAATCGCATTTTTCCGGTTTTGATGCTCTCTGCATCATTGTATTAATTTTTTTTTTTTTTTTTTTTTTTGCATAGATTTCAGTAATGAAGAATTTTCACTTTATAACACGACTATAAACAGCTTATCTGAGAAGCTCCTGACGAACTGTTCCACTTGAAATGGGATTTTGACCGATGTTTTAATCAACTGTTATTTGCTCATCGTGGATTTACATATTTGGCGAATAATTCCTACCATTGATTGCGGGATCTCTATCTGATAACAATTTCCACGTTTAGAAATAACACATTGGTTTTTTTTCCGATACCTGGTTATAATTTTAGACAATGTTTCTCTTGCCACACACACCAACATTTTCTCCTGTTTTAGACACTGAAGTTTCCTTCAGGCTAGCATCAACTAACATGTCTTCAACAAATCATGAAATATTTTAAAATTTGAAATCTCACAATTGGTGTCTTATCTGTAATTGTAACACTTAAAATAGTTGTTTGTTATTTTATTAACCTTTATTTGTATGTGTAGCAAACAGCGACGCCTACACCCCACTAAAAATTAGTACAAGAGCTTCTTTAGCTCTTCTTCAGTAGTTTTCTATAATTTTTGTCTATCAGTTGTACATAAGGCTGTTTCGATATATTTGGTTCGCCCCGGAAGTAAGTTTCCCAGAGGTATTTACAGAGACATGAAACATAATTTACTTGAAAACCTTTATTGAAACAGATACAACACTGACAGTTGTCTATCAACATACGAACTACCAGAGTTGAAGCAAATGTTATACCGTCAAACCGATTTTTGTAAACCACTGTCGAAGGAATCTACCTTTAAGAGAGGAGCAACTTCTGTCACCTATTTGTACGTCGTCGTCACCTGAAAAATGCTAAACGGCTACGAACCTTTTCCGGTTACGGTAGCTTAATGGCCTAGCCGCAAACTCGTAGCCGGCGTAGTTTTGTCGAAGCGGGATTCAAGCCCCGATGCCGCTGAAGTCCCACCGTGTAGCGGTCCTAATGCACGTTAAATCCTAAATCCTTTCGTTGGCGAGGTGTGGAGTTTTGGAGATGGAGGGAAGTGCCAGCTCAAGTATCAGTCGCGTCACTTGAAAGAGGTTCAAAATTACGAGGTCCGTCGCCAGTAGCATCCATTAGCGTCCCACTAAGCAACAGGAGGACTATTAGTGACGGACCTAATAATTTTGAGCCTCGGTAAAGTGAAGGAGGCGATACCTGAGTAAGCACTTCCTTTTCCAAACTTTCACGCCACGGTAAGACTTGGAGCCTCGACAGAATTAACGTGCATTATCTCTGCTACACGCTGGGCCTTTAGTGGCATAAGGATTTAAATCCTCGTAACAACACCAGCAGAGAGTTTGCGACCATGATATTGTGGTCATCATGATTCTACCAAAAAAACCCGAAATGTAGTGGAGGTTATGCACGTTAAGTTTGTCAGAGTTCAAGGTCATCACGATAATGATGTTTAAAAGTTACGAGAGTAAGGTGACAGAGCTGTAATGTCGTCCTCACTTGACCATGGTTCAAATAGCCCTTGTGTTGTTTTTAAGTGCGACGTTAATAAACAATCAATCAAATTCCCTTCACTTTAAATTTATGCTGAGCAGCTATTATCGATTATCCGTTACACTCAAGAAATAAACAAAATTCATTAAAGAAAACGAAACACTTAAAAAATATATCAAAGCCTGAAAATTTCCGATAGGAAAAACTTATTGTTCCCTTTTTCCAATAATTACTCTCTATCTCAGGCTTCTATTCTTCTCTCTCACTTTAGGTTCATGAAATAAATATATAAAACCACATAACCATTTATCTTTCAGGGAGGGGAAGAGTAGCAATTTATATAATTTTTGTATTCTTCTCTATCTTTTCTAGTATTGTATTCTCACGTGATTGGATGAAGTAAAATACACAATTTAAAATGAGAACTAAAAAAAAAAGCAATTTAATAGACTTCCAGGTATATTTAACTATTACAACTACTGAATGTAAGCCAGTAATTCCTTTTATCTGAAAAATTGCAGCTGTAAGGAAATATTCTCACAAGATTAGTCGCTCTAGGAATATTTTAATAAAACTCTCTTCTAAAATCTTAACAAAAGAAACTGATCGGTTAGTTATTGCACATAAGGAAAATTTGTTTTTATCAAACTGAGCAATTACTAGAGAAACAGAGTCTTATAATGAAGAAAAATAGCAATAACACGTAAAAAGCTTATATATATATCACGAATGACATTTAAGTAGATATTAAATCTTTGTTCAATATTTATAACACATTTTGAATGCATGGCCGAAATGAATAGTCCCTTTTTCATATGAATAAGACTGTTTATTGATTCTGTCGGAGAGAGCGTTACGTACTTTCAGACTTTGGTGGGGCTTCAGCCACCAAAGGCCGAAGCGAAAACACCATAAAAATCTCAGATGATCATCAGATAGGAGTGTATGGGCAAGAGAGGAGAGAATAAGAGAGAGAAATTTTGTTGCGTAATGTTACATAGCAGGGATCTTTCAAAATAAACGTCATATAACACGTTGTAAAGGATTAGGAGTCTAATAGGGATTGTTTTGACAGATTTATGATAGTGGGAACGCGAATTTAACCAGTTTTATGAGCGCGTGATCTAATAAATAAAAGGATGGTTTGGAAAGAGATCAGGAAATAAGAATGAAATCTTTTCTTTTGAATTAGGGAATGGGATAGAATATATATAATTAAATTATTACTAAGAGAAATTATTGAATTAAAGTTAAATCATTATATATATGTATATTCTTTTATAATTTTAATGTATTCCGTTACAATTTGTCATTTCTGAAAATTATGAAATAGTCTGATATATTTTCCCTTCATAAAATGCTCTAAATCCTAATGCAAAAATATTACTCTTCCATCTTGGAATACAGAGTCCAGAAGGCAAAATTAAGCTTTCTTTTGTACTGAATTTATATTGGCTCCCTTTTGTAGCATCTTAATACATATTTTAATGTATTTTGTAGCTAGAAAAATAATCTTGCTATAAACCTATATTCAGCCCCCATTAGTAATCCAGGGAGAAAAAAAGAGTTTCAAAACTAAAAGAATAATATTTATTTTTATACTATTAATATCCACTGAATTTCTCCCGAAATATCTCTTCATTTTTTTTTTTTTTTTACCTACCCTCGGGTGCTTAAATTATGAGAAAAAGGAATAAGTGCCTACTTTCGTGCGACAAAGCGATCAATTCATGGAAGCATCTGATGGAGAGGAAAAGTTTTGTAGTTTAACGAATCCCGCCATCAAAAGATAAAGATGAAAAAAGTAAGACGAGGTCATTTAGTCAGGATCATGCACCTACATTGTCGAATCGCCGGGACACTTTTTGGACCCATTCCAAATACGCAAAACAGAACTAAGGTAGTTTTCAAAGCTTATGCGTTTGGATTATTTATAAATAATAATTTATTAATGCTGTCTTTTAAAGGAGCAAATCATTATAATTATGACATTGAAAAGGATTCTTTGCGGCCAACAATTACGTAAAGAAAAATAATAAAGCGTAATGTGTATTCTGTTTATTACACGTCTACAGATTTCTTTTCAACACTAATTCAATGTTTATTCTACACAAGTTTTGAGGGTTAACCACATTACCCGCCCTTTGTATCTATTGTTAGATCCCAGTGAGTTTGTTTGTTCACATAAAGCGTTAAGAATTTATTATAGAAATATGAAGATATTCTTTTATGTCTTATACATTTTATTAATGAGGAATTGTATTGAAGTGAAATTATTTTTTTAAATGTTTTTAAAAACAAAATCATACCATTTCATGAAACAATGTTCTTTTATCAATCGGTTATACTCTAATCTTTTTTTACACCTAAAATAAACCTTGTGAATTCATTATGAAATGTTATAAATCATTTAATTCTTTATTTGAAGAGATAACTGATTATTATAATTTTTTTGCACATTCAAAATGTAATAGCATACTGAATCATTATTGCAACATTCATACCTCCAACTTCAAAAAATGGGTTTCCAAGCGGAGAGTTTTGCACTCAGTTTTTAAAGAACATATATATAGCAACTGTGTGATGTAATGGTCGAGTTTAATGGCGCAAGAGCCCAATGTGGTTATGCTGCGCCAAACAAGGGTTGTGATCTAGACATTTGAAAAAAGACGAGTGTTGAAATGGCGTACAGCCATGTTGCGCCAAAAAAAGGTAATGCTGTGACCTAGATGTAAAAAAAAAAATTTGAAGACAAATTAGTGAGTGATAGTATTTTAATGGCACTATATAGCCAAATGTGGCCCTGCTGTGCCAAAAAGCCGTGATCTAGATGGGTGAAAGAACTGAAAAATGATATAAAAAAAACATGTTGACAAGGAGTTGAAAATAGATAAGGATCGCTAGGGCATCCCGAGGGTGCGTCACCCGTGTTTATTACAGACGATGATTCCCATAGGAAGAGAAAAATCTTTAGGGCGCCTCGGGGTCATGATGCCCTCACCTCCCTAAAGAAGACAAGCCCCTGAGGTTCCTTGATATAATCCGCACGGACAAGGCTCCCGGCTATACCCCCAGACACTGGGTACCTATTTTAGTCGCCTATTACACGACATGCATGAGCTACAGTGGGACCATTGTTTCACACCCGGTCACCACATGGATTATAAAGCAGCTGCATTTTTGAATACTACACAGAGAGAAAAGATATTCATCAGGAGTCAGTTACGAGTTCAAATTAATTTTTCTTATTTATCACAAACATCGAAAATGTTTAGAATTATTGTGAAATTTGTTTACTTGTACATGATAATATTGGTTAGTAGAAAAACAGCTCTTAAAGCAAACTAGGATATAATCTGAAATATTTTCCAATTCTTCAAATATTTGCTTGTTGAACATAAACAGTTACAGAGCAAGTTTCTTCCTAGCTTCCCTCTATACTGATAAGTACATTTGTAACTTGGTTATCTAGATTTTACTTTAGACCTAGATAGTAACTGATGCCAACAAATTGAGAGAATATCTACGAAAAGCCAGGTAGAAATTCTAAATTTTGAAATATAAATTTTAACTCCAGCCTCGATCGATGAGAAGAGTGGACACTACGGCCAAATACACTAATAACCTTAAAGTTTCAATCATAAGACAGTTAAACATATTTTGAATAGTACTGCAAATTAAAACTTAACACAGCTCTCATCTTTATTCAAAAATTCCATTTAACGGGTTTATATACATACAGAGTCATTTTTCCTGAATAGTTACTTAGAGCTTACAAAGCCTTTTTTTTTTCGTTGTATGTTACAGATATTTAATCAAAAGCGAATAAAAAACAGATTACCATTCTAGAACTTTTGAAAATAACTAGTGAAATAATCAACAATATTTCACTTCATGCCCTGCACATCTAAATCGATGAATGCAAATTAGACTCAAGTAAGATCGTCACTCTCGCTTCTCCATAAAGGAAACTGTCAATATAATTATTTGTCGAATTGCAATAGATTTTCGGCGCTCGGTGGTTTTCCGGCCCCGAGGAAGGGGAGAGAGTTGCGACCTTGACGCGGCAGCGTTGTTTCGAACCCTTGTCCAGTGGGTCCGAAGAATGCGCTCCTACCAACCAGGTTGAAAAGACATTTGTTCTGGATGGTTAAGTAAGGCGTTTTAACTTCTAACATTGTTGTAGAAGAGAGTCGCCGCAGACTAGTAGACTGTTTAGTATTCATATTAACGATATCCTTCCTACAGGCTTTAAAATCTGTTATGGCTTTAAGAAAAGATAATATGTGGATCATGACCAGGTGCAACAGCTCAATTCAACATCTTCAACCTATATTATAAACAAAATTAACTGTGATTTTATAGCTCCCCTTTCTGAATTTGCACTCTTAGAATCTATATCCACCTAACTGATACCATCACTCGAAAAATCACTCGTTGACGGAAGAAAACACCAGAATCTTTGACAAAGAAGGGATGAAAGCTGCAGTGGCGTACTCAGAAATCAATTTGGAGCGGGGGGGGGGGCGCAATGAAAGATGCAATTTCTTTAGTTTAGAATTACCACCGAGTAAAAACTAAAGAATACGCTGTTTCAATCTTATTTCTCCTATTTAAAACTGTAAAAAATACGAGATTTTTGTAAGCAGAATCAAAAACATTTCGTTGTGTACCTGTAATACTTGTCCAGTAATTTCATTTCATACCATCCATTGCATATAAACGTTTGTCAAAATGATCTCTAAGAAGGTATAGAATTAGTACCTTCACGCCTAGTGAAACACGATCTTACAGTATTACGTCATCACTTACTTAAAATATCTTTAGTTAGAATTTCATTTTGACAGTATCATATTAGTCTAAAAGAGAGATAATAAGTTTTCTCGGTTATATCATAATGAAATCGAAACTTAACAATGATATACGGCAGAAAATTTAGTGATGAATGAAAAATCAAGATTAACTTTAAAATTGAGGGCTCTTTTATTTGAATTGTTTGATAGACAAAATGTTTTAACAAAGAAATATATTTTTTTTTATGATTCTGTCTTTCTTTAGAAAATATTCGCTTAAGATTAAATTCTGTTCTCTACATTAAAGCAACAGTGAAAAACTCAGAAGCTTTAAGCCTAAATGATTTTAATTTCAGAAACTTTGACAGTTGCCAGTAGAGATGTTAACCTTTTCCTTTGACCCTGTTTAAAAATTATAAGAACCATAGTTAAGAGCCCTTTTGTTGGTTTTAACACGAGGTCAATCTAATTAAATCCAATTTGAAACTCTACATTCTTATCTCAAACACCACAGCCTTAACACCATGTCTTATAATCAGCATTAATTTAAAATTTAGCTTGCACACAATTACAAAATTCTCGACACATAACTATATGACTGTCCTAAATTCAAATTAAGAGATATACAGCAAATTACATAACAATTTATTCCATCATACTAATTTAAGTTTAAAAATTCTAATATAATGTAACTAAAATTTGCTGCAGTTTTCCTTGATTAAAACTAATAAATCGATTCACTCAATTAGGTCATAGATAAATACTTAAGGTCCTATGAATTCTTTACTTAACATTGGAAGTAATCCATTGGGAGTAATCTGCGTCAATGAATGTAATAAACTGCTGCTGGTACCGAGAAAGATTTTTCGGGGTTCTTAATCCTCTCGGACTTTTATCCCCGATGTGGCTGGAAAAAATATTGGGCGAGACTGATCATCAGAATTTACGCTTGCAAAGGAGTAAAGAGTTGATCATGATAAAAAATAATTAAGAAAAAACTTTAAAGTTAAGACGATCAATAGATTACAAATTAAGAGAGTTAATGAGATTAGAAAAATTTAAGAGAAAAAAAAAAGTTTAATGTTTTATTATTTATGCTTATTATTAATTATGTTTTACTTATTTTGCAATACAGTACTTTATTGGCTTAGTAATAAATGTGAGCTTTTGAGATTTAGATTAAAGTAGAAAACCATTTTTTCTGTTTTAAATTTAGGTATTTATGGACAAAACTGCACTTAAAAATTAAAGAAAAGTAGGCCTGATTATTATAGGCAGCTATCGTTGTGAAGTTTGAGGGAGGGGGGTACTGGTTTCGGTTGTCTAATCGAGTGAGACAAGATCTCATCCAGTTAAGCAACAGTATATTGTATATTTCTATATTTGGTTTGGTTTTAATAACGCAATACAAGGGCTATTGGATGCGGATCTTTAGATTTTGGAACAAGAATAAGATTAAAAGGATGACATCTGATCTGGTGAGTTTTTTTTTTTTTTTTTTTTTTTTTTTTTAGAACCAAAACGTTTAGGATGGGGGGGACCCCTTTTCCAATTTTTAGCCCACCCCGAGACAAAAAGACGGCA
>BMAW01002432.1:536064-573385 GCA_019974015.1 Nephila pilipes | reverse complement strand
TTTTTTTTTTTTTTTTTTTTTTTTTTTTTTTGTTTCCTCCAAACTTTCTCGACTTGGGGAGACCTTTGTTCCATTTTATAAGCAACAGCTACTCAATATTCAGTACAACGGACTTAAGTGCAATCAAGATACGAACTTGAATCGAACGTCACGAAGCTGGAACTATGACTACTTAAAAAACCACAGTCACGCAGAAACCTAAGACTAGAAAACAAATTTTTTGTATTAATAGCCCGAAAATGCTATAAACTTACCCAAACTCAGAATCCACTCTATTATCACTCATCATGAGTTAATAATAATTTTTCGTTAATTTAGGAAGATTGAATTTAAAACCTTTTAAACTTATTATTGTTAAGCAATCATGGCTGAATGGAAATTAATTTTCAGATTCAAACTTTATTTTACGTTAGTTTTATATAAACTATACAAATGTGTGTGCATTTACAATATATTTATAAAACAATACAATGCACATAAACAATAAATTAATTTCTACAGAATTTCTAACCCAGTGAATAACAAGTACTTAAGATGCACCCTAGTACATAAAATATAAAAATGCGCAACAATAAAAATATATAATCTGTAGAAAATACGAAGGAGAGTTGAAAATTATTTGTACGACCTTGAAACATGGTTTTAAAATAAAACATGCTCAATTATATCTCCAAGAAAAAACATTACATTTTTGATATAATTCTATAACACCATAAATTGTTGAACATTCTTTTATAAAATGAAAAACATAATTAAATTCACAAATTGTTAGCACAAAATTATATCTCGGTATATTTTGTTTCTAATTTATACACGTGAACAATCTAAAACCAATTTTAACTTTTTTTTTCCTAATAATGTATTACAATGCATAGAGAAAAATTAAGGAAAAATACACAGTATAACAAGACTAATGTACCTGGAATTGTACTCTTTTGCGCTATCAAGTTTTTATTTCCGATTCCTCTTTTTTAGCAGAACACTTAGGAGATCTATCTCACATTATTCTTTTGCAAAAACGATTGTATGTAGAAAAATATTGGGAGGAACCAGAAAATTGAGAAATAGAGAAAGGTAAGATAGGATGGTATCAGAACTAAAAGCAAGAGTTCTTGATCTTTATTTTCTTTTTTCAATAGACCCCTTTAAATATTCTTCTCAATAATTCCCCACACATTCTTCTCAATAGGATAGTCTTTACTCAGCTCCTTCCTTACACACATATTAACACGCATTAAGTAAAATTGCTAAAAAAAATCAACGACATTGAAAAATAATTAACATTGCTGAAAAAAAAAAGACTTTTTCTTAGGGATTTAAATATCGTACAAATCTAGTTAATATCATAAGTAATAATACAGATATACGTTTATTAATAATTACAAAAAAATCTTTCATTCCTTAAAAGATTCGTTGGTGTTGTTCCTCTTAAACAAAATTTTGAAACAGACAATCTGGTATTTTTAAAGGCATGAACAATTAATACAACTGAAATGTATATTGCTAATATTCATAAAAAAGTAGAATGGAAGATCTAATAAATTATCACTGAAAATAAAAATGAGTTGTTTTAATATCATCTAAATTCACAGACCATTATCCGCAACCTGAAAATTTAACATATTAGTGATCCATTGAATTTTCAAGAAAAGAATATGTAAGGAATGACAAGGCATCTAGTATTAAATATGGTGTAATTTCCATTACTTACACGAAAACTGAACTCAGCTTTCTGGTGCAATCAATTAAGTTAACGAAATTTTTCTTAAAAGAAATTGTTGTGGATTAAATCTTAAGAATTAAAAATGCGCTCGATGGAATAACATCAAAGATAGTTCGTACAGTTTCAGTTACAAAAATTTATCAAGAAAATTTCAAATTTCTAGAAAATTACTAGCAATCCTTCAAAACACGAGTTTTCACATTAACAAGTAAAAAAGCGTGTTTATAAATAAAAATCTAGATTAATGTTCTAATTCTGCAATGAAGAATTAAGGCAATAAAAATATTAATACACACCAATCAAATAATATATACATACATAAAAAATTACGATCATTTAAATTTTTTAATTCATTAATTAACAAAAAGAGCCTTATACGAAATGAAAATACTACAGAATTGAGCTCCAGGTTATTTTAAATATTAACTTGTATTCTTGAATATTATCTATGTGTAGAAGTCAATTAACAAAAAGTTCATGGTTTATCAACTATTCAACGAATGATAAAGAGATATATGCTTATAAATAACAATAAATCACATTTATGTTCCGTTTTGATTCTTTGATTCTTAAAAATGAAAAAAAAATCTAAATAAAATTGTGTGGAAAATAATTATTTATTCAGAATTAATTAATGTCTTTCATATACACTAGAAAAACAGTATTCTTAATTTTAAAGTTTATGATAAGATATATAATTGTGATAAGAGATTTTAAAAATAAGGTCACCAGCATCGTTATGTTGTGAAAAAAAATCATTGGAGTTATTAAGAAGAATAAAGATAACATTTACTCTAAATTTTAATTCAGAATCAATTAAGAAAATTACTCACGTCAAGAAAGGAAAATTAATTATGATAAATTTTCTAATAGAGCATTTAAAACTTAGAAGGCAAACTAATACTTTCGCAAAATTCAATGCGTATACTCGATACATAAACACATGCAAACAAAAAAAAACATTCAGAATTATTGACGCGCAGAAGTTGGCAAGCCTCTCTGTCTACCGCCCTAGTTTGTCTTTGAAATGGTTGAATTCCGCTTTCTTAATAGAACAAGAAAAGCTATCTCTCTTGACTTAAATTAATTTTATTCAGTTAACTAGTTTATGAGAAAAATATTGCATTTTACGATCAATTACATATCGACTTACAAAATTAATAATAATAATAAAAAAAAAAAAAAAAAAAAGATTCGTTTCTTTCAGACGCATACACAAGTAGACAAATCACACATTTATCAGTTAAAATTTCATATTCAACTATACGTTAAAAATATACAATGGGTATTAATTAGTGTACTATGTTTAGCTAGAAATGGTATTGGTAGTTTTAATGTAATAGATTAAACAAAATTTATAATAACATGAGCAAAATATATTGATAACAATTATAAAATCAATGGTGCGTCAGCAAATTTGTATTAAAAATAGCTTAAACTGTCTGTTGATTATGTATCACGCCAAAACAATTTAATTATTTGATTGCAATCGAAACCCCACGGATAAAAATTTTCCTATGCCAATCATTGTTGGGAAAAGTTATTCATGTTTTTATATTTGATGTCTTAGAAAAGACCGAAAGATCACAAAAGTAATCTCAATTAAATAACAAAAAATAAAATAAAATACTACCTTAATTTGCTCTTAACACAAAATCAGTAATCGTTCATTTGAATTCATTAGTCCTTTTCTTGTAACATCCTATAAGTAAAAGCACAGTCAATATCAAGTGCAAAAAAAATAACTCACTCGCTCACAAACACACACTTTGGTTTAAAAAAAAATTCTTTCCTTCATATAATACTTCATTATTAATTTCGAAAATGAAATGTTACGATGACACTCATTTAATGAATGCTGAATAAAAAATAAATATTACATAGAAAATAATCATTAAAATGACATACAATACAACAGAATTTGAGATCGTTAAATGACTCACTTCATTCTATTATATTTTTTGTCAAATAGGTAAGAGTTCTAGAAGATAAGAGAAAAAAACTGTTTTTTTATGACAAACGTTAGATACCAAACGGAAAAAAAATTATAGCAAATACTGAGGAAGATAAGCGCAATATAAAAACGTTAAAATATCGATGGCTAAAATTTTGGTTAATCTAATATAGAAATCAAAAAAGTTAATTTTGTACTCATGCTTGCTTTTCTTTGCGATATTGTGATTGTTTATTAACGTCACACACAAAAGCAATTTTGAAGCTCGGTCAAGTGACGAGGACGATACCTGAACTGGCAACTCTCTCTCGCCTATAGGACTTGGAACCGCTACCACATTTAACGTGCATCAGCCCCACTACATAGTAGGTCTGTAGTGACATCAGGGTTCGATCCATCGACTCGACGAAAATAACACCGGTCGCGAGTCTGCCATCATTACCACTTGGCTACAGAGACCAACACATACATTTCTATGTTTTGATTAATATCTGTGTGTATTTCAAGGTTTTAATTTTTCAAAATATGATGTAAATCACTTTTAAATGCATAAGTGTTTTTGACAGTGAAAATAATTTTTTTTTTCAGTCAACAAATACTTCTAGTTGAAGATACAAGAAAAACAATAACAGAATGCCTTTTTCAATCGTTTATAATTACTTCATCTAATATACAAATTTCATTTAATTCGATACCGTGAAATTTTAAAACAATAAGTCACGCAGGACGATTTATCCAAAACGCTCTTCACAACTTTCTCAAACTTGTATGATCCTTATTATATGGCTATATGTTTATAACAGGAGTGGCCAACCTTTTTGGGAAGTGTGCCATTATTTGAACAGGAAAAAATCATGCGTGTGCCACTTCCAACATAAAAATATAGAAAAAATGCTATTTATAAGATGATGGTGAGAGTTTTGCAAACCACTCATTTTTTAATGTAAATCTTCATAATAGAGGCGTAAAAATAATGTAACAAGTAAAACAAAAGTTCAATGTTATCTTTTATCGTCAATAAAAACATTATAAAGGTTCAGTCAATTAAGTAAGGTATAAAATAAAAATAAATAATTTTAAACTTTTGATTTTAAGTAATTATTAAACAGTGAGTATTGTATTAGTGTTGCGTGTGTGTTTTGTGTGAGGGGTTTCTGAATTTATATTTTTTTCTTACCGAGTCATTTATAGAAAAATTAGTTCTTGAAACTGCAAACAAAATTTGGTGCTTTAGGAGCATATTAGATAATCTTGAACGACATTTTGATTTTATAATGTTCATAATGGAAATATTTGTTCACAAACATGTTCATCAAATTTACAATAATATTTAACAACTAAATCGTGTAAACTTGTAAAATCGCTTGTCGGTACAAATTTCCAAAATTCAATAATATTTGGATCACTAATAGATGAAATAAGTTCCTTATGCTTGCTTTTAAGTGTTGTATAGTGCTGTAAGTCAGTAATTTAAATTAGGAGTTTAGATTGGTAACAACTAACGTCTTACAATAAAATTGAAAAAGGATTTGTGAAAAGATCAATATTTTTTTTATCTCCTAGAAAATCTTCAAGCCTAGCACTGAATGAATCCCGCAAAATGGATGCTAAAATTTTTAAATCTAACACAGTAGGGAGTTTTATTTGAGTTTGGTCGCTAATTCCTGCATTAATGTGTAATTTTTCTCTACATTCGCAATAAAAGTTTGCTCACAAAATAAGGTATATGATTAACCAGGGTGGGAAAAATAGAATATTTTCTATATAACTGCAAATTTAATTTGCTTAAATATCGCATTATATCGGTGAGAAAAGTTAAATTCATAGCCAATCTTCATTCTTCAGTCGCAAGCATACACTGGGGTAGTTCATCGTTTTCTTCAAGATATTTTAAAACACTCCCTTTACTTCCAAAATCTCGCTAGTGCACTTACTTCAGACAACCAGCATACACTACAATGAAGGAGTAACTCGCCATCTTCTTCCGTTCTTTTAGAAGAAGCTACTGAAATCATCGTCGATTCAGAACTCCAGCCAGTATTTTGTTGGATCAACAACATAAGACAAGTTGAAATCCTTGGCACATACAACTGCTTGATGAAAAATACATAGATGCTTTCTTCCCAAATAATTTTCGAGCAATGTAACGAAACCTTTTATCCAGCCAACCATGCAAGGCGCTTATGCTTATGTCATGCAAGGCATGCATCTGTGCAAACACTGTATATATCTCAATTTCCGCAATTTACTTAAACTTCAATTATATTTAAGTTCTTTAAAAAATGTCCTCGCCTGTAGTTAAAACTAGTTGCAACCAAGAAGTTCGTGAACGAAATCAAAATTATCATTCGTGCAACGCATTAATATGCTCTACTGCGCCACTGTCTTTGATGTCATAGCTTCCATGCAAAGCTAGTGAAAATTATTTATAATATTGTAGTCTATAGACAATTTGTACGCCAACATTCTAGCCCATATCATCTATGCGAGACATGATGGTATTTCGAGACAAAGCTATTTCATCGGTTATATTTTTTTACTTATATATCATCGACATTTTGGACAAATATTAACAAGCAATTTTTAATTATCTTTCTCCGTTTGAATTAGGGTTTTAATTGCTAGCCAATTACAAAGAAAGTTCATAAGAAGTCTTCACCATAGTTTCAATTTCATCGCTTCTCCTTTGGAACAGGGATTATTGGCGGCTATGGATTTTTTTTATGATATATGTTCCCAACTATAAATCAATTAGTTTAGTTTCTTATTAACGTCGCACTAGAAGCAACACAAGGGCTATTGGCGACGGACCTCGTAATTTTGAACCACGGTCAAGTGACGAGGAAGACATCTGAGCGGGGACCCCCCTCTCCTAACATCCACACTACGCCAACGGGAGGACTTTGGGCCCTGAACAGATTTAACGTGCATCAGCCCCGGCTAGACGACGCGTCTTTTGGCGGCCAAGGATCGAACCCGCGACTGAACGAAAACCGCCGGCCGCTAGTCCACGACCTTGACCACTAGGCTACCGCGGCCCAAACTATAAATCAACCGAATATTTGCTAATGAAATCACTATACAGTTGTTTGACACGTCGGTCCAGATTAAATGTTTTCGGCACTCCTACACAACTTTCACATACAAATAAACAGGCTTGGAAATATTTTGCTAAGTAAACAAAAATTGCTCTTCCCGTATAGTATTAAAATCGCGAATTACAATATCCTCTTCACACATGCCTTCTTTTCTATGCCAAAGGTTTACTCATGGCGATAGTAAAAATAAAATTTTAAAACGACCCGTATAGTCAAAATTTTAGAAAGTTTTGAAGAAGTTTAGCGACTTGCTCGGCGGTTTAAATCACCTGAGCCATGGAAAGTGAGTGTAATACTTGCTCTCGCATATAGTTCCAACGAACAATGCGTCAAAGCAAGACAATTGAAACCATTGGTCTCGTCCCGTGACCGGGCTATCGAACGCATAATTGCATTGGTCTCAAAAAGTGCCAGTCTCTGGGGCAATTGATTCAATATCGTATGAGTCAGTTTTCACGGATTTTGACGAAATTCTTGAAAACATTTTTCAGACTTTTTAATTTTTCAAAAAATCTCCGCGTGTCATTGTAAGATCTCTGCCTTGCCACACTGTGATACGCATGCCGCGGATTAACCATCCTTGGAAAAACACTGAATACCAGACAGCACAAACGAAATAAATATTTAGAGCATTTCAATGTAATACACCAATTGTCAAAAAAGTATATACAAAAGACAGGAGGGTGCATTTCGCTTCAGTTCATGCTTCTTAACATAAATTTTCGAGAATAAATGTGAACTCGCAGATAGGTTTCATTTGTTGGGCCATGGTCGAATGCAATCCGCGGATTAAAGTTTAATAGGATACATGGAGTGAATGAACGTAGATTTTATTGTACAATAACTGAATCCATTGCCAAAAAACTGAAAACGAGTCTCGATACGCTATAATGAAAACAAAACCATACCTTGAACGTCATAAATGTAAAATGATGAAATAAACTCAAAGATTAAGATAAAGAGAAATATCTTCTTGGATTACTTTTCAAAGGGGGAAAAAAAAAAAGAACATGCGAATACTAAGAAAACAACAATACAGTCATGCTACGAACAGAAACTCGATTGTCACGATGCTCTTCAGTTCATAAGGTTTAAACTACGCTAGTTGAGAAACAGAACAAAATCTCTGAGTGTGTAATTTCCTTTTTCCCTCCAGAACCATTATGTCTTCCGTTAGAGGTTGTTATCAATCAATCTGTCTAGTTTACTGAGCTTTCACCACAACGAGGGGTGAATTTTGAGCGACACTAGGGACCACCCGGTCAAAAAGGTTATCAAATGGTGTTACACTATGCTGTTCTCAGTCGTCATCCAGAGGGCAGGCTCCAGAGTATTCTGAACCCTGAGCGAAATTATTATGACCCATCCTCCATTTATATATGGTATATTAGTACATATGCTTTACCCTCAATAAAGTCAAAGTACACAAATATTTTTTTCAATGTAATGTATATAAGTAATGTATAATAAGTTCAACGAAATAAGAAATCGGTGAAGTTTATATTACTCTTCGATGCTTATAACCGTCTCACCCGTGAGATATTACTGATTAAACTGAACGTAAATTATTGATGATTTCAGAAAATATCAAGCAATTATAAATATGCATTTATGCAAAATACACTTACCAGCCATCTAACGTTTCGAAGATTACGTTGGAATTTGCGGGAATAATACGCATGAAATTATCAATTATTAAGGTTATGAAACCAACGGAGAACTGATGCAAGACAAACGCATATCGACTATCTATGAAATAACCCACTGCGGGAATGACTTGCTCCCGTGGTTTTAACCATCTGAAGTACTGGAGATTGAAGTCCTATCATTTGCCTATACTAGCCGAAACATACAATGTAAAGGAAAAGAGAATAGCTCTCTCTCTCTTTCGCACACAGTGCCAATGTTTTCCGGTTAGCTTTCCATTCACTTTCCTTTCAATTGTGTTTCAGTCGGCACCCCATATAAAGTGCGAGAGTTTTCAAATTTATGATTAGGAATGGGCGCCCCTACACGCTCGGCGCCCTGCGCCGCGGCACAGGCTGCACACCCTTGCGACGATCATGGTCATTCTTGGCCCCCTGGACTGCTCAAAGGCAGTTTCGAAACACTATTTCGTCATTTTCCCAGCGATTCATAACATAATATTTCATAGCAATTTCAAACACAATACCCTGACATGCTTTTCAATGGATTATTTTTATAATATGGTGAGCTTTCACTTTTCGGCCTATATCCGGACATCCAGCAAATTAGACACGCGTAGGTCGTAATGAAACGGCGAGTTCGAATCCTAATATTTCAGACAATTAAGCAGAATATTGAATAGTATCCTGCAGGTCACTATGCATTAATTTTATGCATCAATTCCGCAGAATAACAATATAGAATAGTCTATCGTCGTAGGGGGTTCCATAAAGTACTCAGCTGTTTCTTTCAGACCTTTGTATATGCTGATTAAACAACCGAGTAGTTCCGCTGCTATGAGTCACTTCTTTTTCTACGATTATTTGTTAGCTCTTTTATTTACGTTAAAAGGGAGTAGGAAATTTTGTACGCATAAATCAGTCGTTTTCAACATTTTTCTCCTTGCGAACCCCTTCTAAAATCTGAAAAAAATTGGCGAACCCATTGTATAGCCGTTAATAACAGGCGAGGAAGCAATAAATTTGGTAGAACACTTATTTTTCATGTTACACAATAGTTCATAAGAACAACGGGTGAAAGAAAAAAAACAATTATAAAACATCTGATTACAAACATTGATAAAAACTAAAATGATAGCTACAAGAGAATAAATACAAAATTAACTCAACAAATCAACTAGTTCTTTGTTAAGCCTGCATTAACACTTATTTATTTTAATTTATTTTGTAATTTTCAAATTATAAATAGAGAATTAAATATATGTGTTGTTGTTTTACATTAACGGTTTATAATTCCACCATTACAATATTAATTTTGCAAACCGGTTGGTTGGTTTTATTAGCGTCGCACTTTGAAGCAACACGAGGGCTGTTGGCGACAGACCCTGTAATTTTGCGCCTCGGCCAAGTGACGAGGACGACACCCGAGTTAGCACCCTCTCTCCTAACTTCCACACCACGCCGACGGGAGGACTTTGGGCCGTGACAGATTTAACGTGTACCAGCCCCGGCTACACGGCGTTTCTTTTGTGGCATCACAGGCTCGAACACACGACTCGACGAAAAACGCTGGCCGCGAGTCCGCGACCATGACCTCTAGGCTACCGCGGCCACACCTCCGGTTGGGAAACACTGACATAAATTATACAGTTATAAAATGCACTTGTTCAGTTTACTTAAATACTCTTCCTCACATGTACGTCATTTTTAAAACGCACTAAATGACATTTATCTATCAAAATATAGTTCTTTCTTCTCTACTTTCATTTTTGTGATGACAAAAGTAACTTTATTTGGGAGTGGAAACATTACACAGAAACATGATTTAATTAAGATATTTCAAGTGATTTTTGCCATCATAAAATTACATGCTGTACAGTTTTAAACTTTAATTAGATCAAATCAAACAAGATAATTCTTAATACTTCAAACGTCTCTACGTTTTCAATAAAAAAAAAAAAAATTAAGCATTATAAATTAAGGAACTCACCATTAAAACACTAATCAACAAAAAAAAAAATCTTTACTAATTTAGTTTTTAGGATTTGTGTCTCACCAGAGATCTACAGAACGGGCTGATTGGTGATCCCGAGATTGAATTCAAGATTAAGTGACATTGGAACTTCTAGGAAGTAATCAATTGAAGCATGGATATTTTTTTAAAAAAAATGACGAATTACGGTCCGTTTAACACTATTTACAATGAAAATGAATAAAAGCGCAGAATTAATAAATAAGACTGAAAACGATTTTTGTTACACCTCGATTCTTTTATTGGCCGAGTATTATTCCGAAAAGGAAAAGTCCAAATATTATTTAAAAAGGAGCAGTAAGAAAATACATTAAGACTGTATCGAATTATAAAATAATTGAGCACTTATACATTTGATAAATAAATGTTAATTATCAAAAGTTTTCTTTTTGAGTCTATATACTCTCACTTTTAAATGATAAAAAATTTCACAAATTACGAAAATAGTAATATATATTTGCACTAATTTCTAAAAATTAAGAAATTCAAGTCACCAAAAGTAAAAAGAAATAAAAAGCCCGTGTTAAAAAACATTAACATAAGATAAAATAAAGTGTAATATATTTCGGAGCATATTGTGTTTTTCGACCTCGTGGAGAGAAGAGATGTTGTTGACCTTGAGAGTGTCGGCGGCTCTTTAGAATTCTTGACCACTGGGTCGGTCCGAAGAAAAGTTGACTGGTCCCTTTTCGTTACGCTCTTTAGCAACTAAGATGAAAGGAGATCCCCGTTCGGAATAGTTACAAAGGTGATTTAACTTCTGGTGGTATTGTTGAAGAGAGCCGCCGCATATTTTTTCCGATGAAACTGGGATCACATGATAGCCTTATAATAAGAGTCATTTCTAGATTTGAATTTCTATTCTTTTCGATGAGCTGTTCTTTCCTGTCCTGGTTCACTTTTAAAAATCTATACTTTAATCTGTTCTCCGGTTCATCTTTTCTTTAAAGCTTCCTCGAGCAACACCTCAGGTGAATTTTACACTATAGAATAACTACATATATTCTCAACCGATTACTTTAAACATTTGAGGAAAAATCAAATTGGGTGAACTTCGTTTTTTAAAAAAAAAATCCAAATTTTTTTGTAATACTAAGAAAAACATCACTTTCTAATTGTATCGACAGACGAGAGAAATTATCCTTATGGTAATATCTCAATACGAATATTTACGCATTTATGTATTCAAAGTAAATTGTTTCCTAATTTAAAGGATGGTTCCATTGTAAGAGAATAATACTTTTAAAGAATAAAGGAAAAAGGGAGTGAAGAAGGAATTAGTGTGTATATGAATGAATAGCAAGACGGATTAAAAGCTAATCGCACTGAACAGAAAAAATGAACAGAGAGTGAAGAAAAGAAATGGAACACTGAACAGGTGAGAATAAACAGATAGGGTAAAAATGAATTGGTAGCACTGAACCGTTGGAAAAGAGCAGAAGAATTGCATGCGGAGTTAAGTGTGGCACAGTTGCAGCTGGACAAAATAGTTTGATCAGTAGCAAAGTACGGGTTTCTGGCGAGGCACTGAGCTGGGGACTCTCATTTTTGTAAATAAATTGGTTCAAAAGAACATATTACTCTTTTGATCTCCATCCCTTGTCGTGTCTAAGTTGCTGAATGATCGTCGCTTCACTCGTTTACAACTACAGCTGTTATGTAGATCAATGAGAATTAATCACGTTATATTCATCAAGAACTCTCAGACTTACCGTAACGTTGTATGGAAGTTAAGAAATTCATGAATTAGTTAAGCATCGCTTACATTCATGTGATCAAATTTAAAAATTTCGAGATTTATCACTAATTGTTGTGGTAGTTAGTGATAGGCTTAAATTTTCAATTTAATGAGTGACAGACCTCAATTAAATAGATAATTAGAGATAGATCTGCATTGGATAATTAGATTAAATATACTTAATAAAATTTTACTTGGACTTAATTAACTTAATAAAGTTTCAAGATGCAGAGCAGGACATCTGAATGCGAACCTAATAAACTATTCAATTCTTATACAACTACAAAAAACATTTCCTGCTATTTCTAAATATAATTTTAATAGCAGCTAAAATCTCTAATTCACTACAGACAGTCACATTCCAGTAATTAAGTACAAGATTAAAGAAAATTATTATGTATATATATATATATATATCTTTTGAAAGTTTGGTTCTTTTATATTGAATAAAATATTTATTTAGGCAGTTAAATCAAATTCTGATCATAAGAGAAATGAAGTTGGTTTGTTGAATTAAGCACATACTACCCGAGTTCGGTGTCAACTTTTTTTTTTTTTTAATTTTATATTTTATACTGACATTTGGGTAAAACGAAGTCGTATTATTCTAAACATGTGATGGCTAAAATAAAATCTACGAAACAAGCAATTTCCTTCAACTTCCGTATTTCAAATGATTTCATCCAAAATCTAGAAATCCTACACAATTTTCGCATTTTTGCATATTTATGAAAGAAGGTGGAAAATGCAACCGCTCCTCCGCGTGTATTTCTTTCTATCTTGTTTGTTCAAGGTCAAAAATAACCAATTTCCTCTACAGCCCCACGCATAAATATAAATCAGAAGAATATAGTACCTTGATAAGGAATTGTTTCACCTCTTGGCCTGTAGACATTAAGAAATAGTTTGGTTTATGAAAACTGATAGCATGTTTGTAATATGATTTCAATAAACAAAGAAATTTCCTTATGCAATAGCTTAAGTAAAATCAAAGACTTACTTTCGCTGAAATTTTACGACAAAAACGATAGATGAATTTAAAATGAATATAATTGTTACTTTCTTACAAACACGTGGGAAAAAAATCTGAACATGTATTGCTGGTAAAAACACGAAGAATAATATAAATAATCGCGGAAATATTCCACATGTGTTATTGAAAGATAATTGTTATTCAAAATTAAAGCATTTCTTCATTTTCATATAGTAAAAATGGTAAGAACATGGAGGGAATTAAATATTTTTGTGCATCAACATGAATAAATTCCTAAAGTTACTTAATTTAATTCTTAAAAAGTTATTATTTTTCAATCAAAGGTAAAATCAATTATTCACACGAATAACTAAAAAATTGTGTCCCTCATAAATGAATTTTTCGATTCAAACTAGACCATTTTTCACTGAACGTTTTTAAAAGGAGTTCAACTACATATCTTACAAAACTGGAAATTATATCAGGCCCTTCAAAAGAATATTGACAACTATGAAACTCTTTTAAAAACAATTAACGACAAAAGACATGAAAAACGAAGAATTTTAAAAAAAAATTTCACCAACAATTAAAAATTATTATCAGATAAAATACGACTATATATGTGGGGGGAAACAAAACAGTTTTAAAGGAAAATTTTGACCAAAAGCGAATTTTTATTACATAGATAAATGTTACCGTCACAAACAAACAAGAAATCCTAATACTGAAATTTTTTGTTACGAATATGTTTATTACTTTTTAAAAAATATGCATATATACATTAGAAGGAAATTTTAAATTTACTACTTTTTGTGTTTTATTTAGTTCAATAAATTAAGTTCGAATACATAGCTTTTTGTCCATCTTTTACGAAACATGCGTTCGTTTTACTGTTCTGCAGACTGAAAAATTTATTGCCGAAAGAGTATACATGTAGTAATATGCCAGTGGAGTGATCGATGTTGTGGAATATTCACTTGAATGAACACTATTTAAATAAACAATATATCAGCTATTTGTAATAAAAAAAATATATATTCTCTAGGTTACTTTTCTCACTGGAATTTAATTCTAACATTTTTTTTTATCCTAGCATTTGCACGAATTTTTATGATAGCCGATAAAAAAAAATTTACAAACTATAAAGTGGCAGGCACAGCGTCTGCCCTCCAAATGTCCTTGCCCTTCAAGTTGTTTTATTTGAATAGGAGCAATGTTTAGAAAAAAATAAAATCAACCATTTAGTATAATACTATAACATTTTGATTGCTTAAGGATGCAAAAAGGTTTGATCAACGAATGTTAAAGCTACTTTGAATTCCAAACACAAATTTTTCTTAGATATATATTTTCCGATCTGACACTCTTCTCCCCCCCCTCCCCAAAGAAAATTTTTATTATTTTAACATTTGTGTACAAAAATAAAGTTACTAAAAATGATTCTAAGTTATTAAATAATACACAGGATATTTTTAACGAAGAAAAATGGTGAATTCAGTCCCTCGGAGAAATAGAATCGATAACACAAGAATAATAGAGGCAACTGCTTTTGGCGATGTATTATGATTTTGGCGAACAATTTATTTTCTTCCGAAATTTACGTACGAAACTTTTTGTGACATGTTATTGCCATTTAATAATTTCAAATCGTATGATTATAATAATTCAAATCCATAGATAAGGCCTCCAACCCTCTCCCCCTCAAAAAAAAAACTGATCCAAATTTTTAAAAGAATGAAAACTTTACAATATATGTCACTGATAAGAATTTTGATAAAAATATTTATCATAAATTCATCTCGCCTATTCCCCTATGCAAATAGGGGAGGATCAAATTTTTTTTTACACGATACAAAATAAATTATTAGATTATCTTTATACATATATATATATATATATATATATATATATATATATATATATATATAAATGAAATTAAAATATTTCATTAAATTTACATATAAACATAAACTGAGTAAATAAAATTTCTGATGGTCACGAAGTAACTCAATTCTTCCAGCGGATATGAGAGAGTAACAGTAAAATCTTAATATTTTTCTTGAGACTCTTGCATTTTTCCAAGTGCACTGGATTTTTTAAAATGTTTTTCAATGTAAAAATTATGAAAGTAGATATCACTTATAATTTAATAAAAACATATTTTTACTATCATTAAAACTGAATAGAATTGTTATAACAATTTAAATGACCAATTACGTTAAAAATAAAAGAAACTTTAAATATCAATTATTAAAAAAAAAACTAATATTAAATAAGGTAATTTTGAAAATATTAAGTAATACTGTACACTTAGTACAGTTGCTATATTTTTTAAAACACATTTTTAGGGACATTGGAAAACTCAAACTTTTAAAAAATTTTACTCAACGAATTTTATTTTTTGTCCAGGTAGAAAACTTAATTATGGAAAATTGTATATATAATAATACGAAAATTTGTTATAAATTGTAAAAGAAATAGAACTCGAAAAAAATTTTCGCACAGCATCGCTTACTGTCATTCTTTGAAATATTAATAGTTAAAATATTTCACAATATTCCTGTGCTAGAAGAAACGCGTTTGATCAAGGACTATTTCTCATGCGGGACCTACAGATATAAGATATATCCGTGAAATGTGCTACGTCCGATAACTATGCATAAAATTACCGATTTAGCCATGTTTTCTTAAGGAAAACTTAACGCACGCCAATTCTCAGTACAGGTCATGAAGTGAATAGAGAGGCAATGGCAAGGTCACCAAGATCACTATTGTTAACAGAGGAAAGAAATGGTTGCCATGTCCACTTAGAACAGCTACAAGGCGCTACCTGATCATTATACATCAACCGGCCTCTGTTTTACCAACACATCATTACTCGGGCAACAGGAAAGGAAGAATTAAAGACATGAAAAGAAAGCCGGATTAAAGCCAGCTGTTCTCTGTTGAATTGATCTTGGGTGGTAAAAAAATTGAAAGATGAAAGTATCCAGCAGTCGAGCTAACTGAAATATGCATTACTCCCAAAATACAGGCAGTTTGTTTGCGCTTCGCGTTTTCCCAGTAATTCGATTTGAATCGACAATAAAATATCAAAAAATAAGTTTCATCACACGTCTTTAAAAATTGATTGCAGAATACTATTAAAATCAAAAAGAAGTTTTATTCCAGTATGATTAACTAGTGAAAAAAAAAAAAGTAATTTAAAAGTGAAATTGATGAATGTTTTTAAACAAGTAAACTTGCAGTTGCAGAACACATATTTCATATTAAGAAACAGCGTAAAAACATTATTTAGTTCATAAAAGTTGAATGCCTATATATTTCAGCATAATTTAAAATCTTACGTATTTTACAAACACAAAGAAAAATAAAAAATTGAAACATTGCATTAATTGAGAAATTCGTCTTTACCCCTTCCCTCTTACCTTATGATTTCATTTTATGTCAACTTTTTGAAATTCTTAAAACCTAAGTAAATAAAAAATTTATGATTTCGTGGAATTATGAGCACTGTATTTCTTCTATTATGAATCCACCTGAATTTCTTTAATATTTATGGGCATCAAAATATCAGAATATAAATCGATACCCTTAAAAAGGTGACCATTATACTAGATGTATGGTAAGATAATTTGAATAATCAAACAATTTATTATTGAAAAGAAAGTTGCGTGAGAAAATTGGAAAATATATTTAAGAGAATATTTAAATTATTTAATTCTACAGAACAAACACTTATTAGTAATTCATAAGATATCTTGCACGAAGAGCGACGTTTAGGTTATTCGTTACATACATATGTGCATATTAATCTAAATATCTCTCCTTTATATAAATAGTAGTTCTGTTATAAATGCTTGAAGTTCTTTACACATTTCGTATGCGATAAAAGCTACTTACCTCCAATTCTTATACAGCTTAGAGATGTGTTTAACCAGCGAGTCCGATAATTATAATAGAAGTATTTTTGTAGATAGTCTAAAGGTATGAGGTTAGCTTTAATTTCACATTAATACAAGTGTTATCTGATAAATATTTTACGTTCAGCTACAGAATAACAAGGTTTATAGTTTGTTGTGTCTCCTCATTTTGACTTTGTCCGCGCAATCTTGTTTTTCTTGATAACTGCTTTGTACGTTTCAGTACTTTTGTTTTAACCAATATAGCAATTTTAATTTACTAGATTTAGTATTACGTATTCATTTTAGGTTAATTTATTCCAGCTATAGATTGGTAATTTATTATTTGCTTAAATACATGTTTTTATTATGTACTTATGAACAACAAAAGTTTATATTTTACATATATGTGAGTAATAAGAAATTTTCAACATACTCGCACTTTGTATGATAAATAGGCTAAATCAGATTTCTTAGAATGTAAAGATAAACACACTTATCTAAAATCCTCACATTATTTCCCAACTGAGAGATTGTACGAAAGTAATTCTGCACAGAACATATTTTGCTTAAAGTGTGTATATTAATTAGGAATTAAAATGCCAATGTTTAGACTAAGAACTTAGCTTATAAGCAACTGAATTTTTTAAAGTGGAATAATATAAAATTTCAGCTCCAGTGCAATTATATTCGATTTCTTAAATTTCTGTATTTCAAACTATCAATTCATTAAAAGGAAACCCATACTACTTATAATAGAAGGACAGTAACATTTACTTAAAGATATTCCGTTATTTGAGAGATTAATTTCATAAAAAGGAATATTTTAAGGAATTTTTCGTAAAACCATGAATGGAATTTCAACACTACGCTATTAATTAAAAGTGTTTTAACTTGATAGCTTTCAATATTTATTTCATGTTTGAAGTACTTATCATGAATTATCAAAGAATTCTTAGTAAAACGTTCATTACTCAATGCAACCTGAAGACAGTAAAAAATAAATAAATAAAAATAAAAGACACTAACAGAATAAAGTGACATATAAGGCAATGATTTGTGAAAAAAATATTCTTTTCCCCACAATTACACAAAATCAAATTTCCACAACACACGTACTATTTTAAAATATCTAATCTTCTCTAGGAAAAACTTGTTTCTTTATTTTTTCTATTTTCTTTTTAATCATTAATTTCAAACTGGAAATGTTTCAAAATGTGTACTTTTTCTATTTCCGATTTATCTTATAGATAGCTTGCGTGCAGTGGATCTTTGAAAAAAATTGTCGATCGTCATGCGTATCGTTTTAGTGGCAATAGTCTAAACATACATTGCTTCATGTAATGGATTTTATCGAAAATTCCTTTTCTTTTTCACCGATTTTGTGGAATGTAATGGAATTGCCCCTGATGTTTTGGTTGTTTTACTGCATCTACACGATTTCCAGGTAAAAAAGACTGGACTAAAAAGAAACATATATAATTACAATTGATTGAAACACTTTAGAAAAACCATTATAATGTAAAAGGAGACTTGTTTAAAAATAATTGTTTAATTTTAAAGCCTGATTAATATATATATATATATATGATAAATGTATCCTCCCTTTTTCAAAATTAACCATTTTTAGGCCAGTTTTTTAAATTTAAACTACTTTAGCCTCAAAGTATAGAGCAAAAATATCTTGTTTAAAGCCTGATTAATATATATATATAATAAATGTATCCTCCCTTTTTCAAAATTAATCATTTTTAGGCCAGTTCTTTAAATTTAAACTACTTTAGCCTCAAAGTATAGAGCCGCGCATATCTTGTTTAATATTCCCAAACCACATCATTATAAACTGATGAATAAACAATTTTTAAGGAAAACCTCCCTTTTTCAAGAATCCAGTGACACTTGCTGCGTAAGAAACTTTCTATCGGCTTGCTGTCTCTTCATGGCGTAGACAACAAATTATAATTAATAAACTGTTCCAAAATTCCTTAATCAACATGATTGAAAACATATAATAACGACTATTATTTATTTAAAGGCGCGCGAAGATAATTATAACATCCACATTACATATATACGAATCACAGCATTAGTAATATAAATTTTAATATACAATATATCGGCTATATTCCTTTCTCACAAAAATGTACAACTTTAAGCGATTTTGTAGGATTGACTGGGTTTATGGGATATAGAGAAACAAAGGCTATTATCCCAAATGAACTATTCATCTCAATAATTCCTGTTTCATGGAAATAAATTTAAAATAATTTTACATTTTCCTCGAGTAGGCAATTTTTTACTATAATTAAATAAAATATTATCTAAGCGTCATTTGTATTTCTAAATAACGACAATATACAATGTATTTAGTCATTACGTCAGGAATTAAACAGTGCGTAGTTTAAAATATAAATTTAAAAATCAAGCTTTCCCCGACCATAATATTTTAGACAGCTTTAAAAACAAGTACTAGTTTCTTTTAAAATCGTTTAAAAAATAATCCATCACAATTACTCGGTTTCCCAAGTAATTAATTTTCCTTTTCATTTAAACAATATTTTTCTTGAAAGTCAGTAAATATGGTTTTAAAAAATGTTAACACTAATCGAATATTTTGCAATTTTTTCTTTCAAAAGGAAATAGCACTTAATTGCATCTTTTTAACTTGTACGTCATTGTTCGATTCTTAAAAAAAAAAAAGGTTTATTATACTAACCTGATCCCTTCTTTTTTAGCAAACAAATACAATTTAGAAGCAAACAAATACAATTAATTTCTTTTTAAAAAAAAATGAGCACATTCGATCTATTTAATAACGACTGCGTGAATTTAATAATGCCTGAAGTTTAACGATTAAATTCTAAGGTTTAGTGTTTTGAAAACTTTATTATATTACAACATACAGCTTTCATTTAATAGAATAAGAGTCTCGGTCATTAAAAATTTAACATGTACCGCACTTCCTAAATTAGAATAATCTACAAAATCAATAGGAAGCTATTCTAGTAACAAAGATAATTACTAATGATCGTCTGAAAACTTTGTAGATGCCCTCTATTAATGTTTGCACAAGATTGATTAATTGTTTATAAACGTCGCATTCTGTACGCGAGGACTATGCATTTGCCTAAGGAGTTGCACCGCCCGATAATTAATGTATTTATTATCATACCATACTCAATATATTCTTTCGTGCGGAATCAGGAGGTGTATTGACTAGTCTTAGTCACGACGGCTCGTAATTGAACTTAGGGGATGTGTCCTTTGTGTTGCAAGATAATAATAATACGTTTAAGAAACCTTTATAAGAAAAGAAAAAAAATTCTCAGTTTCAGTAGGTAATTTTACGTTAACTTTGCTTTAGATCTTCACAAAAGTTATTGACAAAAGACTTTATAATTTTTAAAACAAGCTCAAATGATGAAGATGACATAATTGAGAATGTACCTCAAAACTTCAACACATTTGAGTGGCGCTGCAGTAGCCTAGTGGACATATGGTCATGGACTCGCGGCAGGAGGTTTTCGTCGATTTTTTTTATTATTATTATTATTATTATTAACGTCGCACTAGACGCAACACGAGGCTTTCGTAGAGTCGTGGGTTCGAGCCCTGATGCCACTTGAGACCCGCCGTAAAGTCGGCCCTGATGCACGTTAAATCTGTCGTGACTCGCAAAGCCCTCCCGTTGGTGTGGAAGTTTGGGGATGGCGAGTTCCCGCTCAGGTGTCGTCCTCGTCACTTGACCGAGGTTCAAAATTACGAGGTCCGTCAGAAATAGCCCTCATGTTGTTTCTCAGTGCGATGTCAACAAACAATCACAATACAAACCATTTGAGAACTTTGCGGTACAGGTTGATTAATGTGCAGTTGCCACTATTATTCAGCTCGAAAGGCTTTGGTGAAATAGGGTCTCGAACGGGATGACCACGAAATTTGCAATATTAACCTCAGTATTTCAGTGTTATTGCCCAGAAAATCTCGACTCCCGAATTTTTGAGCAATAGGTCATAAAATAATGCTAATTGCCTCAGAAATTCTTTTCAGTCACATTAAATATAATAATTTAAGCAAATTGATGAAGCAATAAACAAAATTAAAATTTATCTGAATATTAGATTTATTTACATAAAAAATATTATACGCAACCAATCTGCATTTTATTTCCCGTATGGCCATTTAAATATAGTGGTGTGCGAATTTATGCATACGTAATTATTATAAAAATAACATACAAATTTTTTCATGAAATCCATGCAATCTATAAATTAATAAATAAAATAAATTTCATTTACAAAAAACTAATAAACTAAATAAAGTGTATTCACTTAAATCATTAAATAAGAATTTCATTTTTTTTTTTTTTTTTTTTTTTACGTGTCCGAATAGTCCATTATATTGACATTACAGTATTCATGATTTTTCAAAGTTATTTTAAACTACTCCGTCATCGAAATAAAAACAATTATTCCAATTCATTTATTTATGATTAATTTTATAAGAAAATACTACGTTCACATTGGGGTTTTAAATCATAGTTACTCTTCATACGCAATAATTAAACGTCTGTAATTGAGAAAGTTCATTTATTGTAAAAATTACCAAGGTCGGAGTAGAACACTTTGGCTTTCATGGGCTTTTACATTGCTTGCTTTTTTCGGTTAGCAATTAAATATATTTTGAGGTTTATGCTTTTTACATACACTTATTTTTACCTTGAACATCACTTTGCCCTGAATAAAAATTAAATTTATATTATTTCACGAATTACAATGTTTCTAAATAGCGCAGATTTCAATCTAGAACAAAAGTATGATAGAATTTCAAAAAAAATAATAAGTTAACACATTAACGAAAAGTATAAGAATAATTAGCATTGCACTGCCTTCAGTTCAAGGATTGCAAAATCCTAAAGCACATCAAAACACAATTGACAAATGAAATATGACAAAACAGAAAATTACATGAATAGCATGAATATTTAAAATATTAATTAAATATGTTATATTGAAAAGATTATGCTGTGCATGGATTAATTCTCAAAAATTATTTATAACAGAGTAATAATGGTTCAATAGCACTGATTTTCAAAAAAAAAAAAAAAAAAAAAAATTAATTAGAATTAGCTTACAAAACAATCTTTTCGCTCTAAGTAATATCTTTCAATCCATTTAGAAGTCTAACGATAATTTCAAGAAGCCGCAGCCGATATTTTAACCAACAATTCTAAAAATTTTGCAATTAATATGTTCTTAAAGGATGCAGCATATATACTAATTTTTCCTTTAGAAATATTTTTTTAATTATAAAAACTTGCAACTAAGAAGCGATTTAAGTTCTTTTTCTTCATCAAATAACTTTCTTAGAAATTCTTTAATTAAAACTTTTCTTTGTCATTTAGTTATGACAAAAATTGTCACGAAAATACAATTGTCGGCAGTTCTAAAGTGCGGTAGTTTATTAGCGCCAATATATTTTAAACTGAACAAGTTGCGCTAAATAACTACTAACTACATTTTTCATTGATCTGAAGTCTGATTGGTACTAATTTCTACGATACAAAATCTTATTTTATATTAACGTTTTTTTTTTTTTTTTTTTAATACACGTGTTTTCCACAAATTGTAAATTTTACAAATGATCATTAATTAAATATTATCCAAATTGCTGGATATTACACGGGATATTTTTGTAATACTACCTAATAAAATACATAAACATACCTAAATACAAACGTAAACAAACAAAATATGTATTGAATATATTAATAAAATAAACCAAAATTTAATGTTTATTTAATGCATCTTGTGCTCTTCGTGATATTTTAGTGGGATCAGTATTAAAATTTATTCAAGTTATGCTTGGAAATAAGTCTTCAACTCCATTTTATCGTTATGAAATACATCCCTGTTACACGCTCACATGCAATTTTAGCCTCTGCCGGTTCAAAAGATTAACAATTGAATACGAGGGAACTAACCCTTGCAGCTGCTGCATTCACCAGCAAAATTATAAATTAGAAAAGCGCTAGTAAAGAAAGAATTACCTTTATGTCTAAGATCATTCACTTCGATATCTTGCAAGCGATGCTGTTTATTGGATAAAGAATCTTGCCGAAAGGAAATGAATATCATTTTCATAAAGGAGCATGAGCAACCCTCACGCTTTTAGACATCTCTTCCACACGGCTCCGAACACAACCTTTTGCTCTAACTTCCTAAATTCCATTCAAAATTTCCTCCTGCTGCCGGGTTACGGCGGGGTTGCAATGGGGAAAAGTGTCCTGGCGTAAAGTGAATGCACGCCAACAGACGCCAAATAGTTAATTTACAAAATGGGACTGCACTTCGTGCACAGATGACATTTAAACAACAGAATTTTTTTTAAAAGAAATAAATATAATGAAAAAAGAATATTAATGAATTTTATGAATGTGTCATTATTCTTGGGACAGATTTGAAAATCTTTTTTAAATTTATTTATGCATTTCACACAGCAAAGCCAATTTTATCATTCTTTTTAATATCTATTTATACGAATAATGGTAATATTTAGAATAGAAACATTCAAAGTAATTGATTGATGATGGTTGCGCATCAAATAGTTAAAAGAAAGTACGTCGTCAGCTTCTTTTTCGATGGTTTCCTGTAAATAAATAAGTATTTATTAATCATACTTTTCATTTCAATAATAAATGCATATTTTTAAGCAAATATACGTTAATCAATCATATTTTTATTGCAATGCAAATACTAACTAAATAAATCATTAGGCCTATTATACATGCATAAATCACCATATACGAATATGCATAAATAATTAATTATTCAGCAACTTGAACGAAAACATTTATTCATTTATTGCGGATTTTAAAACTTTTTCGAATAACTTTTTTTTCTTCAAAAAACAGTAGGAAGAAATATTAAACAAGTTACTAAAAATTAATGTTCCTTAAAAGCTAATTAAAAAGGCTTCTTAAAGATACCGCAGTTCAAAACAATTGTACATTTTCTCAATTATTTTGTATCAAATTAACAAAATTAAAAACTACAAAATTAAGTAAATTCCCAATATAAATTATTTGCATACAAAGTGAAGAATTGACCCTGTATAAGTCTCCTTGTGTACATAACCTTATAAATAGAAATACTTCTTGTAAATGGCAACTTAACACGAATTAATGCTATTTAGCTAGTTATTTTAATGGCACCACACATTTCTTCTCAGATAACTCTTTTTACTCTTACTTACACTTTTGAAATTTTCAGACTTTTTGTTTCTTAACTAGAAGCACATATTCACTAAGCCAAAAGATCTAGTTAATTAGAATTAGGGAAGTCAGGAAAATAATTTTTTAATAAGTATGCAACATCAAAAAAAGAGTTGCAGAGCCTTTTACGATTCAAATCTTGAATTGTAAAAGGCGCATGCAAAGAGACTTAAAGTAGCACGGCGAAATATATTATTGCTCTCAATTAATTTTTAATGCATCAATTTTAGATTTCTTCCTTAAATTTTAATTTTTTTTTGTGTGTTATTTTGTTCTTTTTTGGAGCAGATTGTTCTTTTATTCGCTTTCTTGATCATATTCAAATAAAGAATTTAATCCAATATTAACTCGACTAGATAAATGATCATTTATATGTTCTTTAGCTCGCTTGAGTGTGTATGCCAAATTAATGAAATTATTAGCTCTCAGTTCACCAATAAGTGAATTTCGGCCTAGTTCACTGAAACATAATTTGATGACCATATTAAGCAAATAATAATAATAATAAATACGGTATTATAATTCTAAAAATTTAATTAAATTTATTGAATCTGAGTCCCCTGGATCATGTCTATGAAAAATTCAATAATTTCTACTCTAAAATATAATATTTCTAAGCTTGTAATTTATCTTTTTATTTTTGAAGGATAGCTTAAAATAATTTTAAAATCCGTAAACTGTATGGAGATTTGAAAAGTTTAGAACAGAAGTTCTAAGTTTTTCAAATCTCCATACAGTTCTAAAAATTTCATTTTTAAGAGTTTAAAAAACCTGCCAACGTAAATATCAATCCTATCAACCTTAACACGAAGAAATAAAAAGATGAATCCAAATATAGAATTATTTCTGAAATTAAATAATTAATTCATGCAAAGATATATTGCAAAAAAAAAAAAAAAAAAACCCGAAGGTAAAATATGTTTTTACAACTCACCTGAAAATTATGACACTTGAGTAATTTCAACGACAAGAGACAAAATATAAATCATACAAATGGTTAGTTCGTAACGCAATTTTCTTCAAAAAGGCTGCATAATGAATTTTATGTTAGACTAAATGATAACCACTTACACAACTAGGAATCTGAAACAATTGCTTTTAAAATCGTATTTCACGAGAACGACACCTGAGTTATATATAATTACTACACATATACACATTTGATTACTTGATAAACTGTTGAAGAAAAATCATGTTTTGTATTAAATTAATACTGTATAGAACACCATTTTCTAATTTTATCAGAAGACGGTGAAAAAATGAACCTTTAGTAACATCTCAATAATTATATACATTTATATAGTCAAAATTTATAAATAATTTGATGTAAATGCTGGTAAAAAAATAATTTGAAGCCGTTTTTGTATGATAAAGTACATTATGAATTTAAGAAAAGAGCATTTAATATTATTATAGAAGAAGAAAATTAATTTAAAAATCCTCTTCTGATACTTTGATATACAATGCAAGTATATGATATTATGCTCTGATTATTACAAAAACAATATATAAATGTTTTATTTTAGTTTGCTGTATCTGCAAACATTATTACTATGAGCTTAAACTTGTTTATTTTCTACGTTTTAGTAAAAAGAATAAATTAATAAATGTACATATAAAAGGTTCGGTAATACGGGAGCAGCAGCAGTAGGCCTTCCAGGGAATGCTACAAACCTTATGGTCTTAGAATAGTTTTGTTACGTTTTAAATGTTGTTACTAATTTTATTACATCTCTAAACCAAAAGGGTACATCACTCTAGCTCATTCCTGCAGGATATAGTGAATTTTGAGTTTGTTCGGAGAATTATGTGAAAATTTTGCAGCTGTTGGTTTGCGAATCTCAAGGAATATGTTATATAGAAGGTTGATATTTAGAAAACTGAAGCGTATGAAAGAAGAGTTTGTTGGAGAACTGCTCAATACACAAATGAAACATAGAAGATAACTGGATGAAAATAAACGATAAGATGAAATAAATGAAAAGAAACGCATGCAAGAAATGGAATTTGAATCCTTGAAATTACGTTTAGAAAACGAAAGAGATTGAATGAAATGACCAATTCAGAACTCATTGTTGGACCGAAAGTAGAGCTATAAAACTTTCTTCAGAAATTCGATCTGAAGAACAAAGATATTAGCTTATATCTAGTGTTAATTGAGATACAAGCAATAAGAGCGGATATCTCTCTCAAAAAGTAAAGTTGGACCTCATTTGATCGGACTATCGCCGTACGATATTACACAGATCATTGCACGTGAAAACGAAGAAATCACAAGCGATTACGATAAGGTGAAAGAAATTCTTTTGAAGTGATCAAGTTTACTCCAGAGAAATTTAGACAATTATTTGTAAAGCATCAGAAAAAGATTTGATGTATCTTGAGGTGATTGCGCATTTCGCTTACGAACTGACAAACTATTTTCATAAATGGATTCGTAGTTTACAAATACACTTTTGAAGAATTGTGCGACTAGATAATAATCAACCTAATCAAAAGAAGAGCTCCGCCAGAAATGTATTATCGTTTTATCGTTGAATGGAAACATTTCATAAAACCAGATCAAATCGTCTCAAAATTAGATGATAATGAAAATGACAGAGCGAGTATTAACTGTAGACTAAGAGAAAATTTCCTAAGAGAGTATTCATCTTTTAACAAGCGACCATAATGGAAAGAAGAGAAGAATTTACCAGTATGGAAATATCTTTCACCTCATTATAGAGAAAATACCATAACTCCGAAGAAAGAAGAAATAAAAACTTCAGCGAAAGAATGTTATATTTGCGGATTGCAACGTCTAGCGCAGAACTGTCCCAAAAGATACAAGACAGCGGGAGTGAAGTGTATTATCACAGACGATCAAGCAGTGACGACTGATATTCAAACTGAGTTCGCTTTTAAGAAAAAAAAATTTATTGAACCGAGAAACTAGCTATAAGTGATCTCCAATGTGCAGAAAAGTATCAACGGCAAAAGGGATTGATTGACTCGGGATCAATGACAACTATCATGCAATTCAATTTCGGATGAAAAGAATGAGAAAGGAAAAATAATTTTGGAAAGATCATTTGGAGAAAAAATAGGGGCTTCACTACCCAGGATAAAAAAAAATAATTAAGGAATTTCCAGACTTAATGAAGTATTAGTTGGGATCACACGAATAAAATCCACACAAGGTCAAGTTGTCGCTTCGCTGAAGATATATATAAACTACTTCAGGATCTCGTAGACAAAACACGAAGCGATGAATCACCATCGGAGATAACAGAATATTTGAGTGAGGGGCAGAGTTCTGTTTTCAATACGAAAGGAACTCGAGGGTGGGGGTGGAAGAGAGCAGAATGCAAAATGAAGAAAAATGTTTGTGTTCGGAGAGAAAAATTATTTCCCAAGCAGGAAGAATTTGGTGGCTTGCTTCAAAATTGAGTGAATGAAAGGGCTTTATTGAGAGAACAGCAACAAAAACTTAGACCTTGAAAGATCATGGAAACAGTCACTTTAAGAAAGGGGAATTTTTATCTGATAGACGATTTGTTATCTCATGACGACAACGTGATTAGGTAAAAGGTATGTCTATTGGTTTTGCCCGAAATTAGGAGCTTTCAGGCATTGTAATTGGCTCACGATTCTGTTTTTAGGAGTCGTATGGGATTCAAAGAGACCAGTAAAAGAATACGATTTAACCACGGGGAGTCGCCTGATTCAAAGAAGAAATTTTAGAATATTGCAAATCTTCAACAACTGTCAGTTAATAATCCCGCAGAAAAGCCACAGGCAAAATTCCAACAACTCCAGTTCTTTGGTCATTTTTACTTTCGGGGCTATGAATGTTGATATAATTGGCTAGATCGATTTACTGTCGGCCAGAAAATACAAATATTGTTTTGTCATGGTAGACTAGCATTACATAAAGCCGAAAGCGATCCTGCTTCGATCATTGTCTGCCAAAACTACATGCGACGCGCTAATGGAGGTATTTATAAAGTCAGGAATCCCAAAAAACATTGCCAGCGATATGGGGACCAATTTTGCCTCAAAATTAAGCCAAGAGTTCATGAAACGTTTGGGCTGTACTCCACGATTTTCATGCATCGAATTTGAATATACAGCGTCGAATGAACTCTTAGAGGTACAATAAATTGTTAAAATTTCATTGGATCATTTTATTGGGACAAATCTGAGTAATTGGGACAAATATATCCCATACTAGCTTTTCGTATTCAGAGAAGTCCCAAACAACATAACGGGAGTGTCACCCTTCAAGATGATGTAAGGCCGATTGACCATCGACCAAGGGTCCTCTTAGTGTGATAAAATCAAGCTGGTGTGGCGATATTGCCATTCCGTTGAACATGGGGGGAAATCTATAGTGGACTATTTACAAGAACAAAAGATCAATTTAGAGATGGCTGTTGAGCAGGCGACATTAATTGCCTCAGGAAGACAAGAAGCTTATGCAAGATATTTCAATCGTATCAATGACATCCACCGTAAACCCGTTGTCCAGCTGAATCGTATCCTTGGACTGCAGCACTTTCATTACAGCAGAAAGTACTTTTTCTGCCGTAAGAGAAGATACAGGCAAAAGAGTAGTCGATATCGGCCTATCTAAGCCCTCTGCCTGAATACAAAATCGGATCAGATCAGTAGCATTCAGGTTTACGGTTGTTCTCTCTATCGAAAGCTCGAACAGTCTTCGAACGGTGTCGACAACCGTAGATAGCATGATTCCTCTTAAATCATGAGGAAGTCTGTCTTCGACGATTCAGGCCCGAAAAATGATTTCTTCGGCCTGAAATCGATTGTTACGGCGTCTCGATCTTTCCTCTAAAATTATAGCATCCTCCAACTGTAAAAAAAAAAAAAAAAAATGCTGATTAAAATAAAATAACACACATTAACAAAAAAATGCACCATACTCGCAAGAGCTGCAAATAAATTTTACATAATCGAAACTAAAGTTTAAAAAATGTAGGATAAAAAAATAATACCTCCATTCCATTACCAAACTGAGATGGTAGATTCTCAAAAAAAGGAGATGCTTCCAAGAAATCCTGACAGCATTCAGTAATAATCCTAAATAACAGTACAAAAAAAATTAAGCAAGAACTCATAAATTTCACCAAAAAAAAGTTTTCATTAATATATTTACTTACTTCATCGTCGCTGTCAAACGGCATATCTTCATCTTCAAACAGAATCTATATAAGATAATACAATTCCAGTTAGTAAAAGCACATATTGATTTTCAATTGTGACTTAAATAAACAGAACGCTCTAACGCATTATTCTATAATGGAATTATTGATAAAGTCATTATAATAAAAACATTTATAGATAAATATTTCTAGAAATATGAAGAAAAATATTGTGTAAAAATATTAAAATTCGTGGAAGAAGTAGAAAATTTAAAATATTGAAAAATTTTAAATAATTATTTTTTTCAAGAAAAAGAAGTTTTTTCTTCTGAAATGTGTATTTTATGTGTGCTCATATATCGTACATATAAGCCTTTTCTAATAAATATCTAAGCAAAACATTTTGCTCACGGGGTACTGTGTCCCTTTAATCTGTATCATTATAAACTAAAATATTTAGTTTCACTTATGCTTATTTTAATTTAAAAATCAACATTATTTTATTTTTCTCAAGTTTTATTTTAAAATATGAAGAAAGTTTAGTTCTCAGGCAGTGGCGGCTCGTAGTTAAAGTTATTGTGAGTACTACAGCAGAAAATTTTTAGCCTTTGAATTAAAATTCTGTAAAAAGAAACAAACATATATAAAATGAAATTTATTCAGAAACTGGATAAAATCCTAAAAGGACAAAATCAAACATTATTTACTTATTTTAACTTAAACTTATACAGCTCAAGTTTAATTGATTCATTTAAAAATGAAATCCATTCTTGTTTTAATTTGCGCGAAAAGACAAATAATTTTCTACTTGATCTCTGGATGCCAACTGAGGAAATTTTTCTCCATTGAAAGTGCTGCAAGTTCATTTGGTCATTCATAGCGCTTCTTAGAAAAGTGTTTATTTTTTCAATGTTGAAAAGCAGTGCTCTGATGTAGTCATGGAAACTGTCAAAAGGAATTTTTATCAGTTTACTAAAAACATCATCTAGATTTTTTTCCAAGATAAATTTCAACAGCTCAATTATTTTGCAATATTCATGAATATCAGACCTACGATAGAATACATTTAGTTCAATTTCAAACTTTTCCTTGTCAATCATGAGATATACTTCAGTAATCAGTATTATCTCTTCTTTGGGATGGTCATTCCTAAAACTAGAGAAGCATATTGTTACGACCCGCGTGTGCAGATGGCGCTAGTAGTCATATTCTTGTTTACAATTTGTATTTTAATTCCAGTAGACATCAGCGAAGGAGCACGACGTACCAACCGTCGCTCAAATAAATATTCATTTTTAGTATACAGTCCACAGCTCTTTGTTTGAATAGATAAGTTTCAAACAATTCAAAGTCTATTCATTATACTTTTTCAAAAACACATGTCTTGTTGAACAATTTAGCAGCTACGAAATGTAGTTGCTAATGTAGCGGAAGAATATCTGTTCATTATATCAACACATGCACAGTCACACACTTCCTAAGATTCTGCCGTGAGTCTCTTTAAAGAACTTTTTTTTTTTATTTCTCAATCATAAAATAGCATTTTTGAATTTTTTTTGTTGTATAATTATTAATTTTAAACCCACCAATTCCTCGAGATAGCATTTAGTTGTAAATTATTTCAACAAGAGGCATAATCTAATGAAAACCCTCTAACCAAAACTTGAAATTATCATCATTCAGGCATTTTAAAATTCCTGTTGCTTCTGCAATGGTTTGAACTGTATTTGATATCGATTAAAGTTCAGTAAGGTAGTTTTTCAAAAGTTTCAAATTTTCATGAACTCTGTTTATGGTCTAAGATTGAAGTTTCACCTTGTAGAAGATGGACATGGAATATTGACTCCCATATGCTTCTTGAGGATGTACGCACGTTATGGTGATCTTGAGAAGAATTTGGAATGTGTGTGGAAAATATGTTGTTAATAATAAATAATAGAATGCTAGGAAAAATATTCTTGCGTTTCGAGAAATACTTGCTGCATTTTTCATTATTAAATTAAATTGATGTGCATAACAGTGAATGAAATGTGCATAAACTGCTTTTATTTTTGCTTCAATTCCTGCTCTTTTGCCATTCATGACATTTGCACCATAAAATGTCTGAGCTATCAGTTATTGTCCATTTCCTAGAAGGATTATGTCCAATTATTCTAAAATATATTTGATATGCCATCTGCAGTGGGATTTTCTCGAATAAAGGATCACCAAAAACGCTCAAATAGTTCTCCATTCAATACGTACCGTAGAACAAGGATCATTTGTTGTATCATAAGCCATGATAGCTTTGAAGGAAGCTTTTATACTTTCTGTCTTTATCTATCCTCAGAGCATATTTACAGCCGGCAGTCAAGTATCTCATTCTGGATGATCATAGAAACACCTTTGAAGACTGTTCTAGTTTTTGTGATTCTTTAAATCTTAATCTAATTTAAATGCAAAATTTGTTAATCTTTTAAATACCTCTGGATTTATAAAATCGTCTTCCTAAACGTGACAGTGAAACTACGTCGTCAAAGTGCTTCTTTGACTTCTCATGCTTTTCCATTTTTTTCTTTCACTTTGTTTATATTTCTAAAATCGTCTTTTTTCCATGTTACATCACCTCCGAACGGCAAACACGGGAGGCGAAACAGTGCATTTTTACTTCACAGCCGCAAAGTCAACTTTTCTGACTTTGTGGTACCATTCAGAATTATAGTTACTAATATATTTCTTGTTGTTGCTTATGCCTGGCCGTGATAGTAAAATATCAGGTACTAATCGACTTTTTACTTAACTGCAGCTTCCTCATGGAGAGACAAGTATGGAAACTTAAGCTGCTGAAATTCACTTGCAGTCACAAAAAATTTTTGGAGATGCAAGATCGTGGTTAAAGTTTTCTGTTACTTAAAAGAACCGAAAAAAATTAATAAAATAGAATTACTGGAAGCAGGATAAAATAATCTAATTCTACACTTTATCACATTCAAGTATATGGTTCACGGGTTTCAAGCACAACACACGTGGAGTGAGAAAAAACCCGCTGCAATCTAGGGTCGGCACTACTGGAACGATAATGCTCTCTTTCAACACCTCCTAAATAGTATGATATACTAGTATTCAGATTTAGTATGATATACTAGTACAGGGATGGCAAACCAATGGCACGCGTGCCACTGATGGCACGCGACACAATATTTTGGGCACGCCACGATAGCCTAGTGCAGGGATGGCAAACCAATGGCATCTGACACTATATTTCGGGTACGCTACCGAACACAAAGTTCACAATGAAACATATTACGAACGAACGCGACTGATCCTACGCTACGGAGTGTTCGGGTGAAGGGCGGTGGGCAGAAGGCGCGCTCGTTTGTTATTGTAGTTACATCGTGGACTACAATTGAACAATACCCACAGTTGTTGGATGTTATGCCGCTTTCAAAATTGATGTTTTTTACAGACATGTTTCAATCAATTGAACGTGAAGCTTCAAGGCGCAAATAAAACAATAATCATCATGACAGATCTCATTCGCGCTTTTGACGCTAAACTGCATGTTTTCACACAAGAACAATATTATTACAAGAAACTACAAGTATTTACCAAACTTGAAAAAAAAAAAAAAAAAAAAAACGATTTAGATATATATGAGAAACCGGGCGAAGAAACAGTCACTGAAGAAATTATTTCTGTAATTGATTCTTCAATCAATGCATTTTCAGCGAGATTTTCTCAGTTCAAAGAATTTTCGGAAACACTCAAGTTTATCATGTGCGACTTCATTTGATAAACTGAACTTGTCCCAATTCGATTGGTTGGAAATTAAAGAATTTGAAATACAGCTGATTCATTACCAGTCTAGCACAAAATGGATTCAAAAATTTATTGAAACAAGGAAAGAGTTGGAATTAATTGAAACAGAAAGAATGACAATCACTATAATTAAAAATACCAATAACAAAATTTTGGAAACATGGAATTCGTTACCAGACACATTTAACTGTTTGAAGAAGCTGTCTCGTGCTATTTTAAACACATTTTCATCTACCTATGCCTGCGTGTAATTATTTTCAGAGATGAATAACATTACAGCCTGCTTAGAAACCATTTGACAGATGATTCCAGCATGCATTCTGCTAAAAATAACATCTTACAACCCTAATATAAGTTATTTGTCATTTAATCTGCAACAACAGAAGTCACACTAATGTTACTTTAATTTGAATTAAGCGCATAATTGAGACATTGTAAAAATGATTTTTTTTGTAGTAAATTAAGAGTTTTGAGTTTATAGCATTTAGTATTATTATTTTCCCAATAATCACCAAGTCAAAATTATTTGAGGGCACGTCTACGACCTCATTAAACATTTTTTTGGAAAAAATGGCGCGTTGATTCATAAAGGTTCGCCACCCCTGTACTAGTATTTAGGAGGTGTCTCTTTCCCTTACAGCCTTGTGCTCAGTATCCTATGTGCGCGTGTACACTACAGTCAAACACCTCACCGTTAAAACTGTGAAGCGCACAGTTCTATTCAAATATTTTTGTATCTTTTTCATGTATAATTTTTTTCTTTTTTGATTTTGTTTTAAACTGGGAGACGGTTACAGATATTAAACTTAAGTATTATCCATTGTACAAACATAAGGAAAAAGAGCACGCATCATATTAAATGTTATCAATAACATGAAGTGAATATTGGGGGTGCTGCTGTTCCACAGTGCGCATACACGGGTCTCCACTGTCCTCAAATAAAACAAACAAGTTATCGAAATAGAAATAAATTATAAAGCGGGTTCACTAAACTTTATAATTTTATAACATTATAGATGTATAGCGTTAGAATAATAGTAGTAATATTCAAAGTTGAACTTCTAATAAAAATTTAAATATTTTAAAATTGAGACAATTTTTATACAATTATAGGCTATTCGTTAATTAACTATGGATAGTAATTAAATAATCATAAAGAAGATAATAGCTACTGTTTCTGTTGTGCTTTTCTCCACGTTTATTGTTCATTTTTGTAACGTTCGCTGTTATAATTATCTGTTATCTTTTTGAAGAAAGACTGTAATAATTTAAAATCCGTGTTATTTTGATATTATTTAATTTTATTAATTTACTATTGTAGCATATTGACCAAAGTGACCCTTGAAAATAAACGAAAGCGAAATTCCGACGAAAAAAGTAATTTTGAAGACTGGAAAGATTTAGTTTGATTTTTATTAACGTCGCATGAGAAGCAACACGGGAGTAAAAGACGGCGAACCTCGTAATTTTGAACCTCGGTCAAGTGACGATTACGACACCTGAACTGGCACCCTCTCTCCTAACTTCCACACCACGCCTATGGGAGAACTATGAGCCTATGCAGAATTCACGTGCATCATAAAGATTGGATAAAAGACTACTCTTTCATCGAGAAAGTTGGTAAAGCTGTTCGCCAAATTTGTAATTCAACAGTCAATAATTTAAAAGTAGAGAATATAAAACATTATGAAAAATTGCACCCCGAATTTACATCTCAATATCCGGCAATATCTGAGTTACGAATTAAAAAAGAAACTACAATCATAAAAATCTTCAATTAATAATCTAATCCATTTCATGTCAAGATTTACTGAAAGTAATAAAACTGTAACAGAAGTAAATTTTAAATTAGCGTGAAATATTGCGTGAATGAAACGACTATATACTCATCAAACCAAATATTATTGATGCAATTAAGGCACTGAATCTCAATAATACCAATCTTTTTAAATTAATAAGCGACATTTCAATTACACGGCATACAGTTGAATGCAGAATCTCAGAAATAATAGTAGATTTATTATCTCAATTGCATGAAGATATAAATAATTGAGAAGCATTTAATTTAGCACTTCATGAATCAACCGATGTTACTAATCAACCTCAAATAGCAGTTTTTATTCGATTAGTGTTTGAAGATGGAGTAACACGAGAAGAATTATTAGACTTAATTACATTAAAAAATACTACTCGTGGCATAGATATAAAGGAAGCTTCATAAATGCTTTTCATAAACACTTTAATAAAAGTCTTATTTGTAAAGGAAGCCCTTAAAATGTTCTCAAAGATAAGTTAATAAGTGTAGCCACTGATGGAGCAACAGCGATGGTGGGCAAAAATGTAGACAAATTGATCTTTTGAAAAAAGAAGAAAACATTTTAATGCTAAAAACTTCAATTTTGAGCACGTGTTTACACCGGTCATTAAAATTGCAAATTTTATACGAACCAATACAAAAAACCACCGTTAGTTTCAGAATTTCATTGACGAACTCGATTTAAAAGAAAACGGTGTGACGAAAACGGCTAAACGATTTTAACGAACGGTTTGAAGATTTAATAGCATTAAAACTAGCAATTGCATTTTTATTAAATCCGTTTGAAATTGATATGATTAACGATAGTTTTACAATGGATAAATGCTTACATCATGAAACTACAGCAGGAGAACGGGAATTAATAGAGATGCAGGAAGATCAAGGTCTCCAAATGTTCCATAAATTAGCAAAATTGATTAATGAATTTTGGAAATGTGTACCAAAAATTAAGAACAAGAATTTTAAAAAAATGCAACATATCGTTTACTGTCGACTTTTAGATCGACATATGATGCTGAACTTTGATGAATATGTAAAAACTTTCAAAATAAATACATTATGATTCTGAATTTTTTTGCTACCATGAACTTTAAGTACCGCTTTCAAGATTTTCAGGTAGGCAACTTTGGCTCTTGGTGCAAAAAGTCTGACTACCTATGTAATAATAGATGTTTTGGAATGTACGAGTATGACTTTCGATAATTTGAAGTGTGTAATAGCATTCACATTATTTTTAAATAGTGTTTTTATGATAATTCTTATTGTGCATTTAGTGTTAATGATTGTGCAATAATTGTGTTTTTTGTTTGAATTTTTGAATGTTTATTTTAAGGGTTTCTGCCGTTGAGTCGTAGTGTAAACAAATGTTAACGTAAGAGCTTGATGAGGTGATGTAGTCTTCGCCTGCACCCGTGCAATGATTCAGAAGCCTCAGTTAAGTGGCGCTAGAAATACCACTCGTGAAAAGGTAGAAATTTTTTTTGTGTGTATCAGTCGAAGGTTCGACAGCATGAGAGCAGCAACAGTGAGCCACCCTGGGAGTGCTATAAGCCTTTTAATCATATAATAAAGTTTTGTTATGTTTTAAATGTCGTAATTAATTTCACTATACCTTCAAACCATAAGGGAACATTACTGTAAATTTATTTGTTTAGATCAAATCATATAACTCAATTTTGAACCACTTCCGCTTGTATAATTGCTTTCAAATTCGCATATCTACACAGGCCCAATGACAATACATTGATCTTATCTAATGACCAAGGCGTGATGCTGCAGAGAGAATTAGCTCGCTCGACCCGTCTCTGCCATACACCCCATATCTGTGCCACCCGAATCCAAGGCTCCCCTTACTTTCCCCCACACTACGCCATTGAAGATCAATAAGCATAAAAAATCTCCTCACAAATTACAAAAAAAAAAGTTTGAAGTTTCCTCTAACTTCTAAAAAAGTTCCATTATATTGTCGCGTGGGTGTAGGAGCAGGTTGAATTGAAGACACAATAGATATCCAAATAACGCGGCTTATTAACAAACTGAGAACAGCTACACTGGGCTGAGAGTTCCCTCAGATTGAGAATACATGCCTTTATAATTACATTGGAATATTTCAGAGCACTGCTATGCAGACATAAAGAAAAAAGACTGGAAAATTTCAGAAACTATTAAAAAAGACAGGAAACAATTTAATAAAACTTTTGCATAAACTTGTCATTGAGAACTTTCGATC
>BMAW01002432.1:511095-533619 GCA_019974015.1 Nephila pilipes | reverse complement strand
AAAAAAAAATTTGCAAAAAAAATGTTGTTTTCAATGTTAGACTCGGGAGTTATTGATCGATGTGTTATAAGCGAAATATCACTGACTGACTCATCACGAGATCTCAAAGACTATATAACCGATTGACTTGAAATTTAGCATAGTTACTCATTTTGCGATGTAGACCAATTAAATTTACTTGGTGAGATTTGCGCGTGCGGAATGAAAAAATACCAAATAATTTTATATTGAAGTGCTGATGGAGGATTGGCAAGATTTTGGCGAAGGGACTCTTTATGTGAAATTTCGTACATGTCGAAAATAGGAAACGTACATATTTAGCGATAGAAATAAATGAGTTTGGAATAAATTGAGTTTCTGAATTTGGAATGTTGTTTAGCTCCAAAACTTAGCGGGATTTTGAAAAATATTAAAATGGCGTCTTTTTACAGAGTAGCACACACGCAAGACAATCTTCGTTTACTGGAGGACCTCTCTACATGCATGAACGAACTGAAGAGGCTATGACATACGTAAGATATTTTAGACGTCCCGACTTGCACGACTTTTTTTTTAGGATTGCAGTCGCTCGTAATCCTAAATGGTCAGAAATCAAAATGTCTTGAGGTAAGGACAAAAATCTTATGATAGACACGATGCTATTGCGAGGGTATTTCATTTGAAAGTTAAGCACATGATGAATATTCTGACAAAAGGTTGCATCTTTGGCAATACTAGGTGTAACACGTATACGGTGAAATGAGTTTTATCCATATTATATATATATGGGGTGACTTTTTACTAATTTTTTTTATTTTTCTCATATATTTGAATGTCGAGGATAACCATTATTACAGACAATCAATTTCTTAAAATTTTAAATTTAGATTATCATTAAAATTTTAAAAAGTGAAAAATTTCTTGATATCTTACGTATAGGTTTCAAAATATTATATTATCGTCTGTCTAGCGAAGCAGGCGGGTATCAGTTAGTGCAAGGATAAGCTCGTAAAGCTTTTGTTCCACCCTTCCGTTTCCGAGCGGAATTCCTACCGTTTTCCTGAACTAGCGACTTCAGTGCGTTTTTAGCACGATTCTGCAGATTTTCTGGAAATCTAATGCTTTTCTTGATTTATTCAGATTAAAACATATTTGTAAAGATAATTTCTTAAACATTCCACTGATTCAGATCTTGGAATAATCTGAAAATAATTTTTGTAGCTGTGTGTATATTGTAAATAGTCTATTACTGTTAAAATATATCGATTTTAATAATTAGGTTTTTCGTTCTTCTAATTGTATTCATATACTTTACTTGTTCTTATCGAATTCAGTCGTGATTTCAATGTTTTTTGAACGAGCGGTAAGACGAATTATTGTCAAACATTTTCTTGACAATCATACACAATTTTAAAGTTCTAACCAGAATTATTTAATTTAAAAATATTATGTAGATAATTATTAAAAAATATTATTTAATTTAGAAATATTATGTTACCTTGTTTATATAAGAGTTTGAGGAATCTTCACTGCACTCTATAAACTTTCGGCGGTCTATGATTTTCCGACCTTGAGGAGGGAGAGAGAGTTGTGACCTTGATACGGTAGCGTTGTTTCGAACCCTGGTCCAGTGGGTCCGAAGGAAAGTTGACCTTTCGCTTTTTGCATGCTCTTAACAACCAGGCTGAAAAGACATCTTTTCTGGTTTTTTAAGTAAGGCCTTCTAACATTGTTGTTGACGAGAGCCGCTGCATATTCCCCCTCCAGTATCATCGTGTTGATACGAAGAGATTGTACATAAGGTTGCTTTTTTTTTTGTTTGCTTTTCATTGCTTGGTTTGTACAGAAGGTTGCTTTTTGATTTTTTTAGCCATTACTGCAATTGATATACATCCCCTCCCTGTTGAGTTGAGTTTTCCATTTTGAGTCATCGGCTGTCTCGTGTTGAGTGGCGGGTCTCGTCGACACATGCGCCAGAGTCGGAATATCACTAGTCGTGATTTTGAGTGCGTTTGTCTTAGTTAGACGCACAGAAGCAAGTATTTTTTTGCGTCGTGCAATCAGTAGGTGTAGACTGTGCTGCCATCTAGTGTTGAGTCCTGAGTCACCACTTCGGCAGCCGGTGCTTTCCGACCCCGAGGTGGGGAAGAAAGTTGATAGGTGACCTTGAGTGCCGCAGCGTTGTTCTGAACCCTGGACCAGTGGGGCCGAAGTTGACGGTCCTACCAACCAGGCTGAAAAGACATCTTTTCTGGCTGGGTAAGTAAGACCTTTTAACTTCTGACATTGTTGTTGACGAGAGCCTCTGCAAACTGTTTGTAACAATTTTACTTATATATTTCAAATATTTTTCAAGCTCTAAGAAAATTCATAAATAAGCATGACTTCGTATAACTGAATATTTATGTGATATTTGTCTCTATCTCTTTTTCGTTTAGCACAAAAGTTTCACATTTACTGTTGTTTAGGAGGTACAATAACAATTATTTGTTCACTTTCCTTTTATTTTGACGCAATTGTTAATTTTAATAAGCATTAATTACTTATTTTGTTCATGATGTTTAAGAAAATCGGACCAAATACTTTACAATCCTGTTAGTATTTATATATAAGCACAAATACATATGATAACATTTCCAACACACACACACGCACATACATAGTTGACAAAAAAGTATTAGAACACAGTAAAAATTGGAATTTTCAAGCCAATGAAAAGAAACGAATCGAATAACAAATTTTTATAAGGTAGCATTCACAAGATAGTATGTGATAAATAAAAGTTAATATAAAGTTTTTAAATGAAAATAACAAAATTAGCACTGTGCAAAAAAAGTATTGGAACAGAAAAAAGTAGTATACAAATTACGGCGAACGGTGACATCATTGGACTTTCAAGATAATCCTCATACGAACTTCATTTAAAGACGCTTGTTTATTTTCATTCAATTCAATAAATCAAATTTCAAGCAAATATTCTGTCATGGCACCAGAAATAAAATAAAAAAATTCACTAACGAAGAGGGAACAAGCAGTTTATCTGCATTCTAGTGGTGCAGCGTTTCGTGAAATTTCAAAAGAGTTAAATATTTCATTGTTCTCAATTTAAAAAATTATTAAAAAGAAAAACGAGACAGGTGGATGGATAAACAGCCGACAACAGGGAGACCAAGAAAACTAACTCTGAGAGAAAGACGGCAACTTGTAAAAAAAGTTCCGAAAAGTCCCTCGAGAAATGCTCAGGTGCTAACCGCAGGCATTGAATCAACATCAGGAAAGACTATAACATCTCAGACAGTTAGAAATGCTTTTCATGATGCAGGCACAAAAGGAAAATTGCTAAGGAAGAAACCATATATTTCAGAAGACAATAAAAAAACCCGATTAAAATTTGTCAAAAAGTACAAAGACAACCCATTATATTTCTGGAAAAATATCATTTTTTCCTCTGTAAGCCAGTTTGAAATTCTCAAGTTTTCGTTTAGTTTAGTTTTTATTAACGTCGCACTAGAAGCAACACGAGGGCTATTGATGACGGAACTCGTAATTTTCAACCTCGGTCAAGTGACGATGACGACCCCTGAGCTGGCACACCCCCTCTCCTAACTTCCACACCACACCAACGGGAGGACTTTAGGCCCCGACAGATTTAACGTACATCACCCCCGGTTACATGGTGGGTCTTTGGCAGTCAAGGATCGAACCTGCGACTGAACGAAAACCGCCAGTCAAAAATCCGAAACCATGACCACTAGGCTACCGCAGCCACATTGAAATTTTCAAACCAAAACACTTCCTTATAATTTGAAAGGAAAAAATGCCACATATGGGCCTCAAAATATGATGAAAACTGTGAAACATGGAGGAAGTAACTTCATGGTCTGGGGCTGTATGGGTTACGTTCTGGGTGGAAATCTGCAAATTTTTTATGAGAAAATGACAGCCTTGATACATATTGTTGTATTACGCCATAATGTGGAAGACAATTCAAGGAAATTGGGATTGGAGGAAACATTTATCTTCCAATAAGACAAAATACTGCCGAAGCATACTGCCATCAAATCCAAATAGTTGCTTCTCTATAATACTTCCAGAAAATTTGTGACTTTGCCGCACTTCCCAGACATTAATCCTTTCGAGCATTTGTGGCATTTATTGGACGTACAAATAAGAAAATGCTCAATAACCAGCAAATTTAGCCTGACAGAAGCTTTAGAGAATGTAGGGAACACCATATCTTCAATTGTGACAAAAGATTTGGTTGAATCGAATTTAAAAATATAGATATTTTATTTTATAATTGATACAATATTCAAGAATGATGATCTAATACTTTATTTGCAACACAAATGTCATTTTTTTCTTCTGAAAATTTTTTTTTTTTTATTTTAAGCATTTATTTGCTACAAAATATGCTAGTTGAGTGGGAGAAATTTTTCCGAAGTCGACACACTCACTTGAGGGCAATCTTGCGGAGAAGGATCCAGTGCGAAGCAGAGAGGGGGCGTAGATGGAAAGCAAGGGCGGACACACATGAGGAAGTTCGGGAGGCGAAACTGGAAAGTAAGCGTGGAGGAACAAGAGAAGACCAGGATACGCTACTGGGATATAGATTGGTGAGATCCATAGAGAGCTGAAAAAAACAGATATTGCTATCGCAAGGGCGTTGTACTGGAGTATTGTTGTAGTAATAATGAATTATAGAAAAGAGGTGGTCCCTCACGGGAATTATATGTAGGACGCTATCTGTATGTATTTGTCCAATTTGTAAAAGTTTTTGTCCTACGTCCGATAATTAAACAGTCTTTTGTGAGTAATTAAAGCTTCCTCATTCATTTACTCGTACATACCTCTAGAACACCAACTGAACTCATTAATTTATCATCATCCCTCATATATATATATATATATATATATATATATATATATGAGTGTGTGTGTGTGTATGTGTGTGTGTGTAATGATTCAACTTTAATTTGCAATAGTTTCACTGAAAAATAATTTAATTTCCTAATTTTTCCCATTCTCTCACTTATAAGATAAGCGTTAATATTATTTCCTGATAAAAAATCAAAATTATCCTTTTATTTATGCAATCACGCACTCATAAAAATTTACTGAATATACAACTCTCACGACTGAAGACCTTTAGGGTTAATCCCGACAGGTTGTTGGAGGCCATATAAATACCGCAAAATCCCACACCTTATGTCATGTGACCGATAATTTAAAAGAGAAAATCGCTTGCTTAAATAGAAAAGTAAGGAAAAATTCTCTCTCACTTCTGGCTCTATCGCTTTGGCTGTGATGGTCGAAGCCGCGCTATTCATCTCCTTAAAATGTACCTTATAACTCATACTGTAATTGTAAAAATACACAGTAACTCATGAAATCTGACGGCATTGATAATATGTATGTAAATTTGCCTCTCTCTTATTAAAAGGAACAAATAGACTTATTTTCAAAGTGATGCTCTCATTGCGGTCATGAAAATTCTTATGCCATTTTTATTAGTCCATTAAATTTAGTTCCAATATATATATACACACTCATGGACAAAAAAATTAACACACCAAGAAGGAGTCGTCAAAATCAAACGAAATTTTACATACGTAATGACTACTTTAATATAAGTAAATTATTAGAAAATCAAAGAAAAAGAATCATTTATTTCAGAGAAAAAGGCAAAAGAACGGAGGATTTAATACCCTGTTGAACAACCTGTAGTGCGAATGCACGATGCGAATACGATCGGGCATTGAGGCATACAAGTTCTGTATGATGTCTTGAGACATTTCGTTCCATATTTGATGTAACCTTGCCTCTAGTTCGTTCAAACTCGTAGGATGCCCAACTCGCCGTCCCAAATGATCGCAGATAGGCTCGATTGGAGACAAATCTGTGGATCGGGCAGGCCAAGGAAGGGTAGTAACATTGCGGAGACAGTCTTGTGACACCCTTGCCGTGTGAGGCCGAGCATCGTCTTGTTGAAAAATGGCTCCTGGGAGCCGTTGCATGAGTGGCAACACATGTGGTTGCAGGATGTCATGGACATACCGCTGGGCTGTCATGGTGCCACGGATCAATGCTACGGGTGACCGTGTATTGTAGGCAATGGCCCCCCATACCATCACACCAGCTGTGGGAGCAGTGTGTCGCTGTAAAGCAAAAGCAGGATTGAGGCGTTCACCACAGGGTCTCCACACACGAACATGATTGTCATCACTGCTGAGATTGAATCTGGATTCGTCGCTAAAGACGACCTGGTTCGATTCCGCTGCAGTCCAGCTTCCTCGAGCGCGGCACCACTCCAAACGGAGACGTCGATGGGTGGGCGTCAAGGGCAGCACACGTAATGGGCACCGCGATCTCAAATGTCCTTTAGCCAGGCGCCTTCGTATGGTTCGAGAAGACATAGGGGGAACTAGTGAAGGTGCTACCTGTGCCTGGATGGCGGCCGATAAAGCAGTTGGCTGTACGCGTGCATTTCTTACGATGGGGCGGTCTTCTCAACGACTGGTCTGTCGAGGTCGTCCTGAGCCTGTTCTTCGTGTAAATGACATCTTTCTGATCCAATGGTCCCAAAACCTCCTCACAACACAATCAGAGCGGCCTAATTGTCGAGCTACTCGCCAAGCTGACCACCCAGCTTCTATCATGCCGATGATTCTCCCCCTCTCAAACTGTGACAGCTGCTCATATTGTCTTCGAAAACGGGGTAATGGCATATCTACCTCAGCTCTTGCTTTGTAAACTATTCAGCACACTCAAACAAGCTTTGGTTACCTGTTTTATACCCCGCGAAGAACGATGTTAAATGCCCTCTACCGGCTATACGTAATGCGCAATCACGCTGCATTTCTAATCATTTGCATATCTCCTCGACCTGTACCTTCATGCCAAGTTTCGTTACGATCCCACAATTATTTCTTGGTGAGCTAATTTTTTTGTCCATGAGTGTATATATATATATATATATATATATATATATATATATATATATATATATATATACACATATATACATATACATGTGTGTGTAATGATTTAACTTTAATTTAATAACTTCTCTCAATAATAATTTACTTTTCTATTCTATCTCAATCCCTAATTGAAAAGCAAAGAGTTCATTCTTATTTCCTGATGATCCCATTCCAAATTATCCTTTTATTTAGTAGATCAGGTGCTCATAAAATTTGTCTAATCCCTTTTTCTTACGATAGTAAAACATTCAAAATAATCCCTTCAGACTCCCTGTCTATTATGATATTTCCCCATAATCCCTAACCCTGTACCACGTGTTCCATGACGTTGTTTATATTTTTTTTTCTATTATATAATGGGATACTCTGAAAAATAGAGCACTTGATTTCAATTTGATTGATTCACAATTCATTCGATTCAGATTCATTCCTTCCACATTAAGACAGCCGCATAGCTCGTTTCACCAGATTTACCACTTACAGAGACCTTTTCTCAATCCAGATGGCGCTAGTTATCCATTGATTTTGGATTCCAGCTACCGAACAAACAGTACTCCTTAGTGATATTTCCATAAATGTTTTCCTCTCTACTCTGACCCTACCGGATAATGTCCATGGAAATGAACAACGAACAGTAAAATGAAAAGGATTACAGCGATGACTCAAGATCCACCACCTCATCCAAATCTGCTAAATCTGTAGACATCAGCTCCCCGTGTTACTGAAGATGACAAGTTGAAAATCAGATCTGAAACATAGCTGAACTCAGAGAAAATTTCGAATCTCGACTGGATTACAATGACTCCAAGAGCATGGACCATGAACATCTAGAATATCAAGGTTCCTTGTATATTATCAAGACACAGGATAAAGAATTGGAACGGCTCGAGGTTGAGTACATTTCTTTAGCGCCTTGCGAAACTGCTGGCTGCCCTGTTCATCACACTCCATATCCCTCCCCAAACATAAACTCTTCTAAAAGAAAATATATTGACTCTGATAGTTTTATAACACCACCTAAAAATAAACCTGTTCGCAAATTAAATTTAATTACTAACTCTCAAACTAAAATCCCCGTTCAAAATAAATACCAAAAACTTTCTACAATTGAAAATAACCAAACTCAAGAAAATGAAAATACAACTCAACAACCCACTGAAAATAATTCAAACAAGGCTAAAATTCTCCCTCCTCCAATTATGTTAAAAATAAGTAAAAATTATTGGCAACACTTAAAAGAACTAACAACTGAAATACTTACCCTACGTACTCGACTTTCAGGCGAGTACATCAAACATAAAGTTTGTTAACAAAATCAAACATAAGTTAGTATAAAACTAATAATTGTGAAGAATATCGATCTCTTAATAATGTTCTTAATACTAAACCATATGAATACTATGTTATACAACCTAAAATCTTAAGTGCTTTGAAAATTGTAATTAAAGGATTACCTCGCAACACAAATGTTAATGATATTTTTGAAGAACTAGAAGAACTTGGTTTTAATCCAACAAAATTCAACAAACTAACAAACAGGCGAACAAAGCTCCCCCTACCGATCTTCATGTTTACAAGGAATGAAATTAATCTAAAAATCTTTAATTTAAACAAAATATGTTACATGTCAATTACAATAGATAGCTACAAAAATAACACAACTACACAATGCTACAACTGCAATAAATTCAACCACAGCGCACAAAACTGCCACATGAATCCAAGATGCTTAAAATGCTCCGGTACCCACCCCATCCGCGACTGCCAAATTAAAAATAAAATTGAAGAAATCACCTGTATTAATTGCAACGCAAAAGTACATTCTGCTTTATACAAAGGATGCAAACTCTTCCCCCAACCCCCTAAGGGTTCACATAATAAAAACAATTCTACACAAAATAAAACCATCAGAGAAAATTTCACTTTAAATCCCTTCCTTGACAAAAATAGGGTAATTCACGTTAGTGGAAGACTCCAAAAATCAAAATTCAATTACCATCAAAAACTTCTTATTATTGCTCCTGCAAAGTATCCATTTGTGAACTTATTGATGTGGGAGGCACACAGCAAAGTGTTCCATTGTGGACTTTCTGTTGACTTAATTATAAAAGGAAAATAAACTGTCAAAACCATACTAAAAAGATGCACTTTGTGCAAATGATTCAATTCGTCACTTGGTGTGCAAATTGTTACTCTTATGTCGGTTGTTCGAACGGAAGAGTGACTTCTTTTTTTTTGTAGTTGGCATAGATTTTGGTGGACCACTTTATGCCAAGGACAGTGATGAGCAAAATTACATTGTGCTATTCACCTGTGATGTAACTCAAGCTCTTCATTTAGAGTTCATCATGAACTCTCGTCGTGATTTCAGAAACATTTTTCTTAGCTCTTCGAAGATTCATTGCTCGGCGAGGTCTGTGTTCCAAAATTTTGACAAACAGCGCAAGAAATATCAAGCGAGGAGGCTATTCGTAACTTCAGATTCGCAAAACTTGCTTTACGGAAGGTTTTAAGAAAGACTACTTAGCTTAGAGTAGAACTAGAAACTCTAATTATTAAAATTGAAAGTGTACTTAACTCTTGTACATTAACTTATGTGTTTTCCAAGTTACAGGAGTTCATTCCTCTAACTCCATCACATATGCTTTCAGGACGTCGAGTAAATAACTTAGCTCGAGTCAAGCTTATTTTTTTTTATCTAATTTAACTAACAGAAAAATGTTTATTAAACTGTTTAATTATCGTGAAAGATTAATTAATATGTTTTGGAATAAATGGAAAAGAGAATATCTTTAAACACTAAAATCTGTTTATTGTGTCAAACCATCTAGTAAAATTACTGAGTTCAAAATTAATGATAATAAACTTCCTAGACATTTTTGGAAATTAAGAAAAGTTATAACCGTTTTTCCTGGAAGAGATGGAAAAATATAAGGTCTTGTGAAAACAAGACAGAAACATCTTCCCCAAAAAGATCTATGCAGTTATTATATAATCTTGAGATTAATGATTAAATTTATTTTTTTATAATGTGTTTATTAATGTTGATCTCAATACAGGATTCAAGACATGTGTAGAGAGGGTCAATATAACTGAAATTTGTAAATTGTTAATGTTTTGTTTGTAATATTTGTAATTTAATTATTGGAATATTGTACTTAGTATTATAATTATTGTGAAATTTGAATGAACCTTTTGGTCATTCGGGGTCATTGGGGGTTGGGGGATGTTTAAACTAGAGAATTGAGAGCGCAGCGCGCCTTACGAGAGGCTCTCTAGAGGAGTGATGTAATTACCTCCTCGAGTAATGACACAGATATATTTGAAATTTAATAAAGAAAATCATTCTATGCTTAAATGTTTTGTAACACCTTCACAATAAATTAATTTACCGATGTCAAGGAATTGATTTATTTTTAACCGATGATTTCAGAAAGCCGCCTGTCTGACAGGTAAGTCATGGGGTAAACCTGACTTGGAGTTCCAATCCTCAAAAGAGAGGATTTATACTCCGAATAAGAGAGAAGACTAACAAGAAGTCAGAATAAGCGAATGCTTAAAAGTGGGGAGAGAACTCGCCCAGAAGGTTAAAACAACGAAGCGCAGGAGTGAAAAAGAATCAATCGGAGAAATGACTCGAAATTCGGTGACCCGAAGGTAACCAGAATAGAGTCCAAACTAAGAGAGGGGCGAAAATCGCCGAAGAGGGGGCCGATAGGCCGAAAAGTAAAGTCGAGCTCCCGATCAAGGGAGACGAACAAGGCTAGCACTGGTCCTGCTCCCAGTAGGGGGAGTAGGAGAAAAAGAGTCGAAACGGTAGGGGGAGAGGTTCCCTCATCCTACGAGTCTGGGAGGAACGAAGTTGCAACGGTAGCAAGGAGGTCACTCCAATAATAAAAAAAAAATTCATTATTCTAAATTGCGAATTTCTAGTGTTACTTTACACACCTCTCTCTAAGCAATAAAATCGAAAGGAGTTTTTTTATTTTTCCTGTTGCTACATTTTGCATCTTAATACTCTTATTTATAATTGTTTATTATGTCAATTTAAAGTAAAATCATACTTTTATTATTTTTATCAAACTGATAGTTTTGAAGAATTAATTTTCTGAATAAGAGTTTCTAGTTGAGATTATTCCTTTTTTTTATTTGACTTGCGTGTACTTTCTATGCGACAATATATATATATATATATATATATATAAAACTTTGTTTAGAAAAATCATTGGCAGAGTTATTTTTGAAATGCATCAAGTAATTTAAATTATGTATGCGTTTATATTCATTTATAATAAATTTTGATCAGAATGAAATAGTGAATTAAATTTTCGATTTTAATAAGCCGTAATCTATTTTTCCACGGCAACGCATGAAGAAACATTGATGCAATCGATACTCAAATTTAAATTCTAGAAACTACAATATATATATATATATATATATTTAAAATTCATATAAAAATAGATCCCAGGTTATCATACTATATTATAAAACGCAATTGATAAAATAATGTATTCTAATGGATTTTTAGTATTATTAATAAAGTACCTTTAAAAATATTTAAAGTTTTTTTTTTGTTTGTCAATATCAATTTCATGTCTGTTGTTTTTATTATTTCCTGTCTAACTGGGATAAAAAAAATTTATAATGTTACACGATTCTTTCAAATTTGTTTCCATGATTTCATTTGCTGATCCACCTCTGAGTCAAAATTTCATGTGGAAAAATCATATATATACACCATTAAGAATTAATAATACATTTCATTTTTATTGCTACATCGTGTAAGAGCAACATGGGAAAATAGCAGAAACGTGAGTAAATGATCAGTATGGAAGAAAGATTAGAGAAACTATCACATTATTCATCCGCATGTTTTTAAAACAGCAGAAGAGACGCACGTACAGAATTCCAATTGTATTCCTTGGAACTCAAGCGTTACAATTTTTATGTGTACAGAGGCTTTGTATGGGTGAAGATTTTCTGAAACACGTGGAAGAAATGTTATTGAAAAGCATCAAAGAATTTTCATCTCAGTGTTGGATGATGATCAAAGCATAAATGTGAAGACCAAAGTCTTCCTTTCTTTTTTATTAATCATTTATTAAAAAAAACACTTCAGAATTTTTTCCACCACTGAAAGTTGTATACATGCGGAAAAGATATTTTGTGCGTATATAAGCACTTTAATTATTTTATTGAACACATCGTTAGCAATAAATATTTTGAGTCTTAAGAAATGATTTCAAGGCAAAGCTTTATATATATATATATATATATATATATATAAATATTTTTCTTTGTGATTTGTCATTGAAGTGTTAATCTTTAAATCAAGACCTCATCAAAATACAAAGTGGTGTTCCCTGAAATGTATAAAAAAGTTTAATGACTCCTTTGTAAGCACCTATTTTCTCTACTGTTTACTATAATTTCATTTACTGTTTCCTATACTTTATGCTTCCATTTTTGTCCGTTTTTGTTTTTACTTTATTTGCAATAATAATTTTTTCTTCAGTTTGTTTTCAATTTGACTTACACCAACAATTCTACTAGTTCTTTTTCATTTTGTAAACATTGACTATTTTTAAGATATATATATATATATAAACGAAAAGAATTCAAAAATAAAAATATCTTTAAGGATTAATGATGAAATAAAAAAGCGTCTTTCAAAATTCATGGTTGTTTATTTATTTCGTTGAGAGAGAGAGAGAGGCAACAAGTATCCATAAGGTAAGAGACTCAGGTCTACCATTTCAATTACAACAGAAAAGGAAGAAGAGAGGTAATTTTTCCTTGTAATTCAATTTAAAACAGGGATTTCTACTGATCACATGGGTGACTCACGTTTTATAAGATGAAGGGATTTTGAGGGAATTTCTCTGACGTCTATCAGTCTCGTAGGGATTATTTCTTACAGTTTTACAATTACATAAAATAAATTCAACAGATTTTATGAGCACGTGATCTAATAAATAAAATTATAATTTAGAATTGGATCAGGAAATAGGAATGAACTCTTTACTTTTGTGTTAGAGAATGGGAAAGTAAGAAGTTAAATTTTTTTTCAGTGAAATTATTACAAATTAAGTTGAATCATTACATACACACGCACATATATATTATATATTTATGTGGGTGTGTAGGATTTGAGGAATAAACTCTCTAACAAATGGTATTGTCTTCGCTCTGACGTTATCATAAGCATGTATCACCTGGTAGACGGAACGCGGTTGAGCGGGAACTTTCTTGAAGGAGACACATCGAATGGGATCTTTTGCGATTGGGAACGGAATCCTAGATAACTGACCATGAGCAAGGGGACACTTGATACCTTCAAAATCCTGATGGTCATATTGGCAAACGTGAACTCTCCCAAACTCAAGTAAAATTGCATTCACTTGTAAATAGTTCATCAACCTGAGTCAATTTATCCATCTGCAATAAATTAGTGATTTGAATCCAACGGTGTGATTGAGTGTCCAACGTATCAATCTATACCTGGGACTCGCAGCCTGTGAAGATCAACGCTTTAAAGGTACAGTGCTACTTCCATTATTAGTAAAAAATAAGTTGTTTAAATTATTTAAAGAAAAGTGATTTAAAATTAATCGCTGTAGAACTTGGAGAAACTATGCACTATATTGCAAATATCATTGATATTAAGAAATAATTGAAAAATGTGAGACATTTCAAACGGACTAGGAGTTCGTCCGTGGTATCATCAAATTGATCGTGAAGGTCTGGATGGTTAAAGCAAATTTTGAACAATCTAGGTTAGAGATAGAAAAAAGTAAAATTAGCTCATCTCGAGAAGGATATTAGACTACATAGGGTAAAACAACCATCATTGCCAAATGAGCAAACAAACACGCATTTTAATATTGAGACTTCAATTAAAAAAATAACATGTTAACTATTGCGATTTCTGGTCAACCGGGGCGTTGCACCTGTTATTTACTTTTTAAAAAAATTGTTTGCTACAAACGATGTTCTGGTAGGGGAGTTTACAGGCAGAAATATTAATTAACTTCCTAGGGTGACTGTTTATTAAAATCATTCTGAGAATCAACACGAGGGCTATTGGCGACGAACCTCGCAATTTTGAGCCTCGGTCGAATGACGAGGACGACACCTGAGTAACTTGCTAAGGATTAGAGTTCATAATATTTAACATATGCAACTGAAGAGGAATTATCGGATTGTAAGAAACTTAAATAATCATTTTTTGCTGAATTTCAACCGGCACCTCAAGAGTGTCTTAATATTTTTAAAAATGCTCAACGTTTACCAAATGAAACGCATCTCCAATTTGCATCCCAACTAATTACATTATTCGATAACTATTGCCAACTGAGAGAAATAAAAAAGAAAAACTTTATAAAGTTATGCAATTTAGTTGTATCATATAAATTGAAGCATTGGACTTTGAAACTAAAGAATACATAAGGTGTTCGTGAGGCTAAAACTTGGTTTAATCCAGTTCAGTTAGGAAGTGAATGCAAATTTTGTTTTCATCGAGTGGGAAATCTTTTTCAGAGCTAAACAATATAACATTACATAACAAAACGAAAAAAAAAAATGTTTTCAAAAACAAGCAATTGTAAAGAACTTATTTCGACAGAACAATAAGAAACAAACCAAGAAACCAGAAAAAATATGCTTTGTGTGTGGGGAAAAAATGAAACATTTTTAATTTTGCTTCAATTACCCACAACAATTCGAAATTAAAATAAAAAGGAAAGAGAAACAGAAAATCTATATATTGTATCGAGTATTGGAACTATGCAAAAAGTATGCTGCTTTGCAATAAATTGGAACTTATTGTTATTATAGTGGATGGGGAAAAAATAAGATTTCTTGAATATTCAGGAAGTGAACTCATAATTGTAAAAAAATCGTTTTTACCACAATGCCTATTTTAGGAAATATATCAATGAAAAGCTGTTTTAGAAAGAAAATATTCGGAAAAAAAAACTGTAACTTGTTTATTTGCTCTTCATAAAGAAATTCTAAGCCCGTTAAAATACAATCTGTCATGAGCGATTAATTAGAAATATAAGAAATCTCCTCATCGAATTTTCTGAATTTGTTAGGGGAAATGAATGTACAGATATCCAAGATCAATAAGTAGATTATTCAAAATATCAGATGGAGACTGTTCGTGAACACTCCAAAGTGAACATTGTAAAAGCGCTAGAGGAGTATTTGAGATGGTTTGCCCAGTTTTAGAAAGAAAAAAAGAAAGAACGAAAAGGAAGGAGAAGGGTGAAATCTGATCCCACATAACAGGGTCAAAGGAAGCAGGTCCCCAGAGCTGCCGGTCATTACCCTCCCCTTTTGTGAGATAATCCCAACCCTGATGACGACCATATCTTGCCTGACCAGACGGAGTTGTATTCTGAGATCAAGGCTCAGCAGCGTATCCTTTTTATGTGTATTAATTTCTTTTCAAATCTTATTTTAGCTTCCCTATCCTTCTATTTGGTCATTTCAGTGTTTGGAGGTATTCACGCTGTCGATGACCGAGCGTGTGGAATTTAAGGAACAAACTCTCCAGTAAATGGTGTTACCTGCAATCTGATAACACCAGACGTACGGATTGCCAGGTATACGGAACAGTTACGCAGGAACCCTCGTGAAGGAAATATGTCCAATGGAAGTCCTTATAAATGGAAGCAGGATGACAGTTGGTACTCGTATCTTCAAAACTTGGTGACAATGAAAAAATCGGCGAAAGAGAACTATCCGAATCCATGCTAAATTGCATTCACATGTAAATAATTCATCTAGTGTCCATTTGTTCAAGCTACAATTAATTAATGATTTGAATACATTGGTGTGATTAAATGTGTCCAAACTATCACACCACACACGCACATATATTATGTGTGTGTGTACAGAAAGTGCCCTCAATTTTTGGAAATTTAATACTCTCGTAGGTCCGGTAATGAAAGAAAATTATATTTCAGTGAACTGAAAATATTATACACAGTTTAATGGTTTACCCTAAGAGGGACCTGCTAGCAATTGTTAGGCATATTAATTTTTATAAGAGTAAAATAATTACATAATTATATTAATAGTTTATCTTATTATTTCTACTAATTATAACCCCTGATTTTCCAAATATGAAATTACAAAAAGTGTAATATTTTATTCAGCAATATAACAGATATACGGGGTTTAAGTGGAATGAGGAAAAAGGGTGATACAAGCACTTTCGTTACAGTTATAGCACAATTAAGAAGCGTTAAATAGTTGAAATTATACATTCATTAATTTAACTCGAGATAGAGATAGACAATTACGTGGTGATTGCAGTCTATGTCCACCGGATTCCGTGAAATACAAGATGCAAATCTGAGGAAGCCGGATGCGTAGTTTCGCCATGATGGCTAAAGTGAAAGAGTGCGAAATTTTCCCTGATTGGAATTTTTCTGCAAGGATTTTTTCAGATCTCGTGATATTAGAGGAAGGGATCTTTAGGTATTTTAGCTGGAGACGAAGAGTCTAGTTAGGTTTATTCCTACTGTTTTGAAGCGTGTGAGCAGCTGACTGAACAGATTTCGAAATCAAGTGATTAAATAAATAAGAAGTTCAAAAAGGTTTGCATCAGGAAATAAAGGTGAACTCCTTACTGTGATAGTTAAAGTATTATATGTATATAATTTTTTTCTTATATAAATCTATATACGTACTTGAGTTTATTATATATAAATGGTATAATTATTCTAAATCTTTTTAAATTAAAATTATCAATTGATGAAAAAAGATTTTAGAATATTTCTTATAATTATATTAGTATACATAGGTTTAAATGTTTGTATTTTCCCTTCGTTTATACTTTTTTTTTCTTTTTCCCTTTAGTTAAATTTTTAATTTATTGTTATATATCTCCTTAATATTTGGTTTTTGTACATTTTTTTAATGTAATTTTCCTGAAGTATAATGGTTAGATCTGTAATACTGGTATAAACACACATTATTCCGTTCCAAAGTATGGAACTGTATTAATTACATTATCTCCACACAATTTTTACTCTCACTTTTTTTCTTGCACTTTGCCATGAATTTAACGTGGTTTGATTTTTATGTAACAAGCAATTATTATTAATGGTTTTTGGTCGCATTAAATTAATATTCTGTTTAGCGTATTTAAGTAAATCTTTGGCTAATTTTCTTTACAATTTTTTACTTTTGATTTCATTAGCTATTTTATTTTTGGTTATCCTTTTAAGTATTTGGTTTTTCTTTTAATTTAATATATTTTAGTTTTTTGTTATAAATAAATTTGGTACTCCATCTCTTGTACGCCGACTTCTCAAAAGTTCTTCAAGAACATTTCTGGGGCTATAAGTTCCATGTCGTCGACATCCTCCGAAACATTAGTCAGCGACCTAAATTTAATCAAGCTTTCATAGTCGCAAAAAATAGTGTAATGTAAAGCGTCTATGTGCTGCAGGTTGAGACTGGTAACAGCGCTGCCTGATGTTAACACTCCTTTTTTGTAAGTGAGAAACGTAAAAAAAAGTTAAGCACAAAGACGTAAAGCGTCCTCGATTTAGTACGAAAAGATGCATTGCGCCCAGTAATGCTAAAAACAGAAGATGTAAAACACTCATTTGTTTGATCGTTATTTCCCAAACCCGTGACGATAAAAAAACGCGGACGAAAACAGAAAAAAACATTTTTTCGACCAAAAACTAGTTGGCACCGTTATTCAGTGGAACGGCATGTGATTCACGTTCGAAAGGATCATGGTTCAAATACCCCGACAGCTTTCCTTTATTGATTTTGTTTAAAAAGCAATTTCTGTACCGTATACTGATCGGGTGAATTCGTTTCTGAAGGAGCACCAACTGAAACTCAACTCGGTGTTTGATATGCGAATCGAATGAAATTTGTGTGTTATGCAAATACATCAGGTACATATCTTTTCGGCTGGGATTACAATTAAAAGGTTTACGAGGCGTGGCATTTAAATTATGAGACTGATAGTGTAAAACATTTTATTTTGATATCATACATATTTACTTTTTATCACCTTCAATATATACCCCTTCTCTATCCTTACAAAGCTCCATGCGAATCTTCCGTTGTTTGAAACAGAGCTGGAAGTCTTCTGACAGCTCCTTCAGAATGCGTGCCGCTTTCCCTTTCACAATTTCAACGCACTCAATTCTTGTTCCTTTTAATGCAGATTTCACCTTAGGAAACAGATTGAAGTCGCATGGCGCAAGATCCGGCGAATAAGATGGATGATGTTGAAACTAACGATAGAGGGCGCTAGGCGCCAAATGTGAAAAAGAAAAAAAAAAAAGTTATGTTTAGTTCTGAGTAAGTGAGAGAAGGAAGATGTTGAAAGCGAACTATGTTAGTGAATTTGTTATACCTGAGAATTAGGATGTTTACTAATAGTTAATGTTTGTTGTGTTGTGACATCTTAAAGTTAAATTAAAAGTAATTGATGTCAATTGAGTGATTTCCTTGAGTCTGAGTGGATTTATTCGAAGGGCAACATCTCGACCTGATGATGATGACCACCGTCTGACAGGTAGGAACTTTTGATTGTTCTTTGAATGCGAATTGCAGTTTAAACAGATGATCTAACACTGAGATGATGTGCTTGGCAAAAAACCTCTTCACAGATAATGCGGACTGAGTCGGTGCATTGTCTTGGTGGAGAACCCATGACTTGTCATGTTCCACAATTCAGGTCGTTCTTTTTCTTATTCTTTCGTAGAGTTCAGCAAGAACGTGAAGGTAATAATGTTGATTAATAGTTTGACCTTCACGAACCTAGTGAAAGTGCGTAATCTCATGAATATCGAAAAAAAAAATCATCATTGCTTCGAATTTTGATTTGTTCATTCGAGCTTTTTTGACTTTTGATTAAGATGGGTTCTTCTAGTGCATCGATTGACGCTTCGTTTCAGGATCAAAAGTAAAAAAAAAAAAAAAAAAGCATGATTCGTTACAAGTTATTATCCTTTCCAATAAGTTTGGGGTCATTTCCAATGGCATTCAAAGTGTCAGTACAAACATTTTTGTGAGCTTCTTGTTGTACAAACGTGAGAATTTTAGACACCATTTTGGCACATCTTTTTGCATGTTATGTAAAAAATTTTTAAAAAATTGTTATGTAAAATGTGCCGTACGAAATCTTTGAAAATTCCTACAGTCTCATCAATTGCACGAATACTTAATCTACGGTCAGATCGAACCAGATTATTGGTTTTTTTCGATATTGTCATTCGTTTTTGACGTGAAAGAGCGACCCTGTGGTGAAACATCTTCAAAGTCTTCTCGGCCGTCTTGAAAACGCTTAAACCACTCAAAAACACGTGCACGTGATAAACGTTCATTGCTATACACTTCTTTCAATAAATTATAAATTTCAGTAGGTTGGTCCCAAGTTTCATGTGAAATTTTACAACAATTCGTTGCTCTATTGTTATACTTATTATTTTTCAGGCGAAACAAAAAAATAACTTTAATGCGGACAAAGGCTACGACTATACGTATTTATTTACAGAAGGAAGAGGCACTCCATTCGAATGAGAAGTCTTCATGTTAAACAGCTGTTGGTCGCTGGCGATTGGGGCATGCATACTTTAGCAGCTCCAATCTCGTTATTTAATAGCCACATCTCGTAGTTCCACTGAGTTTTATGCTAATTTCTTAATTATGGCAAATTACTCGATTAATCAAGACATATTGGATGGCTGCTTTGATGAAGCTGGATCCGAAGATGATGATGGTATAGAAAATGAATTAATTGAAAAAAAAAAAAAAAAAAAAAAAAAAAAAAAAAAAACAAGTATTGGTAGCATTCCAAACTGTAACGATACTGTTTTAGATTTATACCTATCGTTCCTGAAGAAATTTTAACATCTCTGAATATAAAAGTGAACTTTAGGCGGTTTAAGTTAAAAGATTAAGTTCAAAAAGTCATTAGGAACTACTTTTTCTAAAAATAAGCAGACATTTCGTTTTTTTTTTTTTTATATATAAAAATTCTGTTTTTAATTCATTATTACAAAAAATTTATAAATTACATATTTGTACATTTTTCAAAAATAAATTTCTTTGATAATTTTTAATTTTATCCTCTTGGGACCCTCGATACCCATTTGGGGACTTTCGAAGATTAGCATTTATTCCAATAAAAAAGGTTTATTCTACTTAAGTCCCAGGAAACCCAATTGGGGAAAATTTGAATTTAATACCTGCTAAAACATGGCAGCACCATACTGAAGACAAAATGTTTCATACAGCTTTAAAATAGAGAAATGGAAGAAAATGGCGTCTAGACAGGTTAGAGGTAAGTTGATTCATTTTTTTAAATATTAATAAATATAATAATTAGGTTTTTACTCTTTTTTGCAATTAAGAAGTGTATAAGCTTTATTCTACATGAACTTTTGAAAATTTGCTTTGTAGTTATTTACGATTTTTTTCACTTAGAAACAAAAGTACCCGATTGGGTACCTTGGAATCAATGTAGAGCGGCGACGCTAAATGAGGTTTTCCTTTTTTTAGTAAAATATCTGACGGATGCAGAAATCCAAGAGTTGCTTGCACAAAATGAGTGTGAACTTTCCGATATTGATGATCCAGACTTTGAAAATATTCCAGAATGCGATACTGATTCGGAACATCTTGAAAATGAAAACATTCTAACATCTGAAGAAATAGAACAGCCTTCCAAATCAAAATCAGGACAAAAAAGAAAGAGAATTAGAACGAAATGGGATAATTCTGAGTAAGTATTTTTGATGGTAAAAAAAATTTACTTCAAAAGTGTTAAATTTATTTATCTTTATGGCAATCGAATGTTTTTCCTGGAATTTCATTTATTTATATATATATTTCTTCTATAGATTTATGAATTTTAATCTGGATGACTTACTTGTTGAATTTAGGTTTTCAAGGTGAAATTTTATCTCCTACAGAATATTTTACTAATTTCTTTTCTGAATATTTTTGGAAAGAATGTGTGGAACAAACAAATTTGTATGATTTTGAAAAAAAAAGGAGACCGTTACACCAGTACGGATATAAAAGAGGTAAAAACATGTGCAGGAATACATATCAGCATGGGAGTGCTGCAAATGCCTCAAGTCAGGATGTATTGGTCGAAAACATACAATGTACCTACAATTACAGAAAACATGAATCGTAACAGATTTTTTGAACTAAGGAATACATTGCATTTTGTAGATAAGAACAACATAACAGAAAGCCAAAAAAGAGATAAACTGTTTATAGTTCGTCCAATTTTAGAAGTTTTTAGAAATGCCTGTTTAACACTTCCTCGGACAGAATGTCTGTCAATTGATGATGACATGCCGTTCTCTGGTAGATGCCCTATGAGACAATACTTATCATCTAAGCCAAACCCTGTGAGAAAAAATTTTTTGTACTTGCTGCACCAGATGGGCTTGTTTTGGATTTTTTAATTTACACAGAAACTGATACAGTTCCAGTTGAAGACTAGCAATTGTATGGTTTGGGAGGAGCAGTGTGAAACATTTGGTTGGTACTATACCAACAGCAAAAGTAACCCATTTATTCACCGACAGATATTTTACAGGACTAGCAATTTTAGATTACCTCGTGAGTAGAAACGTATATTTAACTGGCACGGTAATGTCCATCCGTACTGATGGTATCGCCGGAAGCTTTCCCAAAGATACCGATATGGAGAGAGGTTCATCAGTTTCTAGAAGACGTGAGGATGGAAAAGCTTGTCTTGTTAAATGGAAATACAAGAAATCTGTACTTCTTTTGTCAACTGCATTTGGTATCAAACCTGAAAGCAGCTGCAAGAGGTGGGCAAAAGAACAAAGACAGAGAGTAAATGTCAGACAACCTGCCATTGTAAGGTCATATAATACTTACATGGGAAGTGTTGATATGATGGACAGACTAATCTCATATTACCGAATATCCACACGGACCAAGAAATGGACAATGCGAGTCTTCACACATTTTTTGAATAGGGCTTCCTGCAATGCTTGTATTATGTATATTCGTCGTATGACTTATGTATATTCGTCGTATGACTTATGTATATTCGTCGTATGACTTATGTATATTCGTCGTATGACTTATGTATATTCGTCATTGCAAGCGATGTGAAATTCCTCTAAAAAATTGACTTCATTTGATAGACTTCAAGCTTGTGATAGCTGAGAGCTTAAAGCAGAAGTTTCTGAAGAAGCCGTACAGGAAAGACCTCAACGAAAAAAAAATCAACAAATTGTTCCTTTACCTGTGAATGATGTACGGTGTGACCGAACTAGCCACTTTCTGGAACATGTAAAAAGAGAAAATCAAATGAAGTGTCACTTTCCAGGATGCCAAGGAAATTCCAGAGTGAGATGCATTAAATGCGACTTTATCTGTGCTTACAAAACAGGAATTGCTTCTTTGAATTCCATAACAAATAATTGTTTAAAAAAACTAGATATCTTGATATAACTCTTTACTTTATTATTGTTACTTTATATGCATGTAGCTCCACGATACCCATTTGGGTACCACTTAATTA
>BMAW01002432.1:487263-511085 GCA_019974015.1 Nephila pilipes | reverse complement strand
TTATATGCATGTAGCTCCACGATACCCATTTGGGTACCACTTAATTAACATAAATAAAATTTTTAAAACGTACTTTTTATATATTTTTTCTTTTAATAGTTCCATTCTAAGTACACACCAAGAAAATTTGATAAATATATTGAGGAATTACTTCTTGGGTCTCAAGAGGTTAAAGCTTCTTTATATCTAAGAAAGATCATAATTGTTTTCAGTAAGAAAAGGATGATAAATTTAAATATATATAGAAATACATATTGAACTCGATCGTGAAAAAAAATCGATGTATAGAGATTTCTGTACGCAAAAGCGTACAGAAATCTCTATACATCGATTTTTTTTCACGAACCTTTAAGCTCGATGTATAAAGATTTGACTGTACACATATTCCGGGTGATATGAACGCCAAAAAGCCCTTTCAGTAAGGAAAAAAAATGAAGAAATCTCTTTCCGAGTTTACTTTATGGGAAACAAAAATGCTTTCTTACTTTTTACAAAAAGTATGATTCATACGAGGTTGGTCTGAAAGGTCTCCGATCTAACATAGAAACAAGGCATTTTTTTCTTTAAATAAATTTTTCTTTTTCTTCATAGTCTCCTTATATTTCTTCCAGCAATGCTCCCATCTCTGTAACCCGTCCAAATAATATACTTGACGTCTTTCTCTGCAAAATAATTGTTATCGAAGGAGATGACTTCCTCATTTGACAAAAATCTCTGTCCTCCGAGTGCAATTTTTAGATTAGGGAACAAAAAGAAGTCACTTGGGTCTAGATCTGGTGATTAAGGAGAGTAGTCAAGCAGTTCAAACCGTGATTCGTAGATTTTGAGGTGTGAGATGACGTATTGTCTTGGTAAAACAGTATCTTCTTTTTCTGCAAATGTAGCCGTTTTTCCGTAACTTCTGCCTTCAGCTTAACAAGTAATGAAGCATAGTATGTTCCTGTCATGGATTTTACTATTTTTTTTATTCAGGAAACATGTCATGATAACTATCGCATGACAACTATTCAAGCGTGTAGCGGATAAATCACTCTCTGGGAAGCATTTTCCTTGTATATTCTTGATCCTTTTGTTCCACTGGAAACATCCGTCAATGTCAGCGCCTACCTCCACATCGTTTCTGACCATTTATACCCTTTTATGGCCATAATGTTTCCTGGTGACCGTGGCTGTTTCCAGCAGAAAAATGCACCCTGTCATTGGGCGAGAATAATCTCAGATTGGCTTGAGGAACATGATACAGAATCTCAACAGCTTCAATGACCCTCAGTCATCCAATTTCAACAAAATTGGGGAATTTCTGAATGAGATTGAATAGTCTCCAAAATACCACTTTCTAATCTGAGGAAATTAAAAACTCCAATTTCGTTAGTATAGGCTGATATGCCTCTTCAATCATTTCAGCAACTTGTAGAGCCCACAACAAGATGAATATCTATTGTCATGAAGAACAAAAGAGGTCCCACACACGATATCTATAGCAGGATATTCCTAATCTTTAGTCACTAAGTGAGTATATATATATATATATATACACTGCTGGTTATTAAAATTGCAATACCATGAAGGAAAGCAAATACAAAAAAGATATTTATTGTACGTAAACAGTGTAGCATGAAGACAAAATGATTGAATTTGCAAGCAGTTTGGGAGTTTACAGATGTTTTCAATAGGTGACAGATCTAGAGACCGTGCTGGTCAAAGCAACAATCGAATACCCTGAGTAACGAGGAATGTCTGATCACGCTGTGTAACATGTGTTTTTGCATTATCTTGCTGGAAGATTTCATTTGGCAGGCGCCGAACCTAGGGCACAACCACTGGACGTAAGATGTCAGAAATATACCGATCTGCGTTCAAATTACCTTCGATCCAAACCAGAGATGTGCGTGTCGCACACCCCATGGTTGTCCAAATTATCACACCAGATGCAGGGCTCCTATTCTGAATATCGAACGCAAGCAGTAGACGAGTGGTATCCTCAAAGCCTCCAGACACGAATACGACCATCAGAATACTGCTCGCAGAACAGAGACTCTTCTGAAAAGACGACATTGTGACCCTCCTGTATCCAGCTTCGTCGTTCGGCATACCAGAGTTGCGGTCTCTTTCTATGCTGCATTGTCAAGGGAAGCCGAAGTAATGGTCGCCGTGCCGACCATTGCGACGGGTGATATCACGGAACAATAATCGACTCTCTCGATCGGCAACGATCCTGCTTCTATCGAATTCCGATATTTGCTGGTAAGCATTTCTTCTTATTCGATGGAAAACACGATATTCCGAGCAAGCTCTGACCTTACAGAGCGCTCTCCGAATGAGAAATCCACTACACGACTTTTGTTTTATGCGTTGCTTCAGACGTCGTTTCTCCCTCCTGCATCGTCTTTATGCGCTGAAATACTAACCATTTGCATATGCTATCCACTTCTCCCTTTCATGTGATTTTGGCGTTCGTGAGATCATTCCTTCCTAGTGTTGCAATTTTAATGGCCAGCAGTGTATATAAAGAGATAGAAAGGGAAAATTATCTGTTCTCAGAATTTATTAATTATCCTAATATCCTCAACACACGCTTTTAGCGATTACTTTACATCAATTCTCTTAAATTCAAGACAAATATAGAAAAAATTCTTATTGGACACTCTAAATCAATCTATTTTATTTTAATTTTTCACTATTCATCAATAACCCTCCTGTACTTTAAATAAAATTTCCAATTTTAGCAAAGCAAATACACTTTCAATTTTTATCGTTTCTCTACATTTTTCAGGCAAATATTAAAGGTCATTGTTCCACTATATATCACTCAACCATATATTGTTATCGGAGAAAATGGGAATGTCATTCATAAAATTGTCAAAAAAAATTTTTTTTTACGTCCTATTATTTTAATTGTATATATATATATATATAAATTCTTGGATGCGAGCTTCTCTTAAAAAGAAAAGGTGAAATAAAAAAGAATTCAACATTGGTTAAATGAAAAAAAAAATCCTTTTTGTAAGATATGAGTGAGAGAGGAGATATAAATTTATTTTATAAATATTATTCGATTTCTCTGTGGAGTTCCACTATCAGCAGTTGGCAGAGTAGAGGTTGTTGTTTAAAACTTCATTCAGATAATGAAAATGAGACCTCTGCCCCGTAACATAATTTAACAAACTTCCCCAACTTTGTTATATGAAAATTTTGAGGTTAGTTGTAATTAACAAGCAGTTGTTACGACAATTTCACACTGTTGTGAAATAAGAGTCCAAAACTCCCAATTCTCATTGTCGAAACTCCAGCGTTCCATGAAACTAAATAACACATTTTTCTAATTGATTTCTTTCAAAAAAATTATACGATAAAAACTGACACGGTAACAAATTATTTTTAGTGTTTGAATGTATGTGCATTAATTTCTGAAAATTTTAACTTTTCAGTTATGAGAGTTGAGAATTTTGAAAAATAGAACCATAGCTCTTTTCTAACAAATCAGATTTAGCTTAGCTTTATTCTGAAGAATACAAAGGTCTTTTTCTGGCACCTACAAAAAATGACATGATTTTTTAAAATCATTTGACTCTAAGATAAAATCAATTCTGGTGAGTTCAAAACAAATAATGAAAAAATAAACATCATACCTTTGCCCCTACAAAAAATATTTTTACTCTATGTGAATTATTATGAAATTAAACTTTAAGATGGCGCCACAAACAAGATAAAGTTTTTGAACCTACGAATTTGATGCATAATATTCTTTGTATTTGAAAATCACGTCGCCATCTATTGACATTTTTATGTATACCAAATTCGAATAATACATTTTTTAATCTTTTATGCAATATAGTGATATCTTGATTTTATGCACCCATTCTACAACCAGCAAAATCTTAAATTTGGCAAGGAGCTGTATAATCGAGATTAAAGGCTAATAAAAAAATCGCAAAAGTTGCAGTTAAATCTCTAAACTTTTCCCTCCAAATTAGAATATAAGAAATGTGAGAGAAATATAAATAAAATAAGTAACATACACTGAATTGAATATGGAAATAAAAAATACGGAAGGAGATGCATTTTGTAAAGTGAAGGTGGAATTTGGAACAGTAATTCATTACAGTAAATGAAAATATACTAATATACATTGAAAAATTTTACCATATTAATTACAATGATTTGAATTGCCAGTTTATCATCTGTCATAAAATAATTTGTCATTGGATGGAAACATATCCATGCTCAGGGGGTATGACATGAAATTAAATTTGAATGTCTTTAATTATATTACCTCAAAAAAAATCTTGTAATTTTAATTTTAAAATTTAAGTGATGCATTGGATGGTTAATAACATAAAAAAATTAATTACGTGTTATAATTCATTTTATTAAAAAAAAATAGTTAACGCTGCGATACTCAGATCTGTGATAATGTGTAGATAGGTGCAGGAATACGAGAAAAGAATTCGGAAACTAACGATTCATTATTTATATTACAAATATAAAAGGCTTTGAGGACATCTGGGAAGACATTTGTAAGACAAATTTTGTCAAAGGGAGCATCTAGGAATTACATATTTTTATAATTTTGATTATAACCTTACCGATTTGTTTTACCCTGAATAAAAGAAAACTTTCACTAATGGGCAAGTGATACTAAAGAAAGTCAAAGAAACCTAAGATAAACAGACCGATTTTGAGACTCGTTTAAGAATAATCCTACTACAAAGCTAGGTGAAAAGAAAGTTATTCAATATCAGATATTATTTTGGTTACAAATAATGTTTAAAATATTTTAAAACCCGTATCTCCAAACCAAGTTCACTTGTTACCAAATATATACATGTATGTGATTATATATATATATATGTGTGTGTGTGTGTGTGAGAGAGAGAGAGAGAGAGAGAGAGAGAGAGAGAGAGAGAGAGAGAGTGTGTGTATCCTATTTCAATCAAGGCTTTTTGTTTTGATACATATCTCCCCCTTAAGATTCCTTTTAGCCGGACATTTGTGTGAATTGTGTTGTTATGCATGTCATCTCACGTAAGTTTTTGTAATCTTTTTTAAATATTTTGATTGATTGTTTTGATTTCTCTTTTTTTTTTTCATCAGGTTCACACAGATTAAGAAAATCTCTTTGTCTACATATATATTTTTTCTTAATTTCTTCTTTTGTATTTTGTGTGTGTTTTTTGCATCTTGTATTTTTGAATTTATTAAATTTCCATCTTGGTTTTTAAATTTTTTTTTTGTAGGAATTGTTTGGTACCTGTAAAACATTGCTTAACTGCAAACATGTCAAAAATTCAGAATTTAAAAGTGGCATATTTCACTTTTCTTTATAGTTTTTCGTTACTTGTTTTTCTTTGTTTTTCATGCTTTGGTTTGTACTTTTCATGAAGTGATATTTACCTTCTTGCCAATATTTATTGGTTTCGATTTCTTTCAGTTGCATTGACCTTTTTCTTAAGTATTTTGTTTGGTAACTTTTTCTTTTTCATTTGTTCTAAGTTTTTGGTAAATAAATTTTTTTTATTAGTTTTCTTCATACTTTTTCAATAATCTAAAAAAATAATCGTATGTTTTCTTTTCAAGTTTTTATAACTTTCTTATAATTTGATACCCCTTTACAATTTTTTTTTTTTTTTTTGCTTTACTGAATTACTATTTTCATTACCATTTTCAAACCAACATTTATACAATCATCGTATTTTGAGGTTATATCAAATTCTTAATAGAAAACAAGAATACACTAAGCTTTGAGGTCATGATTAAGAGAAATATGTGTATAAAAAAAATTCTAGAATCACTGATCTAACTAATAGTGCATCATCAATAATTCAAAAATTACATTATTCTAATTTTAATATTACTGTACGGATCCCACTTAGTTATAATTTTATATTTCGTTAAAGTACGTATATGTGTAATCAAAATTGTATAGAATTTATTGGAAAAATATTTGTTTTATTCGCTTGAAGAAATGAAAGGATAATATTCTGCTAAATAATCTTAAATATTTTTCAGGACATATGTAAATATGTAAATATAAGTTTAAAAGAATTTCGCCTATAATTATTTTCGAATAAGTTTAAATTCTTAAGCTAAGTAAATTTAAATATGAAAAAATCATAGATGTTTTGATTCCGAAGCAAATTTGTGATTTGCTCTAGAACAGTATTCGCCAATTGATAATTAAAGATAAATCTAAATACTATTTGCATTTTTTGTGTTTCATTAAAAACGAAACAGAAATTTTAGTGTAAGGAATCCTTAGGCTCTGAACAATAATTTTCGTGATCTTACATTGTTCTGTACTCACGAAATATAATTACAGGAGGGAAACAAAAGAGAGGCTTTTTTAATAATACGGAAGCTACTTCAGTATTGTTTCTGTCCTCTCTGCAATCATCCAACTTCGGAAATAACAATTCTCGTTTGATGTTTTATTTTATTTTTAAATTATAAATGAAGTTTGAATCTTTCGAAATTCGAGGGCGCACATTTCTCGAATGTTTGAGGCACTTTTTGAAGTATGGTTTTTTAATATTCCCTTTTTGAATTCCTCTGAGGTGGGATACTTAGGAGTTGTAAAATACTTATCCGACAGCCCTGTTCGAAGAAGTAAAATTATTTTACACGATATAAATAATTTTATGATACTCCTCACAGAATTACTTCGATTTTCCTTCTTTTTTTTAAAAAATTCTACTAACTATATAAATCTTTATTTTCTTTGTTAATTTTGAAAGGATAAAAATAATATTGAATGCAAAAAAGAAAAAAAAAAACCATAGTTTTAGACTTTAATAAAAATTTAGATAATAATTTAATAATAAAATAAATGTAAATTGTTTTATTGTTAAACATTAATTACATTATAGCACCTTTTCCAGACATTTTATTAAATTAAAAACAAAACAAAAAATTGGATCATAACACATCGATCAATAACTCCCGAGTCTAAAATAGAAAACAACATTTTTTTTGCAAAATTTTTTTTTATTCATCAACATAACACCTTTTGTTAATCACCTTTTAGGGTGATATAATCGTTCCAACGCTTTTCCGAATCTTTTTTTTTTTTTTTTCCCGCAAGAAATCTTTTTTGTTGCGAGTAAATAGCGATAAACAGCTTTCTGAATCATCGACTCGTTGCTGTTTTTGTTCCATCGAAAGCAATCGCGGCACCCACTTGGAAAAACCTTTTTCACTTCACTTCAAAAAACCTTTTTCCTGGTCCGATCGACTTAAAATTTTGACACGTTTCAAGCAAAGGTTAGTACTCTAGAAAGACCTGGTTACTGGTTTACTACGAGCGCCATCTCTGGGTTAGTCTCGGGAGTTATTGATCGATGTGTTAAACCTATTGTATTGAAAACAGGAAAACGAAAACCGCTCTAAAGACGTTGATAATTATTGCGACTTCAGTTGACACTCTGAAAATTAAAAATAAAAAAAAAAAATAAAGTAAGATAACAATTACATTTTTACATGCTTCTCGACAATTATGAAAGTGAGAGATTATTTTCATAAGCCCCATATATCCAAACGTGAAATAGAGCTTACTTAATGAATGATGTTAGGATTTGTAAGTCTAGTCATATAGCATTTAGCCTAGTAATAATTAAAAATTATTTATAGCTTTTGTCTTATTGTGCCTTTAAAAGTACGAAATTATTGAAAACTGTAAAGATATCAATAACTATACAGTTCATCCTGAATGAATAAAGATATCACACTGAAAATAATTATTTTTGCGTGTTATATTACGCACAAAAAAAAAAAAGCGATGTCTACTTGACATCATCTCATACAGCGCTAGCGGAGTTGGATGGTCGCAATCAGTGCTCAGACCGTCAGTGTGAAGCCCATAAGTTATGAGTTCGAGTCCTGATGCCACTAAAGACCCGCCGTGCAGTAGGGATTGATGCACGTTAAATCTGCCGAGGTTCCAAGTTCTTCCATTGGAGTAGTATGGAAATTTGGAGAGGGGGTGTCAATTCAGATGTCGTTCTCGTCACTCGTAAAAAATCAGTCAAGTCCCAAAACCTTTCCAAGATTTATATGATTTTTTAACGATTAATCGAATCATCTAAATTTGTAAAAAATGTTGCATTTTGTAAATGAAAGAGCCTTTAATAGTCTTAAAAGTTGGACGTTTTATTGCAGACCTTCGTTAAAAAGCTTTTGTTTTTCACAAATGTTACGATATTGATATAATTAAGATATTCTATCCATAATTTCCTTAACACTAAAGAATATCAGCAAAAACTTTTTTTTTGAAACTAATATAATTCTTTACACTTATCAATTCAAAAACATTTTAAATGCATATATTTTGGAACAGTTCTCTAAACAGATATAAGTAAGAAATCTTTTGAGTATATTCAGATAATACTGATATGACCTTCCCTGCATTTTGCTGTCATAATTTAAATCTTTAAACATGCGTATTAAAAAAAAACATTCTTGACTGATTATCTTCAATAGTTATACTTAAAATTTAGGTAATCTAACAATTCTTACTCTTGGTTAAAAAAAAAAAAAAAAAGGTACATAAATCGCCTGAATTCTGTTTTATAAAATATAACTCTTGTCTGTGATTATTACATTGAAATCTCTTACTTATCTTTCAGTACAAATTTAAGGCATTTTAGGATCGAGCGAACTATGTTACTTATTTAAATCTCCTATTGGATGGCACATTACCTTTACTATCTGTATGTTCATTTTCAATTCAAGGAATATTATCCAAATTGCTCTTTTAGAGCTCTTTTTTCACAACAACATTTTACCATATATGCTATAAATTCAAAAATAAAGGCGCTTTACTTATAGTTCAGAAGTGGTATTTCCTCTCACTAAATTTTTGTTAACACCCGTGTTTTGTTAACACCCGTGTTAAATACACTCGTGTATTGTCTTGAAGGAAGAGGATATTTTTCTTTTTCAAATAAGGACGTTTTTTCTTGATTTCTTCGCTCAGTAGGTGCAATAATACTCTCTAGTTTTTGTTTTTTCTTTTATCTAAGTAATCGGTGTAGACAACTCCACGTGCATTTAAAAAAACCGTGCTCATCGCCTTACTGGCCGATTTCACCATCTTTGCTTTCTTCGGAGCCTATTCGCTTTCAAAACCCATTGTTTTGACCATTCTTTAGTCTCTGGAGTGTAGTAGTGTATTCACGTTTCGTCCACAATTATGTATTGATGCATAAACTTGTCGGGATTGGACGAAAAAGCGCCAAAATAACCTCAGAGTCGACTACACGATTGCGTTTATTTTCCAAAGTGCAAACGCGGCACTCATCTGACTGAGATTTTTTTTTCACATCCAATTTTTTGAACAAAATTGAAAAGGCTGTAGCTTGCGATATGCCAGTAGTCTTAACCTTTTCTCGCACATTGATTCGTCAGTCACTTAAAACCATAACGTAGATTTTGTCAATCATTCCGGGAATAGTCATTTCCACTGGATGTCCCGAACGATGTTCATCTTTAGTTGATGTACTACCAAGTTTTAAATAATTTATCCAATTGTAAACAGTTTCAAAGACAGGAGTAGATGGACCATGAGCTTAATCCAACTAACCTTTGATCTATTTCGATGTTAAGCCTTTTAAGTATAAGTATTTAATCACCACTCGAAATTTACTCCCCCCCCCCATTTTTCTAAATATCTTGCTTCAATCGACAGTAAAAATTAAACCACATGATGGAAATAACTAAGACTTAGACAGCTGTCTAGTGAGTCTTGATGCTTACTAAAAACAAATCTTTTTCGATGTTACGAGCGCCACCTCTTGGTTTTTCAAAGGACTTATTGAACGACCTTCTTATTCTCCCCTTTCATAATTTTTCATAGCTATTTTATTGTTTTAAAATAGCATTTAAAAACGTCATTTCTAAATAACCCTGGATCTTAATAATTTCTTACAGTCAAATTGAAATTATTGAACATTTTTTATGCGAGCCAAAAAAAAAAAAAGGATCAATTTATGATACTGACATTTTTTATTAGAATTTTCATAAAGCCTTACGGTAGATTTTGAAATGAGACATGCTGTAATATCTGATGAAGCTAAAATTCATCGAAAACTGAAAGGAAATACAGATATGACTTCTTTAAGTGTAGAATTTAAAATATTATTTTGGCACATAAGTGTTTAATCTAATTCAACTTTTTTCTTTTCTTACTTTTCTCAGTATCAATTTTATATAAAATGGAAAAATTGATCTTTAATTCCTTCATTGAAACTTCCTTTTGATTTTATGACCCAAGGTTTTACGTCCTTTTATCGTCTTTTGATTTAAAAAATAATGTTTTTATTTGTTACAAACATCCTATTAGATCCATGCTTCATAATTACCATTGAATATACGGGGTGACTCAAAAAGTACCTGTTTTTGCAAACAGATAGCGTTGTTAAGGCAAATCGGTGTTACCAGTGCATGCTGCCATCTTTCAAACGATGCTAAATAAATTTCACACTGATTTAAAGGTTACTTTTGATTGTCGAGTTGTCATCATCATTCTGCGTCAAGTTCTCACTATCGATGAGACTTGGATTCATCATTATATACCAGAAAACAAAGCAAAATTCAAAACAATGAGTTGCTTGCATTGAATCTGCTCCAAATAAAGCAAAGATGAAAGGAAAAGTTATGGCGAAAATTTTTTGAGATGCAAAGGAAGGACTTATTGACTTTTTAGAGAAAAGGAAAACGATCAATGGATAATCCTACAGAGTGAGTTACTCCATTATCATTCCTAATACACCTTTTGTCATTCTGAACGAGGTTCCGCCCTCCTCCCTTTTTTTTTTTTTTGAAGCCGCTATCGTGTTTACTTAATAATCGCTCATTATTTTCGCAGGAAATTAAATTGCATTCTGCATACAAACAACTAGGAATAAATGTTATTCTTTTCAGCTTTCATGTTATACATACACGCACACGGCATTTTCTAGAGTTTCTTTCTTTCTTTAAATAAAGAACCCTGCGTTTGAAATGGTCAAAAAACTGTATATCTTCTGTTCACATTCATTGATATTTATATGCTTAAATGCTATGACTTTTTCCCTTTATCATAAAAGGTGTAAATTATAGGAAATATTTATTGCACTGAAAAATGTTTATCAGATGTTTTTTTCAGTGCTTTTTGTTTGTTGAATAAAATGGAACATGATTTCCTTCAGAAAAAGGTAAATGCATTTCTTGTAATTCATTGTTTGTTTTTGCGGGTCATTTATAAAAAAAAGGCAAAATTTAACTGAAACAAATTATAATTCGTCAACAGTAAAATAAACTTTTATTTGGCATTAAAAATTATTTTCTAAATACTTCCATTATTTTTTACAATGTTATCATCTAAAAACAAACAATCTCAGTGCATTTTTGAAAGGGCACTTACTTTTATAATACTAACTATATAAAATTTTCTTTCTGAAAGTTAAATATATCTTTACAAATATTGTAAAAGATAGAATTCACAAGAATATATTCAATGCTATCATATATACTTTGTTCAGATGTTTCTCAAGTAATTTCTCAACATCCATTAAATTTAATATTTCTTCTAGATAAGCATTATTATAATAATTATTATTTACTTGAAATCTTTGAAAGAACAAGCTATTGTGAAGCAATTTTCTCATTTACTTTTTTTTTGTTATATTGTACAATAACATCATTCTAAAAATCCCTAAACGGTATCTGTTGCAAAGATTGCACTAAATATTGACCTTTTGGTTCTACGTGCAACTTCCCGAAATTCACTTTGTTCCATGTCTGATACTTAAACAGTAAATTGAATTCAGAAAAATTGAATTAATTTTACCAAATGACTTTCATATTGATAATAAGTGTTTTGAATCAGATAACGTGGGGGGTACTATTTTTATGATCTTCGAATTTTATGCATATACTACGATTTAAACTAGCTTTCAAATGTGATCTAAAATTACCCCTTCCTCATACATACATGTATATATATATATATATACATACATACATATATGTATGCATGTATATATAACTTTCTGAATAGTATTTATAATCCATGTTAAAAATGTTTCCATTCGTTATGTACAATGAACACATTTTGGAAAATCTTCAAATTATACCTTATTAATATTATTATTAATGAAAAAAGAGAGATATGCAATTACACAAAGAGAATTACATGATGAAATTGGAGAACACCAGAGGCGTCGCTTCGCCGTCGTGGCTACATCAGAAGATCGGAATTCTGTGGGAAACGACTGAACAGATTTGAAGACCGCGTAATTACATAAATTAAAAGCTAATTCGGAATGGTATCAGGAAATAAAGATGAACTCCATAGTTAAAGGATAGGAAAAATTAGGAAATTACTGATAGTATTGTTGAACGAAGATTCCACTCAAACGCAATCACAATTGGCGGAAGTATTGAAAAAAAATCAAAATGATGGAAAAAGGGATACCACATGATTTGACTGAAAGACATAAGGAGGATAATAAAGTCACGAGGGAACTCCTATTAACAAAATCAACGGAAGAGTTTCCATTATCGATTCCTAACAGGTGAGGAAACATTGATTTCTTTTGATAATCCCAAACAAGGAAAATCATGAGTTGATCCAGCCAAGCATCAATTTCGATGACAAGACCAAATAATTTCGGAAAGAAGACAATGCTTTGTGTATGGTGAGATGAAAAGGGTGTTGTTTACTATGAACTTATCATGCATTTAACACAAAACATCCGGAATGGCCCCAAATTCATGGTAAAGCGATTTTGCCTCATGACAATGCTCCAGCCCACACCACAAAAGTTATCAAGAAAAGTTTAAAATAATTTAAATGCGATGTGTTTACTCCCCCACCGTATTCGTCGAGTATTTAAAATCTTTGTATTCCTGTATGCGAAATGAAAAACACATAGATTGTTATACTTTTAAAATTTTGATTTTTTTTTCAAAAGTTATTTAATTTTCATTTTTGTTTATATAGCATTTGGTCTTAACTTTTTTTTTTAGCTTTGTGTGTGTGTTTTAATTTATCTTTTGGATTTTCGTCTTTAGAATTTTTTTTCAATTTATATTTTTGGTGTAATAACCATTTTTTAATAATATATTTTGTTGCTGGGGATAGTTAGGCCTATAATTCTAGACTAACCCAGCTTAACAGTCTAAAGTCTTTTACAACATTCAATATATTATTCTCCCCTTTTGTATTCGTAAAAAAAATTTGGTTTCTTAAAATTTTAAATTTTTTTTTCAAATTTCATATTTTTTAATTTCTTGATATTTTTTTTTATTTTTATCTATTTTTCCTGATATATATATATATATATATATGTGTGTGTGTGTGTGTGTGTGTGTATGTGTGTGTGCGTGTATAAAAGTAATTCAACAATTATAAATATTAAATCGATATAACATTTAAATGTATATAAATTCGTAATAAATTATAAATTGTAGTTAATAAATGTCAACATTATAATAAAAAATATTAAAACTATTAAAATTTAAATATTACAAAATTAAATTAAATGTACTGTAATTTTTTTTAAAACTTTAATGTTAAAGGTAAATTATCTACAATTTAAAGTATACGAAATGTTATAATGTAAAAAAGTTATTAAATTATTGAAAGTATAATATTACAGGGAGAATATTCAAGTACACATATTAAACATGTAAATAACTAAAAAATAAAAAAAAAAAAATCCCTCAAAATTTGAAAATTACAACAAAACATTTTAAGATCAAAACTTTACCATGACCTACAAAATATATCTCAAGGGAAAAGAAGTACAAAATTAAATTCAAAAAATGGAGGTAATCTAATTCTTTCACTACCTCAGACTTCGGACGAAGAATAACGAGTTTATAGTAATATTACCGAACCAACTATCAAAACTTAAGCGAATTACATATAAAAAGACTGTATGAAACCAAAAAATTAAGCAGAAATCCCAATTCAAAACAATAATTCAACAAAAGAAAATAAAGAATAAACAAATAAAACAAATTCATTTAAATTGTAGGAAATCTACTCATATTTACACACATTCTTAGATAATTTTAACTTAAACAGAAAAGCCCTCAAAAGCAATCAAAACTGGTGTTCTTAAACCTACTTTCATTAAAGCGTAATAATATTTTTTTTTATCAAGAAAACCTTAACCTCCATAATACATTTGATTTATTGTTTGATTTTACTATTTAAAATAATATTCTGAAATTTAATTATCCTACTAATTTTAAAAGTATTTTTAAAACCCTTTTTAACAATAAAAATAAATGTAAAAAATATATTAAATTTTTATAGCAATAAAAAACATTCTTAAACATAATTAAAATTAAAAAAATTCGCAATAAGAAATAGATCTAATATCAAGTTGCGATCTGATGGAAAACTTTTAAATTAAAACTAACTAACAAACAATGATTTATAAGTATAAAAACATATTACGTACGTATAAACTATTTGTAACACATCGATCAATAACTCCCGAGTCTAACATTGAAAACAACATTTTTTTTGCAAAATTTTTTTTTATTCATCAACATAACACCTTTTGTTAACCACCTTTTAGGGTGATACAATCGTTCCAACGCTTTTCCAAATCTTTTTTTTTTTCCCCCAAATTTTTTTTCCTTTTTTTTTTTTTCGCAAGAAATTTTTTTTGTTGCGAGTAAATAGCGATAAACAGCTTTCTGAATCATCGACTCGTTGCTGTTTTTGTTCCATCGAAAGCAATCGCGGCACCCACTTGGACCACCAAGTGGGTGCCGCGACCTTTCACTTCACTTCAAAAAACTTTTTTCAGTAAATACACTTCCATATGATATCTGTGTCATCTCAGCAATCTCACGGAGCTTCACTTTACGATCTTTCATTATAATTTTTGTCACTTCACTCACATTTTCCGGTGTAACGGCTTCCACAGGTCTACCCGAGCGTTCCGCGTCATTTGTGTCGGTACGACCACTTTTAAACTCGGCAAACCACCGACAAATCGTTGCTTTTGATGGACAAGAGTCCGGGTAACATTTTTCAATCCATTGTTTCGCTTGCACGGTGTTTTTACCCATTAAAAAACAATGTTTTATCAGAACACGAAACTCAGTTTTTTCCATTTTTTAAACAAACTACAAAACGACTTTACTCCAACCTCGATAACTCAGCTGTTTCTGGTCCGATCGACTTAAAATTTTGACACGTTTCAAGCAAAGGTTCGTACTCTAGAAAGACCTGGTTACTGGTTTACTACGAGCGCCATCTCTGGGTTAGTCTCGGGAGTTATTGATTGATGTGTTATATAATTTTTAAAATATCTCTCTAACTATATTTACAAAATACAAATATATAATTAATATAGCAACTATATATATATATATATATATATATACATAAATACGAATATTGCAGAAATACGGATACCATTGCTCCAGAAAAGTACGTTATTATGAAATCTTTGAGCCCTGGCAAATTTAACGCACATCACCCCTCTACATGATGGGTCTTAAGCGGAATGTGAGCTCGAATACGTTGCTGCACCGAAATATTACTCAAAAAACTCTTAACCACAGATGCAAATTTAAATGAAACACTTACTTATTAGAGTAGTATTTATTTATTTATTTTTCTCAAATTTTCTGTGGAAATTTTCTTTCTATATATATATATATATATAATTATGTAATAATATGTAAGAAATTACAACTGAGCCAATAAAAAAGAAGTCATTAACCAAACCATACAAACAGACAGATAAGACAAACATTAAAGTGAATGAAAACACATCCATTAACTCTCTCTCTCTCTGTATATATACACACAAACACACTCTATAAAAAAAACAGTCATAAGAAAAACGACGCACCAAGGAGGAGTTGTCCGATGGAGACAAAAATTGGCGGACAGGAAAATTATGTACAGAATAGAAAACGATAAAAATTTCAGAAAAATTGAATGATTTATTTCAGTTACATAGCTACTATGTAACGAGCTCAAAAGGGTGTTGACCCACTTTTAGCATGGATAAAAGCTGCCGCACGATGTGGCATAGAGTGATAAAGGTCCCTGATGGTGTCCTGTGGTATTTCTTGCTAAATTTGCTCCAATTGTCGGGCTAGGTCATCAACATTCCCCGGTAGATGCAGTCTCCTTCCCATCATATCCCAGACATGCTCGATTGGAGAGAGATCTGGCTGGCCTAGGTAGTGTTTGACAATCTGTAAAATAGTTCATAGGAACACATTCCATATGTTGTCTGGCATTATCTTGCTGAAAAATAAGGCCAGGGTACTGCAAAAGGAACGGTAGCAAAACAGGTCTCAGAATGTCGTCGACGTACCACTGCGCTGTAAGTGTGCCTCTAATGTCGACCAAAGGGGGCTGGCTATCAAGGGAAATGGCCCCCCAGAACATAACTGCTTGTTGGGGGCCTGTGTGGTGAACAATAGTGAAAGTAGGATCGGCGCACTGCCCTGGGCGTCTCCAGACACGTCTTTGATGATCGTCAGGTGTATAAATAATGTGTATATCATGTTTTATTAGCTTATTCAAATTCATAAATTTATCATACATGCGCATAAATATCATTTGAATTTAACCTGAGATGTTCATTTGAAAGTATCAACATTATGGCTTAGTTATACCAAAAACCCCGTATATATTAGAGATACAATTATACAATTAACTCTCATTGTAGAGAGTTAATAGCTCAGTTTATTTGTATAATGTTCAGTTACATTCGAGGATATACAAGATAAAACGCTTACCTCGCTTTCGAGTCCAGAATCCCGGTGGGTTAGCTTCGTATTCATCTTCTTTTCTTATAAAATTTCAAAGACTGCTATGGAAAAAGATATCCAGGTTATTTTGATGAATGAAGTATTTATATAAAAGCTATTTAGAAGGTTTAAATTTGATACGTAATTCGTATAGTTTAAACGCGCGTAAAGTAATCACGACCGATGAATTCGTATTTCTGCTGTCTTCTCTTTGTAGCAACCGTCTCGCTTCCTCCGTTTGGTGGCTGTAGTAGAATGGAACAACATTTATAAACTTGGTTAGATATCCATTTATATCTTGGTTAGATTATAAACCTTTTTCTCCGCAGAAATCATAAGTCTGTTATCTTTCGGCATTAGGTGACCCCCATGAAAGGGGTACAGTTGACTTTGGAGTGTCTTGGTATACTAGTGCTTAGAGTTTCAAATACTCTATCTGTCGGTCCGATGAAAAGTTGACCAGTCACTTTTTACTGCTCCCTCATGAACTGGACCAAAAGGGACTTTCATTTGGGCTAGTTATTAAGATATTTTAACTTCTGTTGTTGTTGAAGCAAGCAGCCGCATACTCCCTCCTCTACATATTTGTAGAGGAGATCGCTTTTCCAGCCATTACTGCAGTTGATATGCATCTCCTCCTTGTTATATTGAGTTTCGCTTTTGGGGGAAGGGACTGTTCCCATTTAGCGTCATTGGCCATCTCTAGTTGATTGGCGGGTCTCTTCGACGTGTACGCCGTAGCCTACATATCGCTAATTGTAATTTGTATGCGCTTGTCTCAGACACACAGAGGTCAATATTTTTGAGTCGAGGGCATATGAAATTAGTAGCTCTAAGCTGTGCTGCCATCTAGTGTTCAAGTCCTGTGGCACTTCAGCATTGAATAATTTCGACACCTTAGAGGGAGGGGAAAGTTTATCTTGGAGTGCCGGTGGCGTTTCGAACCCTCGACCTGTCGGTCCGAAGATAAGTTGACCAGTATCTCTTTGCTGCGCCTTTATCAACTAGACCAAAAGGGACTTTCCCATCGGGTCAGTTATTAAGGTGTTTTAACTTCTGGCGTTGTTGAAGCCAGTCGCAGAAGCTCTTATCACAAACTATAAGATAATTTGATTATATAGTGCTGGAAGAGGCACCAAAATAATGAATACCTTATACCAAAATATAAATGAAATGAACGAGGTTATGTCACACTGTATAGTTTCTAAACTGCTTTTATAGTTTTTAACATTCTCAAAAAGACACTAAAAGTGCTTTTGGAAGGTATTAAGCTACCCTCATAAGGGATTTTTACTCCATAAAATCAATTCCTTTCTAATTAAAAGTTTTAGTCAAAATCAAGAATTTGAAGCATATTACGCTAGTTTTCTCTCATCACAGTAGCCCGAAGTATTAGCAAAGCTTCAAAATTGGTCGCTAAGATCTGAAAATGCACCGCGTGTGTCTAGAATGGGACAATACATGAGCAGTCTATACTCCTTGAGAAGAACATGGTTTTATGAATGACTTTGACATATTTTGGACAAAAAAACCTCGCATAGATTTTACTATACAATATACATACCTGATTAGGATGTGTTCGTGTTCAAATTCGTTAATTTCACAATCAGAGCTTCAATAATTCGATTATCAAAACAGAGCATTAATCCTACAAGACATATCTAAAATACCTACTGATTCCTCGAAAAAGGAATCAATAAAATTTTAATTTCACCTTAAAAGTCTAAGAAAATATAACAAAACTCAAAGTCAGATTTGCATTTTATTTGTTCCTTTGACAATTTTTTTCATTAAAAATTAAGGTTATGAAATTAGTAAATGAAATCTTTTAAATAATAATTGTTTCTATTTTTTATCCATAAACTAATGAAACAATTATTCTACTAAGCAAAGGTACTGCTATAAGAAGGATAGTGAAATTATTATTATACATTATAATTTTTTAAGGAAGGTTATTGAAATAATTTCGTTATACGTAAAAAAGCAACAAACATCACCACCTAATTATCTTCAGATTTTGAATAGTCATTGAAGATCGAGTTAAATCCCCTAGGATTATCATACTAATGTATGAATTTTGATTCTGATGTTGTGCACAATTACGATGTAAAAGTATTTGAATATTTGGGCTAAAGTTGTAAAAATTAAAACTAAAATATCAAAAGTAATTAAAATTGAACCAAGCTCAAATTGGAAAAATAGTTAATTCTAGTTGAATTCAAGTAAAGAAGTTATTCATTAAAATAATTGCTCTCTCTCACACACAGAGAGACTTGTTAAACTATATTAATGAAAAACAAATGAGACTCAATCAAAAGCAGACAGAAACTTATGTAATTATTAGCGACATGTAAGTAATATTAAAATAAGATTTATTTTATATGCTTATAATTAAGTTAAAATAAATTGGTCAAAATACATAAAACACGAATTTTATGAGTTAAATCATATTTAAAAACACATCAAGTATTGATTTTTTTTTCTTTGCGTGCGCAAATGGTTTTTGTATTTTATTAGTAACAACAAAATATTAAACAATTTTGAAGGTCGTTACCGTGACTCGAAAGTTAATCATTTTATTTGAATCGCCTTTTTATTTTAAAGTGGTACAGAACATTTGCATTGAGTTACCAACGAAACTTGGATGCCTTTAAGAATTCAAGTATTGATATTGAAATGAGATGAGATTTTAAAATAAAATAAAAATCGTGAATTGAATTCATAGTGAAAATTTGCTTTGTTAACAATAAAGGACGCGAAAATAATATATTATATTCATCATTAAATTGTGTATTTATTCAGACATTTTGATGAATAATAAGGTAAGTGTTAAGGGTAATAAACAATTTAAACTAGCGGACTGCATAAATACAAACATTCATTAATATTTCTACGAATAGACGAGCTCAATGAAACGTCAGGCACAAGCAAATCGAAAGTTACAGACTAATGATACAAACACTAGGGTTACAGCTTACAGCGGTTGGAGCAGGACGCGAAGGAGGCAGAATTACATATAATATTGAACATACAGCTTTAAGTTGAAATATCCATTGGAGAAAAAAAAATATATCAAAGGAATAATAATGAATATATATGCATAAATGTTTACAAGAAACACACAATACAACAATTGATGACAACTTGAATAAAATAAAAAAGAAAATAACAATAACAATAGCAAATAAACAACAATTTTCTAGGTAAGGTTACATATTTGACTTTCAATAATTGGTAAGATATATATTGCTCTTTTAATTAACTTTATATATTAACTTTATATATTGCTCTTTCAATTATTACTTTAGGTGTTTTGATGCAAACAACTCAAACATTCTTATCCTTTCCAGGTATGGCATTAACAATGAGTCCCAGGAAGAGGATCATCTTTGATTAGCGCTAGGATACCAATTGCTACAGTTGGTTTTTTTAAATAACCATTGGTACCTTTGTTGATGATTGCTCAATATGAGTTTTGTTAATGTTTCTAGATATTCTGGACCATTTTTTGAATCTCTTTCCACCTGTCCAGTAGATTGTATTTCCTATCAAGTAAGCTTGGTTCAGTAATAGCTATAAAAGATTGACAAATTGAGAAGTGTGTAGGTATTAATACTTCAAAATCATTACAATCCTTCGAAAAGGGGCTTCTAGTTAAGGATTCCTTTAATGATAAGGGTAAGAAATTATTCTAAAGTAAGCTTAGTTAAGCCTATAGTTCTCTTTAAGTGGTACTTAAAACTTTAAACCCCATTTTCCCATAAACCCGCAAATGAAGAGGCACGAGGGGGGATAAACTTCCCCTCAATTACTTAATGCGACAAATAATTTGAAACGTCATGATTACCAAATACAGATGAGTTTAGAAGACGTTTAGTTTCAGAAATCACACTAATAAAGTTGGTGGCGTTATATCTAAATAGAGTAGCACTTTTTCTTCGGCGTACAAAAAAATCTCATGAGCACAGCAATCAGAACATGAGAGATTAAATCTGATACGGTATTGAAATGTACTGCTTTTGAAACCATGCACACAAAAATTATAACAAAAATCTTTTGAAAAATATCCTTTCTTTGGTTTTTAAATTAAATTTGGAAAGATCCGCACAGAACCATTCCTGTATTAGAAAAAGAAAGGGATGGTCATACGCTGACAGAAGGTAGGTCCCTCATCAGTTGTTTAACTTTAATTGGTTTACTTTTGAAACACTGTACACATTTGTGAACACCTGACAAACCATTGATCGGCCTAAAATTTGACGAACTGTTTGCAGCAATGCATGTGGGCCTGCAGGCAAATCTTTTTTACGGTAGTATTCTATGAAAATCTTTGTGAATTTATGATCATGAGGAAGTACAAGAGGGAATTTCTCCTTATATCCTAATTATGCGTTGCAGACACGTCCACGTCCACGAATCAGACCTTTTTCATCCAAAAAAGGATTAGAAATTTCAGTTTGCTTTTAGGATGCACTGGAAGTCCTTTCTGCATATCTGCAATCTCAGAAGAGAAACAGCTTACCAGCACAGCACGAAAGAGCAAATCTCGAGAATACAATTATTCATCTGCAGTGAGAAGTCCCCTTGCTTTTGAAGAGAGATTTTTACAGATGGCAATAAAACACGAAACTAAGAATAGTAATTAATTTTGTGTAATTTATAAGATTAAGCTACATGTAAAAGAACTCGTTTGGGTTCACATAAAACTAGAGAAGCTGGTGTACTGGTTTAAGTTTAAGAGAAGCTGTATCATTAAGAACAAAATCACATAGTTCAGAAAAGTTCACAAATTGTTCTTTAAGGAATGACGGGTCAATCCACCAAAATTTAAGTTCCACTAGTGTCTTGGCATCTACTCCATGGGATAGGATGTCAGAATGATTTTTAGCAGAATGAATATGATACAATTTGTAGTCTTTCGTGAGAAGCTGAATTTGTGCCACTCTATTTGACATAAACTGTTTTAAAAGATGAGGCACTGAGTTGATCCATGCAAGAGCGATGGTCGAATCAGAAAACAATCTAACATCATTGATAGGAAACTTTAAGGTTTTTAAGACTTTTTTTTTATCAAATTCGAAAGCAAAAGGCAAGCTTGCAGTTCTAGCCGAGGTATAGTCATTGTTTTCAGAGAAGCGACTTGTGACTTACTGCAAAGTAGTTGACTGGAAAACTCATGATTATCAGTCTAAACTTCAAGTAAACAGTAGTTTCATAAGATTTTTCGGAATTATCAGCGAATCTATAAGTTCGGAAAAAATATTTCTTAACAATACATCTAGGAATTTCCTAAGCTTCAATCAAAGAAAGGGAGCCCAAGAATTTCTTCCACTGATAGGCAATGTTATCTAAAACCGCTTCATTCCAACTAAGTTTCAGAAGCCAAAGGTTTTAAAAAAAGATTTCTGCTGATGTAATGACTGGTCCCAACAACTAAGAGGGTCATAGAGACGAGTAATCTGAGGAAAAATGCCATGTTTGGTTGCATTTTTCCAAACTATCTATTTTTACTTAGTAATGGAAGTTGTTGTAACGTCTGTGGCATATCCACTTTCCTCGGACTTTTTTTTAATGTTTGTTGGTCGAGCTACCAACTTTGACACTCACGCATCTGGACTGCCCAAGCGACACCTGATCCCCGAGATGGGGGATCGTGGCTATTTCGGCAGCTTGTGAAGTTTGGGGAGATTCGCCGACGAGAAAACCGTTGAAGGTCGATGGCCCTCAAAGAGCGTCAGTCCCTGCTTGGTTCCCGGTCCAGACGGACGTCTTGGTATCTCCTGTCACATATTTTTGCATAATAGCTGTACACAGTCACATTAAATATTTTAAACTTAAAAATCAGAATTTACCTATTTGTCTGATTAACAATAAATTATCTTCAAACGGTACAGCGGTTAAATATTGGTGGCAGCTCTGGGATTCTGTGACAGGAGTGTTGTGTGTGGGAATTGGCTTTCATCACTGCGAGTAGGGCTCAACCCATCTACGAAGGACCCACAACAGAAGAAACTTTTTTTTCTTCGCATCTTCTTTTCCTCTGCGTGAGAGAAAAAAAAAGTAGCTCGCCAGGAGCAAAGGAGTAAAGGTGATTATTTCGAATGGTGAAATTCGAACTTTGCGGAAAAAGCATCCGGAAGCGTGACTCGGCTCGCCAGGAGCATAGGAGTTTAGGAGATTATTCGTAGAATTTGGGTGTTGTGGGAATAAACATCCGGAGGAGTGACTCACCCGGAGTCGAAAAAAAGTGATTCATCATAGTTGTATCACTAAATAGTGTGACCCGCCAGGCGTCGATTAAGAGTGCATCAAGTAAAAAGAGTACTTCAAAAGGGGTGAGTACTTTTATATTTCTTGAGTTGTATTTACAATTTAAGTGGAGAATTTGGTTTAAAATTCTTAGACAATTTTTTATGATACTTTAGTGTTTATTCTTGTATGGGAACATTTTTTGTGTGTTGTTTCTAGAGAATAGAAAATTGTTGGTAGTATTCGTACTTTATATATATATATACTGTTATAGTTTTAAAAAAAATGGCTTTTTTCGGAAAAGGGAAAAAGCAAGATATGCTAAGTATCGCAAAAGAATTAGGGATAAATGTAACGTCAGAAATGACAATTTTGCAAATAAAAGTGGCTATCACTGATTGTGAAGGATATGATGAAGAATTCGTAAAAAACATGTTTGAGACTATCATTGCAAATAGAAAAGCGGAAGAGGATTCACTCTAAGCGGAAAAATTAAGATTGGAGGAATGGAAAAAAGCGGAAAAACTAAGATTGGAGGAATGGGAAAAAGCGGAAAAATTAAGGTTAGAAGGGGAAGAAAGGGAACAAAGATTACAATTAGCTGAACATGAATTAAAAGAAAGGGAACTCCAAATGAAGTATGATTTAGAAAAATTTAAAGTAGAGAATGGTTACCTAAGAATGGAGGAATCAAATTCTTCCATAAAAGCACATTCTTCCACACCTCAGTTAAATTTAAAGAGATTTTTACCAGAGTTTAATCCAAATCAATCTGACATAAGTTTATATCTTGTAATTTT